>JAQFVV010012761.1:331497-716497 GCA_028023455.1 Epiperipatus broadwayi | reverse complement strand
TCAAAAGCATCTTTTAGGTATCTCATTGTTATGATCAGATTATGTTTAATTTAATAATATTTGGTTTATATTAAATCTCTGCCATAAAGATTCATCATTTGAAATTTTTTTATCAGCAAAATAATTTTTAAATAATATGTTTCATAAAATAAATAATGGTATCTCAGGGCAATATGATGATTTAATTATTATATATATTTTCTTTGACTCTTCAGATCTATTCCACATAGAATGATATCCTAGTAACTAAATAAGACATACATTTACCCCTAAATTAATATCTTATCATAATTACAATAATAATTATTATTATTAATTTTAAATAAAATACAACATGCTCTCTTAAACTGAAATAAGTTAAATAATTTAGGATGACATTCACATATCAAGAATGGATAAAGAATTTAAAAACTATTCTAAATACAATATACATGAATAAGCATTTATTTTATAACGTCTTGCGTGCGATTATAATTACGATAGAATGACAGCCTGTTAAGCTAATTGTGCAGACGCTGTGAGAATGTTATTAATAAATGAATACCTTCGAACAACCACATGATATAGTATTTGTATAAGAGTAAAAAGGAATCCTCTTACTCTTACGACTCAAATGTTTATATATGAGCAAATCTAAAGTAGTTGTAATGAAGGCGTGACTACATAATAGTCACTTTAAATTACTATATATAATGTCTGTATGAATGACGCCAATGAAATTTTCTAGAATTTACTAAACGCCACTCTAAACGAAACTAAATCATATACATGAATAAGCATTTATTTTATAACGTCTTGCGTGCGATTATAATTACGATAGAATGACAGCCTGTTAAGCTAATTGTGCAGACGCTGTGAGAATGTTATTAATAAATGAATACCTTCGAACAACCACATGATATAGTATTTGTATAAGAGTAAAAAGGAATCCTCTTACTCTTACGACTCAAATGTTTATATATGAGCAAATCTAAAGTAGTTGTAACGAAGGCGTGACTACATAATAGTCACTTTAAATTACTATATATAATGTCTGTATGAATGACGCCAATGAAATTTTCTAGAATTTACTAAACGCCACTCTAAACGAAACTAAATCATATACATGAATAAGCATTTATTTTATAACGTCTTGCGTGCGATTATAATTACAATAGAATGACAGCCTGTTAAGCTAATTGCGCAGGCGTGAGAATGTTATTATAAGTTCTACAGACTTTATATAGTAATTAAAGTGACTATTATGTAGTCACGCCTTCGTTACAACTACTTTAGATTTGCTCATATATAAACATTTGAGTCGTAAGGGTAAGAGGATTCCTTTTTACTCTTATACAAATACTATATCATGTGGTTGTTCGAAGGTATTCATTTATTAATAACATTCTCACAGCGTCTGCGCAATTAGCTTAACAGGCTGTCATTCTATTGTAATTATAATCGCACGCAAGACGTTATAAAATAAATGCTTATTCATGTATATGATTTAGTTTCGTTTAGAGTGGCGTTTAGTAAATTCTAGAAAATTTCATTGGCGTCATTCATACAGACATTATATATAGTAATTTAAAGTGACTATTATGTAGTCATGCCTTCGTTACAACTACTTTAGATTTGCTCATATATAAACATTTGAGTCGTAAGGGTAAGAGGATTCCTTTTTACTCTTATACAAATACTATATCATGTGGTTGTTCGAAGGTATTCATTTATTAATAACATTCTCACAGCGTCTGCGCAATTAGCTTAACAGGCTGTCATTCTATTGTAATTATAATCGCACGCAAGACGTTATAAAATAAATGCTTATTCATGTATATGATTTAGTTTCGTTTAGAGTGGCGTTTAGTAAATTCTAGAAAATTTCATTGGCGTCATTCATACAGACATTATATATAGTAATTTAAAGTGACTATTATGTAGTCACGCCTTCGTTACAACTACTTTAGATTTGCTCATATATAAACATTTGAGTCGTAAGAGTAAGAGGATTCCTTTTTACTCTTATACAAATACTATATCATGTGGTTGTTCGAAGGTATTCATTTATTAATAACATTCTCACAGCGTCTGCCAATTAGCTTAACAGGCTGTCATTCTATCGTAATTATAATCGCACGCAAGACGTTATAAAATAAATGCTTATTCATGTATATGATTTAGTTTCGTTTAGAGTGGCGTTTAGTAAATTCTAGAAAATTTCATTGGCGTCATTCATACAGACATTATATATAGTAATTTAAAGTGACTATTATGTAGTCACGCCTTCGTTACAACTACTTTAGATTTGCTCATATATAAACATTTGAGTCGTAAGGGTAAGAGGATTCCTTTTTACTCTTATACAAATACTATATCATGTGGTTGTTCGAAGGTATTCATTTATTAATAACATTCTCACAGCGTCTGCGCAATTAGCTTAACAGGCTGTCATTCTATTGTAAATACAATATAATAAATCTACCTAAATATCTTTCCGATCTGAACTAAGTCATTTCTTAATTTAAATATATCATGAATTAATAAATAAGGTCTTTCATATTTATGATAACAGTTTTAAAATAAATAAACATGATGATCTTTTCATAGATAAACTATATTGGCTGAAGTGATCTCAAATAATAATAATATGCAATTATAAATTTTTTATTAAGCAATATACCTCTTTCTTAAATGTAAATTATAATACTTAAATACAACTCTATAAAAGTGACTCTTATTAGTTTCAATATTCATGTACTCTTATGACAAAAACACTTAAAATAATTTATGATACCCTTACAATTATTTAGATTTCTAGTTAATGAGTGGATGATGTGGATAAATGACTATAAGAAATTTCTTAATAATAAAAACAAATATCTATCTTGCAGCAAAAAAATACAAATAATAACAATTCACAAATATTTCTTTTAGATCCACAAACATTGCTTTCTTTAAAAAACTATGTCAGAAGGTTAAATTTGGTTTAGCAAAAATAATTTGGTTGGCCAAAAAAACTTTCTGTTAATTTAAATTCTAATAAGTTCTCATACATTAAATCATTCATACAATGGTAATATCCCTTTTATGAGCAGTGTCCCTTTTATAAACATTTAATCTTACTTAAAATACAAGCTTGCCAATCCAGCAATCGATGTGTGATAAGAGAGATGTAAATTGTCTATTTATGCCTAAAATACAATTTAAAAATTTGAAGTTAATTATCATATTTATGTCCTAACTCAGCAAAGCTTAAATACAGGATCTCCACATCCTTAATATATAATTCACATCTAAATACACCAAGATTGCTAAAAATGGTCAGGATGGAATCCCTCAATATCTTATATAAAAACAATTATAATTTCAGTGAAAACTATGATAAAATATTACGCAATAAGAAAATGATCTTTTATCACTAATCAAGGAATAATGAAAAAGCACATCAGGGACAATACTAAATAGGGTTAGCTTAAACTAGAAAGAGACCCTAAGCTAAATCTCCAAAATATTTATACTAGTGAACAAAGTATATGAGACTAAAGCTACCATCTCTTTTAAAATAAACTAGGAAAAATAATAATAGAGATCCATCCTATAATCTCTTATAATACTGGAATAAATAAGCATTCCTAAAGAAAAAAAGACTAAACTACCACTTCTAAAAAAAATACTATAACTAACAGATGTAAAAAGTGATAAATAATAATTAATGCTGAATATATCTTGATTAAAACCATGCAATAAACAAACAATAAAATAAATAATAGAAATATATATCTGCTTATACTGCATTAGCACAATAATATACTTCTTATAAATAAATGATTTATATGAAAAGAGATATATTATCATACACTGATATTCTAAAAACTTTGACCAAAATATTATTACTCAAATAGTATATAAGAATCTTTTAAGCAAAATTAAACACATAAATAAAATATAAACCTTTATCATTCTAAAATAAAATAATGATAAATCATTCTATTTCTTCTCTTCTCTTACCATTAACATTTAGATAGTCATGTGAACTGTCTATTCAGCAACAAAGTTCTGTCAACAGCAAAAATATTCATCACAAATATCACTTAATTAAAATAAATAATATAGAAGCTTCATATTTATCCTTAAGTAAAATTTTAAATAAATTATCATAGCAAACTATAAAAGTATGACTGGCCATTGATTGATAAGGTTTCCATGGATTAAATAACAAATATTTATTAAACTTCAATAAAATGTATTCATATTTAATTTAAATATTTCAATTTTAATTCTTCAAACATTTTATTCATTAATGACAAATGTAGTATTCATCAGGAGAAATACTTCTTTCAAATATCACATTTACAATTAGAAAAATATTCAGCAGGACAAATATTTTTTAAAATATTATTTTTTTTTAATTTATTAGATTATTAAGCAAGAAAAATATATTTAAAATGTTACATTATTTAAACTACTGTGGTGGTTTTCTTAGCAACACAAAAGAGGAGAAAGAGAATAAGTTTGCAGATTTTTATAAAAATAATATTACAGAATAAGTTTATTGAAATTCATTTTAAAACATAATATTACCTTTAGGAATATTTATATTTCCATTTATGAAGTAAGTACTTTCTTAAAATTCTTCAAAACATTTGTTAAACATTATTAAACTACATCCAATGTTTCACTTCCCTGGATCCCAGAAAATACTTTTATTCCTCCTGGTAGAAGTAGTCATAATAAATGAGAGTCCTTTTATGCTGTTATAGAGCAATAAATAACATTTTGTTGTATTAACAGCATGAATAATTGTCTATTTCAGTAATAAAATATAATGTCAAATACTTTCTTTCATATAGAAGACAATATAAACTAATAATATACTTGTCATATAAAAATAATTATTAAATGAAATTCAAAATTCTTTTCTCTAGGTAAATTAATTTCAAGTAATATTTGATATGAAATGATTATTTTTAGGAAAACTATGATAGTGGGGGGGGGGGGGGGGGGGGGGGAAGGGGGGGGGGGGGGGGAGGAGAGGGAAGGGAGAGAGGGAAGAGAAGGGGGAGGAAGAGGGAAGGAAGTGAGAGGGAGGAAAGGGGGGGGGTTGGTTGGGGGGGTTTGTGCTGAGAGAAAAAGGAGAGAGAAAGAATTGGGGAGATATTTTGAGATTAGGGAATAGTGGGGAAAAAGAGAAAGAAGAGGGAAAAGAGAGAAGAGGGAGAGAAAAAGAGAAAGAAAGGAGGAAAGGAAAGGGAGAAGGGGGAAGAAGAATGAGAAAAAGGAGAGAAAAATTAGGAGATTTGTTGAGGAAATTGAAGTAGAGAAAAACAATTGAATGAAAGAGTTATAAAATGGTTATAAAGATTAAATTAGGAAAGTAATTTGAAATTGATAAGAAAAAAGGAATAAGGGAGTGATGGGTATAGATGTAGAATAATGAAAGAGTAATCTGTGAATTTGTAATATTTGAGAAAATATGAAGTCCTCAAACAAAAAATGAGGAAAACTCAGGGAAATATCTATGTAAGGAAAAGATATAATATAATAATATAAAGAAAAAAATTAAAGAATTAGTTGAGTCTAGATATTGTGATATTTAAAAAATTTAGAGTAGAGTGATGATCAATTATATGTATAAGTATTGAATATAATATTATTAATATATAAGTTTTTGAGGAGTGCTTTGTAGAAATTGTATTTGAATTTTTGAAGTGAGTCAGAATTGAGAATTAATGAAAATTTAGATTGTATAAGTATTGTCTTGAATTTGGAAATTATTAAAGAATTTTATTTGGTCTGAAATTCAAAGTCATGAATGTGTAATAAATATTTGTCTTTGATTTGATGAGTATAAGAATAATTTGTGTCATAATATCTGAATAAGTATTAAGTGTGATTGTTATTATAATAGATGTATTGTTTTCTAAATATGGTTCTTTAAGGAAGAAGATCAATTATGATTTGTTTAAATATGGTTTAGGAAATATGATAGTGTTATTTAGCAATTTTAATAACATTATTATTTTTGTTGCTATGAGTTTTAAATATTTTACAGCAAACTTAAATATGAAATAGATGTTGAAATTAATATCTGTCTGTTTGTTGTCATAATGACAACAATAATGGCATACAAAATTCCCTAATGTATGAAGTTTAATTAATCCAAGTTTAAACATTATAATAATTATATATTAATTTTATCAATAAACATAGCTGCAATGAAAATCCTTGTTCTTGAAATTTAATTCATATGTTGGGCCTAGATAATTATAAAATTGCACTAACAGTCTTTAAGCTAAAAAAATAAAAAGTTTCAAATAAAATTATAATTTTAAATTAAAACTGAAGTTTCCAAAAAATGATTTCAAAAGTAAACGGTTGTCAATTTCATCTATTTATATCTGTAATCAGGTGACCACTTTAAATTACTGGTTATTGATATTTAAATCTATTCCTCCTTCCCTTTATTTGTTCAAATCACATTCTACTGAAACAAAAAAATGTTGCTAACCCAAAATTTAATTAATATTTCATTTTAAAATAAATTAATTTCCTTGTCTAGACAATTAAAAAAAAATTAAAAATATTTATTGTTAAAATAATTATTTTCAAATTTGAACATTAAAACAAAAATAAAATATATTACATAAATGAAATTCATATTGTATTTGAAATAATATTATTCATAATGTTTAATACATTTAATTTATCCTTCATTTTAATCTAGACAAGTTTCTCAGAATATAATTTTATATTGTCTTTTAAAATTAGACATTTAATAAGTATTGACTTTATTAAGCTACACCGGGGTCTCGTTTTACACGATAGATAGGTTCTTCAGAAAGCAAGCATAAACAAAATCATGCAAAAATAGACATAACTTACATTGAAAAAGGGGGGATGCAGTCCGTGATTTTTCAAAATTCGCATAAAAGCAAAGCACCAATGTAAAATTACTTTAAAATTCACGCAAAAAAAAATAAGGAAATAAAATATGACTAATAAAAAATTTCAAATTTGAAAAAAATTGATCCAAGACAAACTTTTTTTAACTATAATATTTAGTTTTATTCAAAATAATATATTTTTATGCATAATTTACAGTACAGCAATTTACATTTTTATACACATTTTAATTATTATAGCTATTTTCCAAAAAACATGTTCATTTGCAAACAACTAGCGCCAACTTCACACTCATGTTGTGTCAATGGTTTTCTGGTGACAACATAATTAGTAATTAATCTTTGAGATGATGATTTTATTAATTGTTTATGAAACTAACAACTAAAAATTAAATTCTTATTTTTGACTTTAATTTTCAATTCTGTGAAAAAATCAAATTTCACATCACATTATTTCAAGTCGCCATAAGTAATTTTTAAATTGTTAATTACAATTAAAAATCAGATTTTAATTTTTAATTGTCAAATTTAATTGTACCCACTGCTATTACTGACCTTTTAAAAATAAACTTGTGGACACTAAATGATTAATAATTGATTACGTTCTTTTTTAAAAAGCAAAAACAGAATATGATTTAAAATGCAAAATTAACACAAACAATGTTTGAACAAATTTACATTATAATCTTATAAAAATTAATGTGTGTATACATAAAATATGGAAAAAATTTCATTATTGCATAAAATCTTACTATTATAAAGCACTGAAAATATTGAAATTACTAATTTGAAAGTCAAATTCCAATAATGTGCTATTACTTTCAATATAACATAAGTGCGCGAAATTTATAATTTAAAGTAATAGCGCATTATCGGAGTTTGACTTCCGGTGAAACACGAATCGCGTAACTTCAAAATCGTGTTAAATAAGTCCGCATAAAAAAAGGCCCAGGTGTCCTCGTAAATAAATAAATTTAAAATACTTAATTGTGTTAGAATTAAACTGAAATTAAAACATATGAATTTACCTGATTACCAACAAACTTAAATATAGAGTTTAAATTCAGTTGTTAATCTTTAAATTAGTACCAGGTTTTAAAAATATTTTAGCAATTAAATTATGACTAAATAAACACTATTAAATGTTAAAAACATTGCTTATCTTTTTAATTTATCAACTATTAAAAATTTAAATACTTTAGGTATTAATCGCACTTATTCAAGACTAAAATATTATAAGTTAACCTATCAAAATTATTTTACAGCTATCAAATTTGGAAGTATATTAATATAGTAACTTTTTATATGAAAAATCATAACATTATAGGCACTAACAAAATCTATTTACTATAAAATTTAAATGAAATATTTTTTTTAGATATTTTGGCATGAGATATGCGCTGGCAAGCTTCAGGGAAACGCTAAAGGTCATTATATATATATATATATTACATAATATCATAATAACTGATAATATTTCAAGTAATAATACTGTTATAATTAGAGATAAAAACATGGTTTAAATTTTTCTCCCTACTACTTAAAATGATACTTTTTATCTTATTTATAATGAAGCCAATGTTTGTTATTTTAACTACCAAGTAAATGAAGCTAATATGACATCCACTTAAAAGATAAAAGTATTGATATTCCTTCCAGTAACTAGGTTTCTTTATCAATTACCTTTATTTTGCATTTTGGGTAAATTGATAAGTGAAATACTGGTAATACTGTCAAAGAAAAACGAGATGTCAAATCAGTTTATAAAAATGTTATTTAAAAAAGAAAAATATATGTATATATTATATGTATGATAAAGTCTATTCTGTAAAATATATTATATCAACTAGGGAATAGGTATTACAAGCAAAACAAAATATTTGATAGTCTTTGTGGGAATGATCATTGGTCCCACCCTATTGAAGTTATTCTACTTTTACTCTATATTCTCTTGCTCTTAGGTTTTACAATTTTAATAGAATCTTTTTTTCATTTAAAATTATATTGAGTAATTAATCCGATAATAATAAAATAATTGTTAAAAGGCTGCATATTGTGTCTAACTTAAAGCAGTGATCGAACAGTCTACTCCAAGGGAAAAGCCTTTCCATATAAAGATACAATAAGAGAAAGATATTAATTATCATGAAAATTGAAAACACACACACACACACATATATATATATATATATATATATATATATATATATATTTATATATATATATATATATATATATATAAAAGGTTTATTACTTGAGAATTCATAAAAAGTTTGTGTATCAGAAGTGATAGAGTTAGACCACAACCTCTGCACTGCCTCCAATGCATCAAATCATAAAGATTTGTATTAATAAGAAAATGATTATACTTTTTACTTATTGAGAATATAATAATAATATTAAGATGGTAGGCATTAGGGTGAGATCTTAGTCTTCATTATTTATGATTATTTATGACTGCTAAATATTTGATACTAAGTTTTATTTAATTAAGTAAATTAAACTTTCAAAGATTTAAAGAAGTTGTAAATAACAATTCCACCTTCTGTATTAAAGTGGCAAAGATGGACATCTTTAAAGCATAAGTGGATCAGTGATAGCTAAAAGTTAATAATGTATAGTAGATATAAAAATACTCTAGAGATCTTCAACAATTTATCTTTGAAAGTTAAATTTACTTAATTAATTAATTAAAATGTGCTATCAAATATTTAGAAATCATAGATAATCATAATAATTTTAATGAAGCCTAAAATTTCACCTGGGCAGCAGCAGACTGATTTAAAATTTCACCAGCATCAGCACACCGTCATACACAAGTTACCATATTAACTATAGAGTCATATTTCATCCCTACATGTTTGCCTTTTATACTTTAAAGTAAAATCAATGAAATCTGTTTAATAAAAATAAAATTCAAACTTATTCAGATTTATAATTTTCCTTCATAACAATGCTGACGAATTATTCCTAGGAGTCTTTTTGGCAATTCAGAATTTGATTATTTTATAAAACATTTACACTTTAATTATACAATGAAATAATCAAGAGATTTTAAATTCTCTCATTCATAATCATCAAAATGCATAATATTTATACATCTAATAAAAATATATTTACAAATTATTTTAATAAAAAAAAATTTAAGTTAATAAGTTTTAAATGTTCAATCTATTGTGACTTCTTCTAAAAGGCATTACCTTTAAAGGCTAATGATATTGTATTACAATTACAATATACATTCTAAACTAAAAATTTATTTTTACATATTAAAAATTTTAAATCTATATTATAATAAGTATAATATCATTAGCTTCTATAGGCAATGCATTGTAGAAAAAATCATATTCTATTTTCAGCAATTCATTTCATATCTGAATATGAAAAACATTCGATTTCATTGATTACATTTTTAACATAGGATATTTTTGATCTGCCTCTCAATCCTTTTTCTAAAATTTTGTCTTCAATTTTGTAAAAATCCATCATGTCTTAAAATATAATTCAAAAACTTAATGTTTCTCAATTCTATTGTAATCAGTAAATTCACTTCATTCCATGTTCTTTTAATATTTAATTATTAATCTTCTTTTGCATCCAACTCATTCTAGTTAATCTTTTCCAAAATCGCATTTCCATTCCTTCCAATCTTTTTTTTTTTTTGTTTTCCCAATGCCATGTCTGACAATCATATGACAATATACTCCAAATAAAGTTTTTAATAAACTTCATTCTAGTTTTTGTAAAGCATAAAAAAAATTCTGGGATTTAAATCCATTCAGGTACAAAGAAAACGTATGATTATTTATTGAAAAACTGATTCATAGTCAACTTATGTGGTCATCCCATTATTGGTCAAAAATTAAATAGTCTAAGTATTCTTACCAAAATGAATAAAGCAAAGAAGGAAGGAAATCTTACTTTGTCATCATCGATGATTTGACTAGCCTTGTAATTATTAACTTTTACCTTTTAGTTTCTCTGAAAAGAAATGTTATAAAGACCGTGTCTCAAAGTGGATTGTGTAATGATTGACTATCCGACTACATTTAAAATCAGTCTTTAAAAATATACAAAGTAATTTATTTTTTAAAGTAAAAATAAATGGCAACTCAAAAATCATTAATTTTCAAAGTAAAAAAAAATGACAACTTGAAAATGAAACTCATGACTTGTTAAATTCTTTTTAGAATAATAAACTTCAAACAAAAATTTACTTGTTTAAAAACTAATTCTTCCTACTGTGCTACTGAAAATGTTGACTAAATTCTAATCCAGTTTTAAGTTTTTAAAAATGATCTCTAAAAATAAATTATAAATAACTTTTTATAGCTTTATTAAAGCTTTTTTTTTTTTTGCAAATATGTAAATATTGATATCTTGTCCAAAATAAATTATAACAAAAACAAAAATTATAAATACATTGTCAAGTTTAATCTAATACACACAAAAATTTATTTCAGATTATGCAACAACAAAATATTCAACCAAAAACTATAATTTGAAATCTATTAATAATCATTATTGTTAATATATTAAGCTTTAATAAACTTCTAGAATACTATTCCTTATCTCAGATCTCAATAAAGCATTATTTAAATAAAAGTTTTATCAATCAGTACTTAAGAAAAAACGAAAAAAGCGTAAAAATAAATTTCTGATTTAATAATTATTTACAGAATTTATGTTGACATATGTATGCCAGATATAGACACATTTTTATAGGTCAATAAATAAATTATTCAATACACATATATGAAATTACATGCATATTTATATAACTCAAATTTTATATTAATATAGGTAGTTGCACTATAGAATGACAAAATATTTCAATTTTAATAAGTAAAAGTAATAATATATTCGTATTAAATGTTGAATTTACATAAATAAAATGTTTTAAAATGTTAATTAATATATATATATCAAAAAATTATAAATTTAAACATTGTTTACAAACTGATAATTATGAAATGTCTATATCAAAAACAATTTATTTAAAAATAAATAAAAAAAATCAATAAAAAATAAATTGTTTTCATTTCCTTTTATTTATTTACATAATTGAGGTTTTGTCTTCCTTTAGAAATTTATTTTAAAAATCCCAATAAAAGCAAGAAACAATAACAGTTTAATCATTCATCCTTGTGAAAACTTTTCCTACTTTGTAATTGAGCAAGATCCTTACATTTACAATAAAAATAGCCATATTCAGGATATTTCAATTCATGGTAACAAAACCAATTGGGCTTCATAAGTTTCTTGTACTTGGATTGTGGCAAATTTCTGATCACTGGTGCATTATCAAGAAGGGATTTAATTCTCCGACTATTAACAAGAAAACTTAAGATAATATTTTCTTTGCTGTTATAGTATTCATCTTCTTCACTTGGTTAGACTATGGATCTTCTTAGGTGGTGTTCATGCTGTAATGGCATTGAATGGGAGAAATGCCCTGATGTTCTCCTCGTGGAACGACAGCAAAGGGTGCCTTTCTAGCCAGACATTTTAAATTTAAAACTGAGTTGGAGTCTGGTGGCAACTGCTTTCATAAAATGGATCTGGGAAATCTTAAGCTTAAAATATAGCTGATTTATATGTCTGTAACCAACAGATTTACACTTTTGGAATTTATTTCACCTCAGAATTCATTAACTCTAAAATTTACTTAAATGTTACAAAATTACACAATTTTGATTTTAAATTTATTGATAGCGTTGTTAGTCGAGAAGTCATCGTAGCTGCCTTGCAAGCAAATAATTGTTTGCAGATGGTTGTGAGTTTTCCTCCCGGACGATCCTATGACATATGAAAATCTATTGATAGATTTCTGAAGTGTTATAACTTTCCTTAGGCTATCAAATAGTGCTGGTTCAATGATTTTTCTGTAAGTCCTCTTGTTATAAACAATTTCAATTAGCAATTAGTTAGATTTTTAAAATGAGTTTTATTTTTACCTGCTGCAGATGTGGCAGTTAAAGTATATTCTTGTTTACAAAAAAAAAAAATCTGTTATAATTACTTAACCAAAACTTTTACTTTTAATTACTAAAAAAATATTTTAACATATTTTTAAAGAAACTTTTTAACATATTTTAAATCATGCCATCCCTAAATACATTATAATATAGATTGGATTATATATCCACATACAAATTAACAATAATAAAATTATTAATAAATTGACTTTAACATTAATTCTATAATCAAACATTATTTATTAAATATTACATGATAGTAATATATTATAATTTTATTAATCCTACTTAATTATAGCTTTGATTCACATGTAAATATATAATGCTGTTTAGGCAGCCATGATAATGGGTTTTAACACTTGATTTTACGATATTTAAACATTTAAAATAAGATTTGAACCTAGCACAGATGAGTATGTTATTAGATTGATGATGAAATGGTAAGGAATTGGAAGGTTACCATTTCAATATCAACAAATACATAAAAAATGTATATTTTCCAAAACCTATCTTATTTTCTAGCCATTATGCAAGATTATAATTGATTTTTAAAAAAGAACTAAAAACTTTTCTATATTTCTCAATATTTAAAAGATTTTTAAATCATCTTTATAATATATATATATATATATAATAACAAGTCAGATGTCACATGACTTATATATAGCTTGCACTTACAAATATGTAAAATTAAGAGCATGCTAATAGCTCTAAACAAGCTTTTTTTTTATTTATGATAAATGCTACTACAAGAGAAGGCATTCAAATCATTTTTATCTTGGATTGTCCCCATCCCCAGACTGGTTTCGACCTATGGGTCTCTTCAGTGAGGAGTTGGGACATTAGATTTAAAAAACCAACTCAAGCAAAGCATTTATCTAAAAGTTAATTGTTAGAAGAAGATCTGAAACTTTTAGACATCTACATGTCTTTAAAGTCAGCTCTCCAACTGAAAAAATCATATGGGCCTGAACTTAATTCAGATACTCCATATATTAGTAGGCTTAGCCCTTTAATTTAGCTAAAGCCACAACAGCAAAATAATAATAGTAATAATAACAAGTCAGATGTCACATGACTTATATATAGCTTGCACTTACAAATATGTAAAATTAAGAGCGTGCTAATAGCTCTAAACAAGCTTTTTTTTTTATTTATGATAAATGCTACTACAAGAGAAGGCATTCAAATCATTTTTATCTTGGATTGTCCCCATCCCCAGACCGGTTTCGACCTATGGGTCTCTTCAGTGAGGAGTTGGGACATTAGATTTAAAAAACCAACTCAAGATGGGGACAATCCAAGATAAAAATGATTTGAATGCCTTCTCTTGTAGTAGCATTTATCATAAATAAAAAAAAAAGCTTGTTTAGAGCTATTAGCACGCTCTTAATTTTACATATTTGTAAGTGCAAGCTATATATAAGTCATGTGACATCTGACTTGTTATTATTACTATTATTATTTTGCTGTTGTGGCTTTAGCTAAATTAAAGGGCTAAGCCTACTAATATATGGAGTATCTGAATTAAGTTCAGGCCCATATGATTTTTTCAGTTGGAGAGCTGACTTTAAAGACATGTAGATGTCTAAAAGTTTCAGATCTTCTTCTAACAATTAACTTTTAGATAAATGCTTTGCTTGAGTTGGTTTTTTAAATCTAATGTCCCAACTCCTCACTGAAGAGACCCATAGGTCGAAACCGGTCTGGGGATGGGGACAATCCAAGATAAAAATGATTTGAATGCCTTCTCTTGTAGTAGCATTTATCATAAATAAAAAAAAAAAAAGCTTGTTTAGAGCTATTAGCACGCTCTTAATTTTATATTGAAACAGACAGATCGAAGAACCGATCTTAGTTTCATGTGTTTTTTGAAGTACGGTAATTCGAACTACTATTTGCCCGCAATGAGATTTTTTCTATTTCAAGTCACATAAAAATTGGGATATATTTTATGTTTTGTAAAAAGATGTGTAAAGATTCCGTGTATAAATATCACAAATCATGAAATAATATTCGTGTGTGCGTGGTTTGTGAATTTATAGCAGCTTAATTTAAAAGTTTCATTGCGGGTGTATTTGTTTAAATTTTAACTTTTTAGAATTATACAAAGTCGTTTAAAAATACTGATCAAAAGTCACATTCCTTTGATCAGTGTTTTTAATTAAAATCTGTCTTGTACAAAGGTATAGAGTAATTAAGGTGTATTCGAAATTAGATAAGGAATTTATATTTGTAATTGCTTGGTCAATTTAAAATTGTGTATTAAAGTTAAAGATAGCTGAAAATGGAACAATGGAAATGGATAATTGATATTGTATGGTCAAGTTGGATTGCTGGAGGCTAGAGAAAAGTAGGCGGAGTCTCAAACAAAAACCAGGCAGAAAGGTCAACCGTGGCCATCTTAGAAAAAACTAGGATTCTAACTTTTGACGTGGCTGAGAGTAGACCGTCTCAAAACAGCACAGCAGTTGCTAGAAAAATCGCTACAACTTTTATTAAGAAGTCCACCAGTAAACCGTAATGTCGATGGGCTAAGTGCCAGGAGCTGATCTCTGTCCTGCCAATTTGAATCTTCGTGCCGCTGTCTGATCATGCTTTACGTGCTTCAAAATTTCCAGCTTCCAATCTCCAAATTGACTATGCCTTTCAAGTAAATTTCAAATGCGCGCCTATGTTCGTCAGAAATACCATCATGAGAAGCCAAGCCGGATGAAGAAAGAAGGGTAACTGTGTTACATGAACTTTTAACTTTCTCCCGAGCTTAATTTTATAGTTAATCTGTCAATCAAATTAATCACATGTAAGTTTTTGTTTCGTTTATAATGCTACTGTTTAACCTGTCAGTAAATTTTCTTTTCTCTTATTCCTCCGCTCTAGTCTTTAGAAAATAATTTATAAATATTGTACTTAATAGTGATAATGATTCAAATGAATACATTTATATTTTCCTTTATTACTTATGCTATAAACAAACGATGCCAATAGTAATATTTCCCAACTCTATTTAAAGCTAGTTTATAATATTGATTATAGTTATTTTAAAAGTAAGTTCGTTGTTTTGAATTCAAGATTATTTCATATGGTGAGTTGGCAGATATTAAAACACTTTATTATAATGAATTCGTATTTTGTCATATTATTGTAATCTAAAGTTCAGTCGTAAATATGTAAATGGTTTTAAGTTTATTATATTAATGTCATACATGAAATGAGAAATAATTCTCACTGTAAAATTTGATACTATCGCTACCGCCTGAACAACCTGGGGGTTTAGGGGTTTCAGAGTAAACTTAATTAATTATTGCTTTCGCGGTCCGTTTGATTCCGCCATGTTTTATTGTAATAGTATATCAGCCTGTTGTGTAGAAATAGACGAATAGAGTATCCAGGTTTTGTATAATTCCGTTTTAATCCACTGCAAGCACTCGTCCTCGATGACTGTGGCAATGCCTTTCCTTCGCCGAAGTTGGCGTCTCGCCGTACTACCATATGGGAAAGAAAGCAATTCTTTTCCAGGTAATCTCTTGGATCACCGGGTTTCGAAATGATCCCGGCTGGTTGTAGTGTCCCGGATCTACTTGGGGGCATTAAGCCTTGTCAAAGTACAAGCCGCCCGGTATTCCGTTGATGCACCGCAAGTGATTACTGTAGGGCTCTTTAATCTAGGCAACCACTAGTACATCAATCTTAGATATCATATTTATACGAAACCACCCTCCAACTATTCGTATACGCAAAGATCGAACAATAAAAATAAGATAACTTAATAAAAATAGTAGATAAATATTTTCAATGCCCCAAATACTCTGATTCCCTTAGCCACCCATCAATCATTTAACTACACCGATATTGGCATGAGTTTGTTTACCAGGTAAAATGATTACTAAAGACTAGTAGCCAATTATAATAGAATATTTATGGAAGTCTTACCGTACTTTTGAATAATATTTGTTAATGCTTTCTATTTATTATTAAACAATTTATTTAATCTAATTTTGTGTCTCCCACCTCATTACTCTCAAGTCTATTTAGTCACCTACTGTCTGTATTGGCAACTTAAATATATACATTACATTAATGACCGTACCAATATCCAGAGTATAATAGATCTATATATAATTAACTGTAAGTAATTTAGTCTGTGTTCTGAGTTGAGCTAGTAAAGGGATAACCCCGTGCTGTTATAAAGTCACCATCGGTTGGTCATACCGGGGTTTGGGTTTGAATTTAGTTGGCGTTTTGGAATTTATTCTTAAACGTGGACTGGGTTTGAACTCGGGTACTGTGTATGAGTAAGCGTGGTGGATTTATACCGGTACAATATATATATATATAGCTGAGGACAAAAACAATTAATAATCTTCATTTTCAAAGAAATGCTCAAAAACAAAATTTAAATACATATTTTCTTCATGGTTTGATGTAGTAACAGAATTGTAGATTCTAGTGATCAATATCAAAATGGACATCATCTAGTTTTGTTACTTCTAGTAATCAAACTTCTTATGAACTCTAGTGCAATAAACCATTTGATTATATATTCTTTAAGACAACAATTAGAAAGAAGTTCCAGTTTCTTAAGAAGTGATATCATTAAACATACATATACACACATAAGTATGGACAATGATTGCACAACTATAGTGTTAAAAATACAAACAAAACAAAAATAAGAGTGCAAAAATGATAATAAAATAAAAGTAAAATAGTAAATATATAAAAAAAAAGTTAAGATTTTGTCTGAGGAATAATGATTTTAATATAAAATAAGAAATATAAATATTGATTTTATTATATAATGAAAGTATAATCAATAAATGAAAATTGTTATATGTAGTTAAAATAATACAACTTGCAAAAATCATACTGATCAAGAATCTCTTGATAGATGAATCATGTAAAGGAACTTTCAAATTCCCAGTGATTGTAACTTAAACATACAGATATTTCACAACTAAATAAACAATATATACTTAATACTATAAAAATCAATAATTATATAAATTTACCAAAATACAAATGGACAATAAAGAGAAATCAATAAATTAGATCAAAGTTCATAAACTAAGAGAATTCATTTATTCTTGTATCAATACAGTAATTAGCAGAAATGGTTGTTTATGAAAACCTGAATTCTGAATGCAATAACTCTTGCTAAAATAAAAATAAATCAATAGGTCCATTATAAAATAGTAAATAAATATAATTCTACAATTCTTATAAAACTATTGTAAGTCTCTCTTTTGTGTTGTGTATGTTATTTTCTTTCAAACTAAATTACTATATGATACCTGCATTAAGTTTCATTCCAGAAATTGATATAGAAAAAAAGTTCTTCAAAAGTCTTGTTTTGTAATAAGAAGTATAGAATTTAAACAATCTCTAAAACCTCACTTTAATGGCCACACTTACTTAATGATTAATTCAAATCCTCAAAAGGTGAATAATATAGAAAAGCAGTTGAGTCATTTCAATCTAAATGTATAAAACTTATTTTATGACAATTTTCAAAAGATAATTAAAAAAGATAATAGACTTGAAATAAAGATGGACAAATTTGGCTGTTAAAAAGTCATGTGATTATTTTTAAAAAATGCAAATATATTAATTCTTAAATGAGTTTAAATTTTAAATCTAAACTAAGAATAATGTGATAAACATCAACCTATTCATACTGATTTATATGAGTGGGTATGGTAAGAAATTAAAAACAGTTTTACATCACTCACAATTTTACTAATAAATAATATAAGTGAATATATAGCAAATAAATCAAATTCTACATTATATATATATATATATATATAAAATACTAAGAAAGTATTTAAATAGTAAATCTAAATCTTAAGCTCAATATTCATAGAAGTATGACACTTACTATTAAAGTTGCATCCCAAAGAACAAGAATAAATTTGTTTTATTATCTGTATATCTTAGTACCCAACCTAGATTAACTTGGAATCTTCACATTCTAATTCCAAATAAGATAATATATTCATTTAGCCAAATTTATTTAAAACTAATAACATAAAAAAACATCACACAGTAGCATAAAAATTCTTAAATTCTAAATGATTTAACCAATTATTTCTTTCTGGATTCCTAATAACTCGTGTAATAAATTAACTTATTATTTAAAAACTAAAAACTTTATTTATTTTTTTATATAGCGCGATGTTTTTTTTTTATGTATATAATCTATAATATTAATAAGCCAATAAGCTGATACACATGCGCTTTGCAGATGTCACTATATAAATGAATAATCCCACTTTTTCAAACCTAAGATAAAGTCTTTAAGACAATATAGAATGAATCCACCTATATTTTCGACCCAACCGTATATGTATGGGCAAACCTGAAATGAAGAGTGTGAAGTTATTAATTGATCACTTTAAATTACTTTTTACATCGTAAATGAATGATGCCAATGAAATTTCTAGAATTTACGATACGTCATTCTTATAATTAAACATATGTAAACAAGACATTTATTTTTTTATGTAGCGTGCGATGTTTTTTTTTATAATCTATAATATTAATAAGCTGATGCACATGCGCTTTGCAGATGTCACTATATAAATGAATACTCCCACTTTTTCAAACCCAAGATAAAGTCTTTAAGAAAATATAGAATGAATCCACCTATATTTTCGACCCAACCGTATATGTATGGGCAAATCTGAAGTGTTTGAAATGAAGAGCGTGAAGTTATTAATTGATCACTTTAAATTACTTTTTTACATCGTAAATGAATGATGCCAATGAAATTTCTAGAATTTACGATACGTCATTCTTATAATTAAACATATGTAAACAAGACATTTATTTTTTTATATAGCACGATGTTTTTGTTCTATAATCTATAATATTAATAAGCCAATAAGCTGATATACACATGCGCTTTGCAGATGTCACTATATAAATGAATACTCCCACTTTTTCAAACCCAAGATAAAGTCTTTAAGAAAATATAGAATGAATCCACCTATATTTTCGACCCAACCGTATATGTATGGGCAAATCTGAAGTGTTTGAAATGAAGAGCGTGAAGTTATTAATTGATCACTTTAAATTACTTTTTTACATCGTAAATGAATGATGCCAATGAAATTTCTAGAATTTACGATACGTCATTCTTATAATTAAACATATGTAAACAAGACATTTATTTTTTTTATATAGCGTGATGTTTTTTTTTATAATCTATAATATTAATAAGCCAATAAGCTGATACACATGCGCTTTGCAGATGTCACTATATAAATGAATACTCCCACTTTTTCAAACCCAAGATAAAAGAATAAATGTCTTGTTTACATATGTTTAATTATAAGAATGACGTATCGTAAATTCTAGAAATTTCATTGGCATCATTCATTTACGATGTAAAAAAGTAATTTAAAGTGATCAATTAATAACTTCACGCTCTTCATTTCAAACACTTCAGATTTGCCCATACATATATGGTTGGGTCGAAAATATAGGTGGATTCATTCTATATTTTCTTAAAGACTTTATCTTGGGTTTGAAAAAGTGGGAGTATTCATTTATATAGTGACATCTGCAAAGCGCATGTGTATCAGCTTATTAATATTATAGATTATAAAAACTTTATTATTATGTCATTTTTACTAATATAATATCATAAAATAACTTAGGACAAAAAATTACGTTTTTGTTGGTCTGATTTTGAAAGTAAAAATTTATATTTAAATGAAATGCAAGTATTTGTAAACCTTCTGCAGAATAAAAAAAGCTCTTTTTTTGTATAATTCTTTGTTATTAAAATTTGACAAAGTAAGAATTAATGCTAATGTTATTTTTAAAAACGAAAAATATAAAAGTCATAGAACAAACAAACAAAATCAAAATATAAATTAAATTTTATAAAGGAGAGCATAATAAAAATTTATAAAGCAAATCGTAAATTAAAAGGCAATAATAGTGACATTTTAAACCATTCCATTTTATATATATAATTTATGATTTGCTTTATATAACATCAGTTTTGCCTAATAAAATCGCATATATCATGATAAAGATATTATTAGATTGTCTTCATTACATAATAAATATAAATTATTTTTATTGCTATTTAATTTTTAAAAGAATCATAAATAATTTTATAAAATATCATAACTGTCATTACCAATGCATCTTCAGTCAAAATCTTATTTATAAAACACTTAAAATTATTTTTGTTGCATATATGTGTGTAGGTGTATGTTCTATTTCTTTGTTTTGCATGTTCAATGTCATTGCTTTTCTTTAAGTTAATATATTATTATTATTATTATTATTATTATTATTATTATTATTATTATTATTATTATTATTATTATTATTATTATTATTATTATTATTATTATTAAATAATAAATTCACATCAACAAAATGCAAAATTCTTAAGAAAATCTTTTCTTTTCTTTTTAATAATGTGAGATTCATTAAAATGTACAACACTGCTTCAAAATTGAGAAGCCTAAAATAAACTTTATTAAGAATGTGGCAAGCAATAGCAAACTACTATTAAAGGTGATCATGCAATATTATGTGGTTATAATACTTTATTACCTAAATTATTCAACTGTCTTTAATTAGAGAATTGAACATACATATACAGTCAAAAAATTTATTAGTAAAACAATTTGACATAATATGACAATTATCCAATGAAAAAATAAATGGAAGTTTTATTAAGTACTTTTATTTGAAGAGATGAACAATAAGTACAAATAAAAATTTCTACAGCAGAGTTATTATATATATAATACATAGATTGAATAAATAATATAAACAAATTATATATAGTAATAATAGAGATAAAAAATTATATTAAATCCTTTTATTGACTTTGCACTAAAAAGAAATAAAATAATTGTTGCTTCAACCATAATTGGAATTTTTAGGTCTAATTTGAAATAAAAATATGGAAGGTCCAGAAATTAATTAAGTTAATCCCTTATTATAAAAAATAAGAATTGATTTAATGAATCTTTGACACATCCCTCACCATGATTTTATTTTAAGCTGAATCTAAAAACTCCAATTATGATTGAAGAAACAATTATGTTATATCTTTTTAGTGCACAGTCAATAAAAGCATTGAATATATATAAAAAGTTTATCTATTATTTTTAAGTTTATAATATTGACAAAGTTTAAAAAAAAATGTAAATCTATATCATACTTTAAATTGACTGGAAATGTATAATTGATATATATATATATATATATATATATATATATCATATATATATGTCTACTATAAGTTAAAATGTATACTCCTTATGTATATAATATATATAGTATGTATACATAATAATACATGTGTATATATTGTAAATGAATTTCACTTATTATAAATATATATAATTTTACTTTAAACCAATATCACACATATAATGTATATAAGTCATTAGATATTTCTGCACCAAATCAATATATATGCTCTTAATGTATGTATTATATTTAGTATGTGTACATAATAATATACCTATAATAAATCATGAACTATGTTTTCTATTTAAAATTGTTTCATACTATTATTTTTATTTTAAAACAATTGTTTTAAAAAGAAAACTAAAGGAGAAAATTCACAATCATGGTTTTAAATAATTATAGCAAGTTTTCTTCTTCTTTAGCTTTTCATGATCATCTTAAATAATGCAAGTATTCTAACTTAACTTTTTTTTAAAAATAATTGTTTAAAAATTAAAATAAAAAATATGAACACATGATCACTATCTCTTATACTAGCACATAATTGTTTATAAACAAGGCAAACACTCTCCATACAGTAGTGCCACCCTGTGCCAACCAGAGTAATCAATGGATGCCAAAAGGCTTGTGCATAAAATCCCTATCTAATGCTTACTCATCCAATATCCCCAAACTAGTTTCTGGCTCATGGTCATTGTCAGTGAGAAGCTTTGGATCTGAGAGCACTGCACCTAGATCTTAGGATCTAATGTAACCCTCCAGCAACCACCTTTTATCTCTACTTATCTACAAAACTATGAGAATGAAATTGGAAAACATAAAAATATTTTCAATCTAAGCTCAATAGCTTATATAGTCATATGGGTCAGAATTCAGTTCAGCACCCATACATTTTGGTGTCTTTGGCTCTTTAATAACCATAACCACCACTATCCTATTAGGCAGAATTGGTGTTAAACCATTAAGCATCACATGATCACTATCTCTTATACTAGCACATAATTGTTTATAAACAAAGCAAAACTCTCCATACAATAGTGCCACCCTGTTCCAACCAGAGTAATCCGGATGACTATATAAGCTATTGAGCTTAGATTGAAAATATTTGTGTTTTCAATTGCATTCTCATAGTTTTGTAGTTAAGTAGAGATAAAAATGGGTGCTGGAGAGTTGCATTAGATCCTAAGATCTAGGTGCAGTGCTCTCAGATCCACAGCTCCTCACTGATGAAGGCCACAAGCCAGAAACTACTCTGGGAATATTGGATCAGTAGGCTTTAGATAGGGATTTTATGCACAAGCCTTCTGGCATTTATTTATTACTGTGGTTGACACAGGGTGGCACTGCTGTATGTAGAGTTTTGCTTTGTTTAGAAACAATTATGTGCTAGTATAAGAGATAGTGATCATGTGATGCTTAATGGTTTAACACCAATCCTGGCTAATAGGATAGTGGTGGCTATTGTTGTTAAAGAGCCAAAGACACCAAAATGTATGGGTGCTGAACTCAGTTCAGACCCATATGACTATATAAGCTATTGAGCTTAGATTGAAAATATTTTTGTGTTTTCAATTTCATTCTCATAGTTTTGTAGATGAATAGAGAAAAAATGTGGATGCTGGAGGATTGCATTAGATGCTAAGATCTAGGTGCAGTGCTCTCAGATCCAAAGCTCCTCACTGATGATAGCCACAAGTCAAAACTAGTCTGGGGATATTGGATGAATGGACATTAGATAGGGATTTTATGCACAAGCCTTCTGGCATTCATTGATTACTCTGATTGGTCCAGGGTGGCAATACTGTATGGAGAGTTTTTGCTTTGTTTAAAAACTATGAAACAATTTTAAATAGAAAACTTAGTTACTGATTTATTATACATATACTAAATATGATATATACATTAAGAGTTTAAAATGCTTAAAAAATGTTATTGAACTAAGAGAAAAAGATATTTATACCACCCTTACATGAGAATTATTTAAGACAAATCAAAGTTGTATGAATAATTGTTAACTATGATTAGTGAAATTGTTGAATATTTTTAATATTTTCCCACTCTCTGTTCTATACACTAAAAAGATGACTTTTCCAAATAGATAATACTGGTAGAACTTAGTTATATATTAATTTTCAAGCAATTCTACTGAATTTACATATATTAAACATTGATTATAAAATTTCATTCTAACTTGAAAAGATCAAAAGTTAATAAACAAACCGATTTTTCCAACATCAATAAAAGCATTTACAAAAAATGAAATGTAATGTTCTCTAATAATAAAAAAATCCTTACCCCACAAAATAATTTTGTAAAATAGTTCAACAATAAGAATACTTATTTAATATAAAAAAAATACACAATAATTCATTTGAAATAAAATACTAGTTTTTTTTACTTCACCTTTGATAATGATATTCAAATGATCACATTCTAAATAAAAATTGCAAATTTCAAAAGATAAATCAAACAAATTGACTATTTTACCAAACAAAATGTTACTAATAAAGATAAACCATAGAATCAATAAAAGTAAATCCCTTACATCAGTGATAAAGACAACACCATACTTTAATTTGTCATTAACAGTCATCTAAACAATCAAATTTATTCATAACCATTACTGATATATATATATATATATATATATATATATATATATATATATATATATATATATATATATATATATATATATATATATATATATATATATATATATATTGAATGGAAACTAAAGCAACTATGAAATGAGTACCTAAAAAAATCTGACCTGAGTAACTTGAAAAATTCCCTTGGACCACGGTCATTTCCCTATCAGTTGGTTATGCTAAATGATCTGTCATATGAATTTCATCCAATTTTATTAAAATACAAAAACTAAAACTAATAAAAAAATAATGCTAACAAACTGAAAAAATAATTTAAAATTAAATTATTAATCAACTGGCAAAATTCTCCATACAGTAGTGCCACCCTGTGCCAACCAAAGTAATCAATAAATGCCAGAAGGCTTGTACACAAAATACACATCTAGTGCCTACTCATCCAATATCCTCAGACTAGTTTCTGGTTGTGGTCCCCATCTGTGAGGAGCACAAGCCAGAAACTAGTCTGAGGATATTGGATGAGTGGGCAGTAGATGGGGATTTTATGCACAAACTTTCTGGCATCCATTAATTACTCTGATTGGCACAGGGCAGCAGTACTGTATGGATAGTTTTACCTGTTTAATAACAGTTATGGGCTAGCATAAGAGATGGTCATCATGTGATATTTAGTGGTTTAAAATTATTAATAAATATATCATCAAAAAAGTTCTAAAAAAACTATTTAAAAATACTAAAAAAAAAAACAAACTGGTTTAAGTGTTTAACCATTTATTTTAAATCAAAGCTTCAGATTTTCTCTTTATAAATTCGTAGGATTAGTAAGATGAGAATTGTTATATACATTAATCAAAATTCTTCATTTCTTAATCAATTTTTTTTAAAAAAAATTGTAATTATAGGCGATTTGAACAGAAGCTTTCAAGCTTCTTTCAGCTACCTATTCTATTTCATATAACCGATACACCTGATCACACATGTGAAAAAGATAAATGATCTTCAATATACATATTTCTGCTGAAGCAGCACTCATCAAATAATCCAGATCATCATCATCCCTGACATATATATAATCAGTGCTTGGTTTATATTAAGATAGCAAATCTTCAAACTTTAATGGATAGGCTTCCATCTCCACCTCTTCAGCCATCCATACCATCCCTTATAATTACTCCTAAACTCCATGCATATAAATTATACTTGTATTCAAAAAAAATTTCAAAATTAATTTGTTTCATTCAAGTTTATGTTTATTTGTAATAACTTACATTTAAAAGAGAGTAAATTTGTTTAATGTTTATTTGTTTAAAAACCAAAGTAAAATTTCTATTTTGTAATAGTATAATGCAAACATAGAAATGTTCTATTCAAAATTGTGATTCTTTAATTTCATATTTTTTAAATTAATGTGTCAATGCCATTTTTCTAAGTAATATATAAATATATTAATAAACTGTGCATTAGTTATTTAGTTAATTCTCTTATACAATTCACCAATCACATTACAAAAGCTTATCATCGTCAATCTGAAAAAATTAATTAGGCATGGTATTTTTCTTCCCAAATTATTGTTACTATTTCTGAATTGCTTGACTGATGAATTCATTTCAGTATCACTTTATTATATGCAAAATTATCTCCTGATGTACATATATATATACATATATATTATATGCAAAATTATTTCCTGATATATATATATATATATATATTAAATTGATAAAAAATCAAGTCATATGACTTAATTTTAATAAAGCTCCTATTTACAAATGTTATATATAGAGTAAGTTAAAAAACAAACTCTTATGAAGCTTCAAAAATACCCTCATATATATATATAATGTCCATTAATTAAAGAACTATTGTAATAACAATAAAACTAATAAATATAATGGTAAATAACTACTTCATACAGTCTTTCAATCCACAAAAGGACTTTTGGTTAATTCCTTAAGATTCCTCAACTGCCATTAAATAAAACCAAAAACAAAATGGAAGCAAATGATATCAACTCAAATCCCATGAATCCTGAATTTTAATGTTAGGAGTTAAGCTAGGGTTAAAATTCAGGATTCATGGGATTTGAGTTGATTTGTTTCCATTTTGTTTTTGTTTTTTATTTAAAGGCAGTTGAGGAGAGTTAAGGAATTAACCAAAAGTATTTCTGCAGATTGAAAGGCTGTATGCAATAGTTAATTACCATTATATATATATATATATATATATATATATATATATATATATGTGTGTGTGTGTGTGTGTGTGTGTGTGTGTGTGTGTGTTTACATATGTATGTATGTAGTACTTTTATTGAATTCAGTCCTAATTAAATATTTTGAACATTATTCTAGTAATAAATTTGGAGTCATCCATTTACAATGTATTTATTTATTTGAGATAATTTTTTCTGAAACCATCTAATCAATAAAGATTTCTTATATTAATATTATATATAAAATATGATAATATTGAAAAATAACAATTATAAATTAATTGAAAATATACAGAAAAAAGTATTCATTTACAAAGTCATGAGACCTGGACATTTAATAGAAGAGCAATACAGAGACTTCAGACCACTCAAAAAAGTAAAACATGCATGTTAGAAGTAACAAGAAGAGATTGAAAACAAAATACATGGGTAAGAGAACAAACACGCCTTACTGATATTGTTGAAAAAATTAAAAGATTGAAGTGGAGTTGGGCTGGACATATTACTAAAAGAAATGATAATAGATAGACAATTGAAATCTTAAATTGGATTACAAAAGATTGCAAAAGAACCAGAAAGAGGCCACATGTGAGATGGATGGATGCATGAAGTAACAAATGTGCAGGAGTGATGTGAAGAAGAGGCTATAGATCAGAAAAGCTGGATGGAACTGGGAGAGACCTTCATCCTGCAGTAGATTGATAATGCTTGATGATGATGATGATTATGAATACAAAATGATCCAAACTTTAAAATAATAAAAATAAATAAACTGATCTAATATTGTTTAAAAGCTTTTTATAATGCAGTTATATCTGTTGTATTTTACATGCAAAAAAAACATTTAGAAAAATTTTTAAAAAAAAAAATTTTTTTTTAACAGTAATTACTTCTATAAACATAAAAAATAGGCAAATTATTTTAAAATATAATAACTATTTGGTAAAATTTTTCAAATAGACAGTTTTAAAAAAACAATATTTATAATGCAATTTATCTCAAAATTATAATATATTTTTATATTCGTAATATATATATATATATGGGTGTGGGTGTTAATTTAAGAATCTTAAATATATATATTAATGAATTCTATATAGATATAAAACTTTGGTCTATATATTGCTGCACAATTTTTTTATTATTTAGATCAATTATAAATACATCGTCATTATTAGTAGCTATTTGTATATGAGTGAAACTGACTTAATCCCAAGATAAAAGGAAGGTAAAAATAACAAATATTGAACGTGAGTTTTGTTATTATATAAATGAATATTTTAAGCCATTTACTTACTGCTTAATTGTAGAGTTGCCAAGACAACAGAATGCTAATGGTATGTTTAATCATGCAGGGTGTGGTAATGCAAATCAATATTATTTAGTTTGCTTATTTAATATTTTATGACATTGTCTTTTAATATCCTCTACAGCATTTTTTACAAACATATTTATCACTACATTTAAATGTAACTTTCCATTGTATTCGAATGTTAAACATAGCATTCAATCAAAGCAACTTATATTATATTATTTTTTAGTTTTGCAATAATCTTTATAATATGAAGAAACATTAATTTTTTCCAACAAAAATGTATTAACCCCCAAGTATACTATAGAAAGTGTATTAATTTTCACCCACTTCAAATGTCAACATAAAAAATATCACCTTACAATTGTAAATTCAGTATCTACCAATCGAGTATTATGATTTTCTTATAGCATTTATGTAATATATGAGAGATTCGAACTCAGACTTTCACACGACCCACTACTCTCAATGCCATCTCATATTGATGACCCACCTGACCACACAATGTTGAAAAGATAAATAATCACCAATATATGTATTTCATGCTAAACCAGCAATCATCAGTTGGTCTAGATTACTATCCTCACACATATATATAGTCAATCCTCAGCTTTATATTAATATAGCCAATCAGTTGTGAGTTGGAATAGTTTGAAGCCTGTCCATTAAAATATAAAGATTGGCTATCTTAATATAAAGCTGAGCACTGACTATATATGTGTGTGAGGATAGTAATCTAGGCCAACTGATGATTGCTGGTTTAGCATGAAATACATATATTGGTGATTATTTATCTTTTTAACATGTGTGTGATAAGGTGGGTCAGCAATATGAGATGGCATTTAGAGTAGTGTGTCGTGTGAAAGTCTGAGTTCAAATCCTGCATATATTACATATATAAATGCAGGTTTAAGCCTGTATAATGTATTAATTTATAGTATTTATGTATAATAAGATATTTATTTATATAGGCTATGTTAATAAATTTGTAATTGTAAATTAGCGATAAGGCTAATGCACATGTGCTTTACAGATTTTTAAATGGATATCTATCTAATGATGAGTTGTATATATATATATTATAACGATCCGGAGAAAGGAGCTTAACGTCATCTGCACTACAGGGCGCCATCTAGACATTTGAACCTAGAAAATTTATAAAGTAGGCAGATATGCAAGTCAAAAAAAAAATTTATTTTATATTTTTTGATATCCGGTCGTTAGCCCATTGTCACTAGCTCAGGGAGTAGCAGAGATTTATATTTATAATAAATTCTTATCTAAGAATATATAAAAAAGAATAAAATAAGCCACTGCCAGTAATTAACACACAAACATTTATTTACGCACATATATAAAATTTAGCATTATTTTAGAATAACTTTTGCTTTGGATTTTAACTTGATTTTAGAATTTAAATTTACATTTTAATTTTTATAATATTATAAGTTTACATTTTAATTTTTTATAAGTTCGCACAGATGGATTTATAAAAGTTTGTTTTAAAATGTTTGAGTATAGATCGGTTACATAGATTTCACGGTTAAAAACATTTCAAAATAAACATAAACGATCAAAATACAAAGTCATTGATACCATCAATTGCAGAGGGAAATTTATAAGTAACCCAATAGCATTCACCATAAGATGCTTGCATTGACACCAATAACTTAAAAGACATCCGAATAAATACATTTTAGATACTCACCATAAGGTATCATTATTTATCGAATGTCTATATATTTTGATCCAATATGAAAACCCAAAACATAATTAACCGATAACGAATCCATGCAAGCGTCTATAAACAACTTAAATTTAATGCATTTTTATTTAGTGTCGAGTATGAATAGACTACATAGATTTGCATTTGAAGATAAAACATTCTATCCCCATTTAACCTTAGGCTAAAAGTTCGCAGTCAAACTGGCGTCAATCCATCTGATATATCGATGTATTCAATGTAATACGAATACGGCAACACAAAATAGGTTAAGATAAGACATTGACTCTCATCAGATAGGAATATTACATCTATCTAATGAGAAGAACAATAAAAAAAAACTCCATAGAAACGGACTGCGGTCATTTTGCCGACTTACGATCGCATTCCCTAGGCAAGAGGAAGTGTGCGGCGTATACAAGCGATTCTGCCCATAGCGAATCTTGCATTACATCTACTAACTACATCAATATATCCAATCCATTGACCCAATTCAACAATGACACGAATAACCTAAGATTACCCTCCCCTAATATAACTTTACAAATCTATACAGCCATTCACGCCCGACTTAAGTTTATCATTGATATATTTTAATTTATCGGAAAACAGAAATCATAATAAAACTTAAAGAACAAAAAAAATATAAATGGAAATGATTTTACAAAAGAAATACATCAAATAACATTTTAACTACTTTAGTCAGATAGGAAATTCTTATATTTATAAATATTGAAAAGTTTAGTATTTAGAGTTCTTTTGTTTAGAAATGTTCATAAATTATATATTTCTTACTGTTTTGAAAAATGTCCATTTTCTCTGATTTCTTGTAATGGAAGGTATTAATCCCATGAAGTCATAAGGAGATCGGTGTGCAGTTAATCGCTGGTCCTTTATGGTTGATGGTATTCTTCCGGGCCTTGATGTCCTGTGGCCCGCAATATCGGAAAACGATGTTTCATTTTTTTTTGAACAACTGAAGGAATTGAAAGTGCGTCTTTCAATCCCTTCTCCTTCAACTCCGCACTAACACCTATAGTCACATCGTAATAACTCTTTTTATTTCCAACCTTTCCTTTTATATTAATTTTGTGGATTAACTCAACATTACGTCATCGATGTGATGGTCCTTTCGCTGAGGTCCGATTCCATTGTTTTTCTCTCCTATCTGACTGTTGCTTATACATTTAAATGCCCAAGGCTAGTTTACATTTAACTAATTAAAACAATCATTTCCATTTTCTGATTACTTAATGTGTTTTCCAAAATTAAAGATATATTTTTATCTCTAAATCTTTTTAAGTTTTTGCTTTTAAAATATTTTTTTCTATTTTTAATAAAGTTTTATTTTAATAATTTTTTTTTCATCTGTGCGATTTTATATATATACGAGTTTAAGATAGATTTTTTTAATTTTCAATTTTTAATGCTTAAAAAAGAAGTTTTTATTTGCGAACTTTTATTCTTTTCATGTTTACTAAAAAAAAAACAATGTAACGTTTGTATGTGCCTATTACATATCAGTAAACTTGCTTTAAAAAAAATAAACAAAAAAAAATATTTTACTTAGGGTTAGTAATTACGGTACACGATTAACAAAGACATTTACAAAAAACATCCGATTAGTAATTTTACAAAAAGACTACACAATATACGAGAAAAAAATGTTGGCTATCATTTTCCTAAGGACCATCTACGTTTACGCCTCCTCCCCCCAAGAGTTCCATTTTTATTCATCATTTCTAACGAACCACACGACAAGCAAATTATATAAATTATTTATTTAAGAAGGTTGCATTGAGGTAAAAATGTTTCAATAAATAATAGGTTTATATGTGTATATTTGCAGCACAATTATAAATACCACCAACTTATTTATGACTGAATGAAATGATTACATAGGATTACACTGTTACAATATATATATATATATATATATATATATATATATATATTGTAACATATATATATATTTCTTATATATATATATATATATAATAAAAGAAATATATTATTGTTTCTAAAATTATTTGTATTTATAACTTCAGAAAATTGAAATATTTTTGTTTCACTTTTTTCTATTACTACTATTTTCTTTTTCATTTGCATTTGATTCTATAATTTGTGTGTATGAATTATGTAATACCAAGGTTTTTAAAAAAATTAAATAAAGAAAAGGTGACATCTAAATATTATTTTAGATATAATTACATTTACACTAAAACACATGCAAACATATATATGAACCCTATAACAAGAATGAGAAACATTATTACCATGCTTTCATAGAGGAAAAATGATAATATTTAATCATTGTAAATTACAATCTATATTTAAATTAAAATTTATCTTTTCAATATTTTTCTTTACTTTTCATTTGAAAAAAAAAAGTATTTAAATCTTTTTTCTTTTAATTTTATCATAATGATATCACTTGAGTGCAGTAATTTAATTTGCAAAGAGGATTATTCAATATTAATATAATTCCCGACTAAACCAATTTGCATATATTACTTTAAATGTTGGAGACCGAGGCATTAAAATCCCATTTGACCAATTCGAATATCACTTCGGGTTCAGATTGTAACTCATTCTATAATATGAGTAATTACAACATTTAATTGATTAATATGACTAACAAAACAAGCTTAGAGAATATATAAAACATTTTTAATACAAATGTGAAAAAAATTTCAAATAAATATTTATAATGATAGATCAAATATATATATATTTTTATGGCAAAAAAAAAGTAAAAAAAGTAAACATACACACATATATTACTTGACGTATTCAGTTTGATACAGATATATACAGTGGCAGACCTTAAAGTGAAAGATCCTTCGATAAAATATCAACTCTGAAACTTCTAGTACTAAAACAGTCCCTGACCTCTGAAACAATTATTTATAAATTATCTACCAAAAGACAGCTTTTAATATCATCTCAAACATTTATCTAAGCTTTATGTATCTTCCTCTACTCTTTCAAACTTAATAACTGTTTCCTTCATTAAGATCTCAAATCTAATTCTTTTTTATTCTACTTCTTTTTTTTTTCGTTTAGAGAGATCACTTCAAAATATATTTCATAATCCCGTTATCTCAAAATAAAGATATAATATGACAATTTTTCATTTAATAACTTTTCATTAAATAAATAATTATTTTCCACTACTCATTTTAACTCTTTAGTTAAAACATTGCTAACCTTCTTTTTCAAACTTAATTCTAATTTTCATTTCCAAAAATTGACAATATTTTCATTTCTTTTTTTCTGATTAAACACTACAATTTAATTCAAACACAAAATATTATTTTAAAATTATAAATTTATTTAGATATGTTTTACACAAAAATATATGACTTAAAAATTCAGGTAAAGCAAAATAATTCCATGATTAACCATAAATCTGACTAAAATATTTCATAATATAGATTTAAAATTTTAAAAAAATACTTCTGTATTCCTGTTATCAATTTTAAAAATGACATATATCTGCAAATATCACTTCCAAAGAATAAAGTGTAATGAATTATCAAAAATATTTCATTACATAATTAATTTTCTCTTCTTCAGGACATACAATGAAGCCTTGATATTGCTATATTTGATTTTAAGTCCTCTCACATACATCATATATCATGTAAATTAGCTAACATTTTGTTGACAACTTTTGATTGCAATGCAATAAGTATTGTTTATTGTATTACAAGTGGATAGTAAAGTAGTTTTCAACATGTTTATATATATATATATATATCAAATGGTTGATAAAGTAGTTTTCAACATGTTTATATATATATATATATATCATCAACCATTATCAATCCACTGCAGGATGAAGGTCTCTCCAAGTTCAATCCGTCTTTTTCTATCTTTAGCTTCTCTTCTCCACATCACCCCTGCACACTTTCTTCTTTCATCCATCCATCTCACATGTGGATCTTTCTGGGTCTTTTACAATCTCTTGGAATCCAGTTTGAAATTTCAATTGTCCATCTGTTATCATCTCTTCTAACAATATGTCCAACCAACTCCACTTCAGTCTTTTAATTTTTTCAATGAGGTCAGTAACACCTGTTTGTTCTCTTACCTATACATTGTGTTTTCTATCTCTTCTTGTTACTCCCAACATGCATCTCTCCATACTTCTTTGAGTGGTCTGAAGATATATATATAATTCGATGTCTGTATTTTTAAAGCAATATATGTAATTATATAACTGAATGTTTGTAAATACAGTAACTAAATAATTAAAAATTTAATCTACTTAGAAGTGCTATAAAGATTACTGGGATAATCGAAAGCACTCCTAAGTGGATAAAATTTTTAATTATTTAGTTACTGTATTTACAAATATTCAGTTATATATATATCAAGCCATACATCATATGCCTAAACTTAATAAGCTTGTACTACAAATGTAATATAATGAGTGTGCTAATAGGTATAATTCTAGATATAGATTTTAAATGCTTTCTCTTTCAGCATATGCATTATATATATATATATATATATATATGTGTGTGTGTGTGTGTGTGCATTGTGTGTGTGTAGGAAGTGTTTTATGTGTATAGTATGCATTTATAAATTAAAATTATAATATAAACAAAATTTATAAAAAATTATATAATTATTAATAATAATAAATCAAGAAAACACATTTGCATATATAATATACATTTATAGCATTGTGTGTGTGCTCAATCATTCATATTTATTAAAAATAAAATTAAAACTTTCTGACACAATACAATTGAAACATCCTTATAATTCATATCATTTAGTCATATATGTGAAGATTTTCCCATAATAATCAAAAACTTGTTCTTTACTTGTTTCAGGTGCATGACCAACAGTGGCATGAATTTACTTTTTTATAATTTCTGTCATTGAATATTCATTCTATTTGAATATATGGCCCAATTCAGAATATCACTTCTTATCTTTCTTTATTAAATCAATGATTTGCATTTTTTTTTCATTTAATGAAAATAAAACTTCTTTTGAATCTATCAATCAGTGTTTTCAAAATATTCTATTAAAGATATGATATGTATACTACACTGTGTAAAAGTCTTTAGAAAAAAGAATGCAAAAAAAAAAAAAAAAATTCTATACATGTGCTTACAACTATGGTACTGAATTGTATTTAAATTCATACAAAAATCTGATTTAATAAATTCACATTAGAGATTTCAGAATATTATATTGATCTAAAAAAAAGTCTGCTGAAATATCTAAATAAAATGTGATTATATAATTACAAGTTTAACATTTGAGAATGTAATATTTAGCAAAAAAAAATTTCTGTCACCACACTAAGATTCATAAATTTTAAGAATTATTATTTGTTTATTTACATTGTTTTTAGTTATATTTTTTATAACGTATAACTGGAGTCATGTATAATGATACAGCAAAATTTGTGACTTCACTATATTAAAATTTTCGGTTGTCATCTGATCCTTCGTGTCAGTCGCCAGAGGCGCGATTTCTAACTGAAAAACACATTAATATATAGTTCCCGGGATAGTGATTCTCTATTAATATTGACTTTTTTTTGGTTTATTTACAAAGTTTACTTTTTTTCGTTTCTGAATTATTTTTCCCAAATAATATTTTTGACGATGGGATAATAATAGTTTGTTTTTTTTTTACCAAAGGGTCTTTTTTGGTGTGTGTTCAAATAGTAATTTGTGTTTTTTTAAAAAAAAAAATAATATTACTGTTTTTGTAAAATTGGATTGACAAAATTCAAGAGAGAACGGTGTTTTATGATGGATCTTTAAATAATGATTTACGCTACTTTGATAGGTTTACATTTGATTGCCGAAAACAATTATTGGGAGAAGTGTTGTTTTTTTTTGCATACGACGTGTTTATCTTTAAATAAAATTTAAAACCTTTACTTTTATCAGTTTACATTTGATGGACGACCGATTGGACTTCCTTTCGTTTATAAATTATGGTTTTGGTTCTACAAATAAATATTTTTGACAATGGGACGATAATAGTTGTTTGTTTAATTTTTATTGACAAGAGCGGGTGTTTTTTTGGTGTAGATTCAAATAGTAATTTGGGTTACGTTTAAATAATAAGTTGCGGTCTTACTTTGATCGGTTTACATTTGATTCCCGACACTAATTACTGGGAAGGGTGTTTTTTTGTGTGTACGATTGTAGACAACAACTATTGGGAGAAGGGGTGTAACCGTTTAAAGAATAGTAGTTTACATTACTTTTAGTAGTGGTGTACATTTGATTGCTGACATTAATTAGTGAGAGGGGTGGGTGTTTTTTGGTGATTGGTGACAACAATTATAGGGAGAAAGAGTTTTGCGTTTTGTTTTTGTTCGTGTGTATGTTTAAATCAAAATTTAAGTTACTTTTATCAGTTACCATTTGATTGAAAACCGATTTGACTTTCTTTTTTTTTTTCGTTTATAAATTATTTGGGTTTTCCCAAATAATATTCGATTTGACAATAATAGTCTAGGTGTCTTTAATTTTGATTGACAAGAGCGAGTCTTTTTCGGTGTACGTTCGAATAGTAATTTGGGTTATGTTTAACTAATAATTTACTGTCTTACTTCGATTGGTTTACATTTGATTGGCCAGGACAATAAATGGGAGGGTTTTTTTGTTTTTTTCTATATGATTAAAGAATAATTGACGTTCCTTTTATTTGACCGTTTGATTGCCGACGACAACAATTATTGGGAGAAGAGGGGTTTTTGGGGCTATGTTTAAATAAAAATTTTAGTTACTTCTTTTATTTTACATTTGATTGCCGACGCCAACAATTATCGGGAGAAGAAGGGATGTACGTTTAAATAAAAATTGAAGTTACTTCTTTTATTTTTGACATTTGATGAAGGCCATTTAGAATCCCTCAAACAAGCTTGCCTTTACGAAGTGAACCTTTCCGTCGGCAGATGTTTTCGGACCTCAAATCTGCATATATTTGCCGCACAATCCAATCTTTTCTTTCAGCAGCAGGATGTTTTTTTCTTTTTTTCTGCTGTAGAAATATTCCAGCACTGGCCCGTGTCTGGCAATTCCCATCTTTTAAAGTTTTCTGTTGTGGGAATTAGCCGTACTTTTTGTCCTCGGAAAATTTCTCGCTAACATGTGACTCAAAGCGTGATTTTTAAATTTTTACGCTATTCCACCCTAATTGAAAATTTAGGAGAAATACAAATTTATGAGGAACAATCACGATACTGTTAAAATTGATAAAATGTAACAGTACATCGATTGGTCTTAAAAAAAACAAGGCACCGATGAAAATTTAAATAATTTTGACACGATCAAAATAAACACCCTAGTACGATATTGTTACATCAAATACATAACGCAGCATTACGATATAGTGTGTGACACAAACAACTACGGCATTTTCCTCTGCTTTTAGCATCGGAAAAAGCCACACCGTTAGCCGCTAAGCCGAGTTAACACTCTTTCTAGATTTTATCGTAGAAAGGAGACTTAACTTCCGAGTTAATATTCTACCTTTTAGCGTAGAAAGTAGACTTAACTCCGAGTTAACAATCTTTCTAGGATTTCTTTTAGAAAGAATGCTTAAAGGCTTGGGTGTGGCCACGGAAATGGCATATTTCTAGAAATTTAGCTAGAAATCGGCCTCTGGCGGCTGACACGAACGATCAGATGACAACCAAATTTTCAATATCTAGAAGGAAACAATAGAACTTATTTGTAATGTTTGGTCCATACAAAAAATGGCTACATAATTAATTATTTATGGATTGACTATCTGAAAGAATATCCTAAGATAAATTAGAAGATGAAAATTTTTTAACCAAGTATAGATTCCTATCTCAGGTCATGATCAGTCAGGTATAATTGCTAACCTTTACAAATAAAGCATTTCATATTGTAAGGATTGGATAAATCAATCCTCACAGTCAATTATAATATCTATAAAAAAGGGGGAAATGAAAGAAAGCTGAAATTTGTGTTTTATATTCATAAGGTTCTGAATAATTTATTATTAATTGATAACAATCATCTTTGAATCAGTTGGATATATGTTCATTTATATAGTTAAATATTTAATGTGCCTTACAATATCTTTTAATATATAGCTATAGAAAATGTTTCAATTTTTAATTTTCCCTCACCTTTTATTTTATTTTTTTCTTGTTTCTTTTATACTTCCAAGGTTAATTAAATTTATATATTGGACTATTCCCATTATTTAATATGAGTAATGAATGTCTTTAGAAAAATTTAACTTTATTTAAATATTCCAAATACATTCAACTGTAAGCAATAGCACATCAAACATGTTATATATGTACAATGTTTTGAGAGGTATTATTCTCCCCTCTTCTGCAGGTGTTACTAACCTGACCAGTGACAGTACTAGCATGGGAATTGAACTGACCCTTAGATTCTTAGGAATATTAAATTTTAAGGTAATCAACTGAACTATCCTGCACAGTTGGTTAGAGTGTTACCTTAAAATTCAATACTCAAGAATCTAAGGATCCAGATTCAATTCACATGCTAGTACTCTTTCTGGCCAAGCCAGGAACATGTGATGAAGAGGAGAGAATAATACCTCTTGAAACATGGTGCATATACTAACCTGTTTGATGTGATATTACAAAGAGTTGATGTATGTGGAATATTTAAATAAAGTTAAGTTTTTCTACACATTCAATATTCATATTAGATTATAAAAATAGTTCAATATATAAATACAACTAAAACACAATCATCACAAATCTTGAGAAAACAATTCCACGGTTAATAAATTTAGGTTCTTAGAGGGAATAATAATGAAAAAAATTAAAAAAAAATTATATAAAAATTATCTTAAAATAATTAAAACATAAAAAATTAAAAATATATGGATGAATTTATTTATTTGTAAAAAATTAGATTTGTGATTTGTATATGTGCATTTTATTTTATTTTGTGTATTTTAAACTATTACATTTCTTTTTTATTTATCTGAATTATTTTTTTAAATTAATGTCAATAATACAATGAAAAATATTCGAAGAAGTAAGTTTAAATGATTATTATAAATACATGTGAAATTAATGATTGACAAGAGTTGAACTGAATATTTCTCAAAAGGTATAAATCTAAGTTACTATAGAGATAATTTACATAATAAAAGGAAAGGTTGTAGGAAGATAGTGTTTTAATGACTTTTTCAGCATAGGAAAGACTACCAAACTTTTACTCATGATAATTTCCCATTATTCACCAAAAAATAAAGAAGTTTCCATTTGAACTAATCATGAACTGGAAAATGTTTGAATAAATAAGACCAGCAACACTATGATAAAAGAAGCATTCCAATAATTCTGATTAATTTCATTATTCAATCTCAGCATGAGTTGCAGAAATATTTAGAAATCAGCTCAAACTCTTCAAAAATTCAAGCATTCATCAATAAAAGACCCCATCAGCCATATTAACAAAGCCAAGCTAAAGTCAAAGCAGAGACTCTTTAAAGAACTGTTTATCTTATAAATAAAATAAAAAAATTATAAGTTCAATTGAATATAATGTTTAAAACTGATATATGTTTATAGACACATTTGTTTTTGTTTTTTTGTCATTTTTTTTATTGTAGCATTTCATGAAAAGATTGAAACTCATTAACGGGTGACATTATTTTTTTTATGATTTAAAATGTACACACATATATTCAACATATAGCCTATATGTATATTAAAATAAAAATACATTATTGTCAGAATTTGTGTTAAAATGATGACTACTTCAAACGTTACATATTTGATAATATTATTGACTTGGGATCATTCGTTAATCATAAGATACATTTGAAAAGTAGATTTACTATTATAATATTTTATATATGAATATATATGTGTAATTCTAAAAACCCACATAGTGTTTATAAGCACTTATAATAAAAAGTACCTATCAGAGTATCGTTAATCTTATGATAAATTTAATAGACTTTATAAAGTTATGAGATATAAATAAGTGAGTAATGGGTTTATAAGCACTATAATAAAAAGTACCTATCAGAGTATCGTTAATCTTATGATAAAATTCCTAATAGACTTTATAAAATTATGCATGATATAAATAAGTGTAGTAATGCGTTTCCCATATTTAAATACTTTTCATTAAATAAAATGGATTGTTTCAAGAAATTATTTGTGTTTGAGTATTTCAGAAAAGATAAATATCTTTCAATGGAACACAGATATCACTAGTATAGTTTGAAGAGAATTTTTGTTTTGTTTTTGATTTGAAAAGTTAGTGTGATTCTATATAAACATCAAATCACTGACCTCAGACTATTTAGATGTTTGTGGTAGCATTTATTTAATCATTATGGCATCAGTTTCCAATGAAAGTTTAGGCAAGAATGTCAATTTGCAGAGGACTTTTGGGTCCTGAAACCTGTCAAACACTTCTAAAGATAGTCTAGTGCCACATGTTGTTAGACCTATAGTTTCTGAACTAATGTTGACTGCTGCAGGAATTGATTGGCTTACTATTGTATTTACAGTTTCTGAATATTGATGAAAAACTGAGTTTGCCTTTTGTCTGAACTGAATAATAATAATCCAAACTGACTCAATCATGGAATGAAGATCATACTAAATTACAGATAGAAGACCAGACTAATTCTATCACAAAATGAAGAGTGGAAAATGAACTAAAGATTGAAGACCAGACTAAACTTGAAGACCAGAATGAATTACAGATTAAAGACCAGACTATTTTAATTACAAAATAAAGATCAGAATGGAATAATAAAGGAGCTATGACTTTTTTTACACTTTTCCTCTCTCATTGTTTTAATTCCTTATCATTATTTTTAATGTTGATCATAACTTGAATCTGTTTTTTAATTATTTTTACATTTTGTTTTATCTAACTGATTTTTACATTTGCTTTAATCTAATCTTTTTCTTAGATTAATCTACTATCACTTTTATGAGATAATTTATATGATTTTTAATTTAATTCAATCAGTAATCTTTTAAAATAATTACATCTTCAAAAGTTTTCTTTTGCAAACAATTTTTTTTCTAACTTTCCCTATTTACATTTTTTTACATTATAAAAAAGAGTTTTCTTTAAAAAGAAGAGAGTGAGTTAAATCTTTTTATTTTAGATTTTTCCCCCATCTGCTCTCAAGACTTATAACACAATCTTTTTATTTCACAAAGTTTGCAATTTTTAAAACAAAAGAAAAAACACTCCAAAATATACTTTTTTTTCTATTTTCATTTCTATTAATAATTCAATCATATATTTTTAAATTATAAATGTATAGTGCTAGTATATATGTTTGTTTGATAACACATATCTCGCTAGCATTACATCATATATATATATATATAAACTTTAAATTAAACATAGCTGGATGTATATATAAACAAAGGGAGTAAATCATTCTCCTTCCAAACTATGAATTAAAAGCACTCTAACTGTTAAAACAAAAGATTAAGAAGAGAATGAATCCACTTATTCTTTGGACTCTGATTTTTATGAATATACCTTTGTCAACAGCATTGGTAATTCAGAGTGAAATTAATTTATCAGCCAGATAGAATATGGCAGCTAAAAATTATTAAACTCATAATCAATTATGCAAGACTGGCAATAGAATCTCACTTTCAACACCTTCGTTGCAATAATTAAATAAAACAATATGCAAACTTTAAATTAAGTGCAACTCAGTGTATATATAAACAAATGAAGTAAATCACTCTCTCCTCAGACTATGAATTAAAAACATTCTGAACAAGGATCAATAATAGAGTGAATTTACATATTCTTTGAAGCTTTGATGTTTATAACATATCTTTGTCAATATTGTTTGTAATTCAGAGTGAAATTAATTTATCAGCCAGATGGAATGTGCATTTAAAAATTATTAAACTCATAATTGATTATGCAAGCCTGGAGACATTGGGCTAGGTTTAATTTAAAGTTTCCACATTAAATCTTATTTAATTATTACAATTAAGGTACTAAAAGTGAGATTCTGTCTCCAACCTTGCATAATTGATTATGAGTTTAATAACACTTAAGTGCCATATTCAATTTGGCTGATGAATTAATTACACTCTCAATTACCAACAATAATGTCAAAGGTATGCTTATAAACATCAGAGTTCTAAAGAATAGATGGATTCATTCTATGCTTGATCTTTTATTCAACAGTTAGGGTTCTTTCCATTTATAGTTTGGAGGGGGTGATTCACTCCTTTTGTTTATATGTATATGCATATTCTTAAATTACCTTCATTTAATTTAAAATATATATATTGTATTTTCTAAAAACAAAAATAATTGAGTTTTATTTCCCATTGCAAACATGACTTTTTTGAATGTAGATTATTATGTATTGAATGATAATACTATTTAGTCATAATTATAACAAAATAATGTTCTTTATTCATTTTTAATATACTTTTAAATGAAAGTATAAACTAAATGAAATTTTACTCTTTATTCAAAAAATAAAAATGACATAAATTCCAACAAAAAGATATAATACAATAAAATATCATTATTTTCAAATATCTATTATTCAATAAAATTTCATTGGCATTCTTTAATCTTTTTACAATAAATAAATTGATTTGTTAAAACACAAACAAATTTAAAAAAAAACAAGTATCTACAAATTTATAAATCTAATTTGTAGAGGGCTGCTTATTTTTTATTTTTCTATATTAATAGAGTTTAAATTTATAATGAGACAAATAAGAGATATGTTTTAAAATCAAAAAAAATTTATAAATCTAAAAAAGCCCAGAAACCAGGGATTTTCGATTAATAAAAACTGTTATATTTATAAAAATGTTTCCTTTAGTTTATCTTTTTTAACCAATTTGATTTTAAAGGTTAATTTGACATTTTTCTTAAAATACTAATACTTTGGAAGCTAATAAAGTTTTTAAAGTTAATTTTATCATATTTAAAAGGACAGATACATATTTCAAACAAACCAGACCACAACTCTATCTTCCTGGAACACCAAAAAGTGACAGGACACCAATTTATTTCTTCTGCAACTATTCAATACATAGAGATAAATGACTCGAAGAGGAAAATCAGAGAAGCATATTATATACACAACAGCAATAATGCTAACAATCACAAAGATTTGTCCTCTCCCTCTCCAAGAAATGGGCATGTTAATCTAAATAATTAGCACTGTAATTTAAATAAATTTGAATTCCATCAACTGTATATACATACACACTCATCTCTCAATTATTTTCCAATGTTATCTTGCTATGATTATGAGAACGTTATAAGTTCTTGAAAGCGCTCAGCCATATAAACTGTATAGAACTAACATACTTCTCTTTTAATGCATACCAGAGCACATATTACAGCTTTTACATTTAATATATAAGAAATATAAACTGTTAACTCTTCATTAATTTATTATTGTACTAATGAAATGCTTTACTGTATGAAATAAATAATTTGAAAAAGAAAAACATTTTTCAGAATAATGGTATTATATACTTAAACTTTATATTTTCAACTTCACTCACTTTAATCGAAAATTAAAACAATTAAATACTCTAAAGAAAAATCAAAAAAAAAATAAATAAATAAAGTTGTGCAAGATTCATCTAGAGTGGTGCAATATCTTAAGTAACAATCAACTTTCAAGTTTGTATTTAATTGATATAATAGATTAAGGATTAATGATAAAGATATAATATTACTGAATTCTTAATTTTAGAGCACTAGTATTTATCCTGCTTGTTGATAAAAATCTTAAAAGAACATAATGTAGTTTATAATTAAAATACATTTAAGTAATATTTACATGAAATAATAATATGACTTATTGACAGCAATTAAAAATGACCATTGTTAACGCATTTTTATAATAATGTTGAAATAAAATAGTTTTAATTTGAATAGTTTAAATTTTAACATATTTTGTATTATACCTACATATTAAAATTAATTTAAGATGAAATCCTAAAAGTTGATCAAATTCAGTACTCTAACTAACTAATCAAAAATGACAAGACTGTTCTTGTGGCTTTTATGTTTATGTAATATTTCCCTGCAAATGATTAGAAATTTGATGTATTTTTATACTGCAAATAATAAAACATGAGTTATCAACAGCAGTATCACAAACAATATAGCTTTTTTACTATAAAACTTGATTGGGTAATATTTCTTTCATGTTCCACATACAAGTGAGAAATTAAATATCTAATCCAAATGAAATTTCATTAATTTAAAATATGTTTATGCAATAAAATTTTATCTCCATTTCTGTTTGTCTGGAAATAGATGAATTAATTAAATTTTGTTTATACAATATATATACATGCTAAAATTTCTAAGCCATTTTAAAATTTAATTTATCAAATGCGAAATCTATTTAAAATGAAATCCTAAAAGTTGATCAAATTCAGCAATCCAATTGATAGTAATTGACAATGCTGTTCTTATGGCTTATATATTTACATAATATTTTCCTGCAGATGATTATAATTTTAATGCATTTTTATATTGCAAATAAAAATCATTGAGATACCAACAGCAGTATCACAAAAAATATAACTTTTTATTATGACATTTTAAAATTGTGGTATCTTTTTCATGCTTCACATGCAAGTGAGAAATTAAATACATGGTATCAGGCCACAACAGCAATTATTTTTGGGACTTTTATAATGTCACTACAAATTCTAATACATTTTTATATTGAAAATAACCAAAGTTTTTAAAACAATTAAGTACCATAAAGCAAAAATTCACTGTCTATAAAATTATCCACATGCACAAAAAAGAAAATCATTCAAGATTCATCAATATTAGCACAATAATTGTTGAGTTATAAAGTAACAAATCAATAAACTTTCACATTTATATATTAATATATAGACATTTTAATAAAAATGATTTAATGACTAACACATCTATCTTTTGGATTACAAGCAGAATTAAACTTTTCTTTCAAGTGACAAACTAATAGATGATCCACTGGACATCTTGTGTTATATATATATATATATATATATATATATATATATATATATATATATATATATATATATATATATATATATATATATATATATATATATATATGCTATGTACAAATGATAATGTAAAGTTACATACCTGCTTACAGCATGACTCTGATAAATAAATGTAAAGAGAGTGCTACTATCATGGCCAAGACAGAAGTGACTGATGAGTCTCCAAAGATAAATAGTGAGGAGAACTGTTTTCTCTCTCTTGTGTCCTGGTTCCCTCATGCAGTTTGTCAAATGCCTTGGATAAAAGATGAATCCAAGAAGAAGCCATATAATAAACTTGTAAATAACTAGTGAACTTTGGCTAATGTTAATTCGTGATGAATTATAAGTGTGTATTCGTATATGTAAATATTTTAGTGATTTGTTATATTTATACTTTATTAAAATTGCATATAATTTAAATTGATTGCTTACATTATTTATGCGTTTCTGACTAATTTCTAAAAGAGAGAAACCCTTAGACATTGCAGAGTGGCGCAGTTTTGACAAGATTGAACCGTAAGCGAAGTGACGCATAAAAAAATTTTGAAAGAAACATGGCAGGAGGTGCTCCAATACGCAAGTTCGATGTGAATAACAGTGACTCATGGAAAACATATTTAACACAAGTGGAAAATCATTTCTTCATAAATAAAATCAAAGATGACTGCTATAAAATTGCTACACTTTTATATTTCACAGGACAAGACATGATACAACTAGCAAACAGGTTTACTGATTCAAAACGTCCAGAAGACCTGTCCTATCAGGAATTCATAGAGGCTAAATGCATATTTCATCCCAAAGATGTCAAAATGGATAGTGTGTCTTAGACTCAGAAATAGAATACAATTACCGCAGGAAAAATACGTAGATTTTGACCTTGCATTAAAAAAATTAGCTAAGGATAGTGAATTCGGGAAGGAAATTAATGACTCTTTATTAGAACAATTCCTATACAGCATGATGGATAACAAATTTAGGAAAGTGCTTTTAAGCAATTCAGATTTAAATGACAAAACCGCCATGGATAAATGTGTTGCACAGGAGGCCATGTTAAATATGGCATCAGAGTATAATATAGAAAAATTCCCAGAAAAAATAGCATTTAGTAGTGAAAGAGAAAATAATATCACGACCTCAAGTTTCCACAGTAAGCAACTAAAATGTAACTGTTGCAGAAAATTAGGACATTTTAAAAATGTTTGCAGATATAAGGACAAAGTGTGTAGGATTTGTAATATGAGAGAGCACTTAGATGACAACTGTCATTCCAAAGAAGGTGAATCTCTGAGAAAGAAATTAGATTATAATTCACGAAGTGGGGTGGAACGTAAAATGTCTATCAATGCTACCAAGAGTAACAGAAAAAAATTGGATAACAATAGTGTAATACTACAAATTTGCAATAAACGGATGACAATGGTGCCAGTTTGTCACTTATATCAAATAAAGACTGGATGACAATGGTGACAGTTTGTCACTTATATCAAATAAAGACTGGATGGAGATTACAAAAGACTATGATTAAAAGCTAAAGCTACAGAAAGCAGGTATATTAACAGATATAAACAGAAATAAAGTGCATATTCAAGGTAAAGTTACCATGCCAGTGACGTTGAACACAAGATGTAAGTTCCTAGAATTATATGTAGTTAATAATGATATTAGCCCACTATTAATCAGAAATTGGTTTGCAGCTTTGGGAAACATATAGAAAATATTTTAAAAGGTACATATAGAAACTACTATGAAAACCGATACCTGGAATTGTTTATGCCCGGACTGTCAGAATTTAGAACTAGACCAATGGATATTGAATTAATGAATGATGCAAAGGGATATTATATGTAAACCATGAAAAGTTCCGTTTGCAATAAGAAAAAAGGTAGAGAAAGAACTAAACAATCTTGTAGATAAAGGAGTTCTTACACCTATGGAAGAGTCATCGTAAGCAACCCCTATCGTAATGATAATGAAACCAGATGGTAGTATACAGCTATGTGGAGATTATTGCATTACGATAAATAAAAAAAATAAATAAGGGAGCTTACCCTGTTCCAAATGTGCAAGATGTGTTGGCAGTGTTACAGAAGGCAAACTACATTGGATTTGAAAGTGGCTTTTCACCAGGTCCCAGTAACTATGGAGACAGCAGAACTACTCACATTGATGACACACAAGGGCTTATACAAGTGCAATAAATTACCCTACAGAATAATGATTGCACCAAACGTTTCAAGCAAAAATGGATATGTTGTTTCGGTCAATGGATGGAGTAATCCCATATCTGGATGATATCCCTCATCATTGCTGAAACTTAAAAAGAGCTTGACAAGCATGTGGATAGGGTTTGTGTGAGCTAGCCCAAGCTAAAGCAAAATTAAATGTGAAAAAATGTATGTGGTCCTCAAAGAAATTAAATTCCTCGCACTCATAGTAACTGCAAGTGGATGTCGCCCAGACCCAGAAAAGGTAAAAGCCATAAAAAATGTCAATAAACCCAGAAACATTAAAAAACTTCAAGCTTTCTTAGGACTGTTAAATTTCTATGAGAGTTTCTTAGTTGGAAAATTACATGTGTTGTCACCACTTTATACATTATTAAAGAAACAACAACATTGGATGTGAAACACAGAACAAAACAAATCTTTTGACACAGCCAAGGACTTACTGATAGCAGAAAGTCTATTAGTGCATATTGAAGTGACTGGGAATTATGTATTTCTGTGGATGCATTAGAATACAGTGTGGGAGCTGTTCTTGCTCATCCAGGTTATGAAGGTAAATGTCCTATCACTTTTGCTTCGAGAGTGCTCACACCAACTAAAAAACTATAGTCAGGTGGATAAAAAGCTTTGGAAGTGATTTTCACAGTGAAGAAGTTCCACCAATATGTGTATGGATGCAAATTTACAATCTATACCGATCATTGCCCTCCAATGGGAATTTTTGGCTGTGTAAAAAATCTATATGAATCTTCAAGCCCATGTATGTTACAGTGGATAGATATTCTATCACATTATGATTTCACATTAATTTACAAACCCAAAAAAGGATCAGCCATGCTGATGCATTGTCAAGATTGCCAGATGCTAAAGAAAATAGATATGAAATAAAGGAAATAAACTACATTGATGCTCTAAAATCAGATGTGATAAATAGTAGAGTCATAGCGGACTGGACAAAAATGACAAAGGATACCAAAGGCTGATAAATTGGATAAAAAGAATTGGCCATCTAGATGCCCCAGTGAATTAAATCATGCCATTTGGATTGCCAGAGAAGCATTATCTGTATGTAATGGATGCATTTTAAATAATGATTGCGTTCTAGTGTCTACTGAATGCAGAGCAAAAATCTTAAAGTTATTGCATGAAGGACCCCAGGAGTAGTGTGTATGAAAGCTATAGCTAGATCTTATGTATGGTGGCCAAAATTGACAAAGGATATCAAGAACATGATAAAGAAATGCATAAACTGCCAACAGATATCTAAACTGCCTCCAAAACAGCTTGAAACATGGGAAGCACCATCTGCTCCATGGACCACGAGTTCATATGGACCATGCTGGACCACTAAATGGATATATAATATTGCTATTAGTAGATGCCTATTCACATTGGACAGAATACAGACTGATTAAAGATACCAGTGCTGAAAGTACCATCCGTGTTCTAAGTGGAAGTGTTTGCTACCCATGGTTACCCAGAAAGTGTTGTAACTGATAATGGTTCTGGATTTATGTCAACAAAATTAAAGGATTTTCTGAGTGATAGAGGAATAAATCATACTCTTACACCACCATATCACCCAGAAAGCAATGGTATAGCTGAACAAGAAGTGCAGCATTTAAAAAATATACTAAAGAAATTAAAATTAGTGAACATGACAGATGCTTTAGTGCAAGCCATGTACTCAAAGCATTTCATGCCAAGTACTGCAATGGGAAAACCCCAACAGAGTTGTTAATGGGTCGGAAGTGCTGGACACACCTATCACAACTTTTGCCTGAAAAACATAAAACCAGAAATTTTTCATCAGATAAGTTGCTACCTGATGAAAATGTTTGGATATACAATGTATTGAAATGTAGATGGATCCCAGGAATTGTAAAACAGCTACTATCAAAGCAAATTCACCTGGTGGAGTTACAAAATGGAAAGTCGTTTAGAAAACATCTAAATCACCTTTGCCACCATCGGGAGAACTATTCATCAGATGACAAGTTTGAAACCCCATCTGATACCAAAATAGAAGAACATGGAGAGGAAACTAATTTGGAAAATGTATTGAGTAAAAATACTTTGAAGGATAAAGAGCTGGAGGATGTACCATGACACAATGCAAGAAGGGTTGAAAAAACCAAGAGTTTCCAGAGCATGTCGCCCACCTGTGAAATTTAAAGACTATGTTTGTAGTTAAAGCCCATTTATTTTCAGAGTAAGGGGAAGAGTGCTATGTATGATGATAATGTAAAGCTACATACCTGCTTATAGTGTGACTCTGATAAATAAATGTAAAGAGAGCACTACTATCGTTTATCTGGAGCCCGATAAGTGTCCAAAGATAAATAGCAAGGAGAACTGTTTTCTCTCTCTTATGTCCTGATTCCCTCATGCAGTTTGTCAAATGCCTTGGATAAAATATGAATCCAAGAAGAAGCCATATTGGAAATTGTAAAGTGAGAACTATGTATAATAAACTTGTAAATAACTAGTGAACTTTTGCTAACATTAATTCATGATGAATTATAAGTGTGTATTCATATATGTAAATATTTTAGTGATTTGTTATATTTATACTTTATTAAAACTGTATATAAATTAAATTGTTTGCTTATGTTATTTATGCTTTCTGACTGGTTTCTAAAAGAGAGAAACCCTCAGACATTGCACTAGATCAATTTGTATTGATCAAGTGTTTTTCAATATCTTGTTTAATTGATAATAACATAATGTATTTTTCATTATTAGAGGATGAAATACCATAATCCTATGAACATATAATTGTTATTTTAATCTTGAAAAACATTTCACCGTTTTATAATATAACTTTAAATATAAAAACTTTTTTCTTGATGTCATCAAGTTAACATGAAGTAGTTTAAAAAATAATTTACTACTAACTATCTTAGATAATAATCAAGCAAACGATTGCTTACTTGTATATATATGCTAATAATTTGCTTTTAAATTCAGAAAGAAGCAAAAAAAAAAGTTTTCAAAAAAGTTATTTATCTGAATAGGTAATCGGTGAATATTACAAGTTCATTAATAAGCAATGTACAAGAATTAATGCAATCATCAAGACAAATTGTGCATATGCAATAAAAATTCAAGCTTCTGAGAGTATTTTTAAAATCCCATATAAAGGATGAATTACACTTCTATGTTAACATCCTTATTCATAGCCAAAAAAAAAAAAAAAATATTTTTGAAGAGAAAGAATCTGATTTGAAAAGAAAATAAACCATAAGATGATGTCAGATCGTGGGGAAATAACAGAAAAGTAGCACAAATCAAAATTAATTTGCAAAAACATTACACTGCTTGGATAGTTATTAATGTTACACATTTTATATAATTATTATAATTGAATGTATGTGAAGTTAATTCATACAAAAAATAATAATAATACAATAATTTAAATAAATATATATAAAAAATATTTTTTTAATTAAAAAGAAAAACATTATAATTTATGTAGATAAAGAATTTTAAAATTTTATTTTACTTGTGATACCTAATACTCAATACAAAAGATAAAAAGCTCTTAATCAATATTTAAAATCGCATGCAAGTTCCAGGATCTTCTTTTATGCTCATGCTAATATAATGTTTTCATATTTAAAAAATACTTTAGCTCATTTCTAAATAATTTATGTAACACTACCTAGTGATTTAATATTAAAGTTATCTCTCACATATTTTCTTTTATGAATAAAAACGCATTTGATAATTAGCAAGTAACATTCAACCTTGCAATAGTTAAGTTATTAAAATAATTTTCTCATATTTTAAAAAAATTATTACAGTTAATAATTAGATCATTTATTTCTTAAAACAAACAGACATGCAGAAACCCATAGTGACTTTCATGCAAAGTAGAAGGGTAAGAGCAAAGTACTTCGTGAATAAGTATAATTACAGTAGTTTTCGACAAAAAAAATATTCAAATGCATTTTTTTTTTTAATTTTCATATAAAATTCCTTTTTTACTTACTAATAGTTTGTGGTTGTTGAAGAATTAAAGATATGACCATTTAGGCAAAAGCAGGGGGGAAATGAACTGTAGGCTTTGTAATATGTAGATTGGAGATTGAAAAAATTGAAAATACTTGAAATTTATAAATGTTGAAAATAATAAAAAAGAAAACACTACTTTTGAAGAAATGGAAGAGAAAATCGGTTGAACTTGCTCCTGGAAAAAAGAAAATAAGATTGAGAAGAATAGATTAAAATATTATTTTAATACAAAATAATGGCTACAGATATTTAATTAATAGAGGAATATTGGCTTGGAGCAGTGGTCTTCAACCACCGGGCCATGGACCGGCACCAGGCCGCAGAAGTTTTCTGCCAGTCCACAGAGATTGCCAAGGAAAGTTTGTAATAACAAAATAATAAGATTTTAAACTTTTAATTAATATAAACAATTTTTATTTATTTTTTCATCGCAATTGCTTAAATAAAATTAATTATAAATCAAAATTTTATTTAAATTATTAGATAATACTATAATTACTAAATAATAATCAAAGGAATTTATCTGAAAATGCAATCTTTAAAAGACAAAGCATCAATCTCATGAGAATTGCACCACTCCTTACCTTACATGTCATTTTCTATACCTAGTAGGCATTTCTGTATTGCATCAGCTCATTTATTGTTCACATATAGCAAAATTTTTTATTGCATTTGTATTATCTTTTTATTTTGTGTGTGACATTTCTTTTTGAAATTGTAAATTTCACAAAATGGAGACAAAAAAAGTCAAACAGCAAAACCTTTTGGCCTTCTTAAGAAGAGACAAGGATAATATTCCAGTAAAAAGAGATGCTGATACTGAAAGTATGCCAAGTACTAGTGTTTCAACTCTTGAAGAAATGAGGAAAAAGAGATATGTCGATACTTCAGAATGTGCAGGAAAAAACAAAAAAGGTCATTTTATTAGAAATTACAATAAGGAGTATTTAAAACTTGGTTTCATAGTTGCTCCTGACAGTGAACTATCACCACGGCCTTTGTGTGTAGTATGTTCCGAAATTTTGTCAAATGAAGCTATGAAACCTTCCAAACTTGCACGTCATTTGCATTCAAAGCATGGAGAACTTATGCATAAGCCATTAGACTTTTTTGAAAGATTACGTGATCAAATGAAAATTCAGAAAAATCAAATGAGTACGATGATGACTAGTGACAAATCACTGCTTCAAGCATCTTATTTAGTTGCTCTTCGAATAGCTAAAACAAAAAAACCATTTACGATTGGAGAGGAATTAGTAAAGCCTTGCATCTTGGATGTTGTACAAGAAATTTTGGGTCCCCAAGCTGCTAAAAAACTAAACCCTGTATCACTTTCAGATACTACTATTAGGAGGAGAATTGTTGATATGGCCACAGATATTGAAGAACAAGTTATAGAGGGCATTAAAAAATCAAAATGTTTTGCGATTCAGCTTGACGAATCAACTGATGTGAGTAATCATGCTATTCTACTCTGCTTTGTGAGATATAATGAAGATAAAGACTTAAGGGAAGAACTTCTTTGTTGCCTTGATTTACCTGCATGGACTACTGGTTCAGAGATATTTAATGTTCTTGATGAGTATTTTCAAGCACAAGGTTTGGACTGGAGTAAATGTGTAGGAGTATGTACGGATGGTGCTGCTAGCATGACTGGATGTCACTCAGGAGTAGTTATAAAAATAAAGAAAGTCGCACACCCGGACATTTTGTTCACTCACTGCATGATCCACTGAGAACAACTAGCTGCAAAGAAGCTTTCTACTGAACTAAATATTGTAATGAATGATGCTGTTAAAATTATTAATGAAATTCGTAGTCGAGCAAAGAATTCCAGATTATTCACAATATTGTGTGAGAGCATGGAATCACACCACCAACATCTTCTTCTACATGCAGAAGTGAGATGGTTATCAAGAGGAAGAGTTCTACCATGTCTTTTCGAACTTAGAGAAGAAGTAAAACAGTTTTTACTAGAGCGGAAATCAGACCTAGTAGAACCTTTGTTGAATGATGAATGGATGGCTAAACTTCATACTTAGCGGATATATTTGACCTTCTTAACAGACTTAATCTTTCTCTCCAGGGACCTTGTACAAATATTTTTATATTGAGAAATAAAATGGACGCATTTAGAAAAAAGCTGTCATTTTGGGATAGTCTGGTACAACAAAAAGATATAGATATGTTTCCACTTTTAGGAGAATTTTTGACTGCTGCTGATGTCAACCAGAAAGTCATATTCAACATAATTAGTCAGCATTTAAGAGCGTTAGCTGAAAACTTTGATAATTATTTTCCTGAAAATGAGGATCCTCATAAAGGTAATCTCTGGATTAATAACCCTTTTTTGGAAGATGTAAACTCTTGTGCACTTGAATCTCATGAAAAAGAAAATCTGATTGAATTGTCATCTGATCTCACTCTGGTGTCCAGACATAAAATGCAATCGTTATCTCAATTTTGGCTATCACTTGAAAAAGAATATCCAACTTTTAGTTACAAAGCTATCAAATTATTAGTGATTTTTTCAACCTCGTATTTATGTGAGAAAACATTTTCAGCAATGTCTATAATAAAAAATAAACAAAGAAATAGAATGGATGTTAAAGCAGCACTTCGTCTTTCTGAAACAACGCTACAGCCACGCATATCAAATTTAGTAACAAAGAAACAACAGCAGACGTCACATTAGGTAGGTAAAAAATTTTAGAATTTAGATTTTTTTGTAAATAAAATATTACCTACAATAGTTTTTATTTCTATGTTAGATAAAGCTGTAGAATTTTTTAAATGCAGTTTAATATGAGAAAATTTTTGCCCTAATTACTATATTTTTAAGCCTTAAAAGCTGATTGTTTCTTTTTTTAATTGGAATTCAAACGAATTATATATATATATATATTATATATATATATATATATATATATATATATATATATATATATATATATATATATATATATATATATATATATATATATGTTGGAAATGTGATTGTGGAATAAAATATATGGGGGAATCCAAATGTACATTACAAAAACGATATAATGATCATAAGACATTATATAAACGTGTACAGAAAGAAAATATATCTTCAGTAAATATGAATACTCCATCAATTATATTTGATCATAATAAAACATGTAATTATGGTTTTAAATTTAATAATAGAGATATAAAAATTATTCAAATTGAAAGGTGTAGTGAAAACGTAAAATTAAAGAGGCAATGATGATATCTAGGAATAGAGGGTGGTTTGATGAATAAACAATCGGCAAATATAAAGACAACAGAATTGTGGGAAATTTGAATAGATTGAATGATGGGTAATGCAAGTTTCTATTTTTTGTACGTTTGTATTAACAGTTGAAAAAGATTGTCAGTGAAACAATTGAAAGTACTTCTGGTAAAGAATATATTATTTAATTTTTGAATACTGTGTTAAATATATTTGTTTGAATTATTATTATATAATTTAAAAAATACAGACATTTAATGGTTGTAGTTATATATATATATATATATATATATATAGTGATAAGAACACAACCAACCACCTGAATGAAAGGAGTTACTCAATATGTAGTTGAACTCATCAACCATATAAATTGTAATCACTCATATGCTGGCTATCCATTTGATTTACATATATATTTGACTGTTCATTTCAACACTTTCTTTATAATTTCTAGTAATTATTATAATCATCAGATCTTAAGGAATCATAATTTTAATCTTTAACTATAAAATGTCATTGACTACCTGAAAATATTTTAATTCTACAGATCATTGATGATAATTTCATTTCAGTGAGAACATAAATCTATTATCTTTTTTTTTTTTTTAGCAAAATGACATCTTTATAATGATTGTTTTATTTCTATGTGACTCTACCAAAATAACTTTTCGGCTCAATTTTCTGTGGCTTTACAGGTGTGGTCCTCAGGTGATTTCAAGAGTAAACAACTAATGCAATCTGGTGTTATTTTAATCTTATTTTTACCTAATTAAAAAAAAGAAACAGAACGAAAACAAAAACTAATCAATCATACATAAATTAATTTGTTTTTCAAATATTTTATTATTTTTCGAAAAAATTCAAAATTTATATTAAAAAAATGTTTTTTTTATTATACAAACTCCATATATATATATATATATATAAATTTATCTTGTATATTTAACATTAAATACAGATATTTCCCAACATTCAGGTGAATAACATTATTCATGCAGGTTTTAACAATGAAACAATAAACATAGCAATGCAGGCACATTAATGAGAATGATTGTTATTGTACTGTTTGCTGTACTCTAAAATGTTCAGCAAGGGAAGGTAAGCAACACCATTACAATACACAGTAACTAATGTATTGTTTTGGTCAGTTATAACAATTATGCTCATCTAAGGCTAAGCAGTTTAAATCTTTAAGAAATTTTATCTGTAGACTTCTACCAGTCTGTGAAATCTTATCCCTTATTTTTGGCGGTCCGCAGGTGTGAAAAGGTTGAAGACCACTGGCTTAGAGATTAAAATCTTGTTATTTATGAAATCACTAATAATGATGATTGATTAAAAACAAAGCTGCTGTAAAGCTAAGAGTGATTCCACTATAAAGTAAAAAGATATTTTAGCAATTTAAAATGTATAATTAAATACATGAATCCATTGCAAATAAGTAAGCACATATCACAATCTAGAATTCAAATTTCCAAATAAACCTTGAAACTTTTTTGAGGTATCAAACAGATTGTTTTTCTTACAGATATTGTGACAGTCAGATGATGTATGTTGGCTTAACCCAGTTCGAATACTAGGCGAAGGTACCTTGGGGCCACTCATACGCGAGATATTAAATCAAGAATACTATGACCTCTGCCCATTCGCCTATTCTCGAGGCCTGATCACGAACAAACAACACTATCTGAGCCATGCATAAATTATTTTTCAACCGGCCAAGCTTAGCACAGCGGTAGAGACATGGACTGGAAACACATAAAGAGCTAAATAGTTAAATGTGCAATAAAAGTACTAAGAAATATGTGTTTTGCGTGCCTGGATCATTGAAAAGTAAAATAAAGCATTTAGAACAAATTTAGCAAAAGTCAAGCTTGTTAGTTAATAATAGATATTTAATTAATGACTTTAAAATAGGAATAATGATTTAATGGCCTCCGCTATTCCCCTAAATTAATGAAACAAACTAATTAGACAATAAAAACAGATTAATAGGTTTGCGGTCTAAATCTTTTCTTCCCAATTTTATTAAAAATTGTCAACTCGATCTTCTCGATAAAGTACGATAAAAAAAGAATCTTTCGCAAAGCATTTCTAATTGCTTTGCGCTACAAACAGTGTTTAAAAATTATTTAAAACGTATATAGTTAAATCAGATATACGTAAAGCTAATGGCAGACAAAAGAGGCGTTATCAAAGAGATCAAGTTGGCACACAAAAGAAACTGACTCATATTTAATTAACAAACATAAATAAAACTGGAAAGAGATTTTAAATGAACAAAAATTAACTATTAAACTTAACCGCAATGGAATATTAAATATTTACACAGGTTAGTAAGGAAGAATAGCGAAGGGAAAAAGGTTAAATATAGATAGATGATCACACTATATATATATAATTAAGACTCGCCTAATAAAAATGGTTACATAACAAATACATATAATTCAATGAAGCAATTAAAAAAATATATGAAAAAAAAAGGTAGCATAAGAAATAGTTCAATAGAGGAGATACGATTACCGTCCTTTTTCCTTGGTCATGTTCCCTACGGCGTTCGTGGCTTGATCCGACCGTCGACAGGTATTTGTCCGGACAATGAAAATATGTAGTATGGTTTCACGAAAAGTTCTCCAGACACGGCACAGAGTTCAGATGACTATTGAGTGGATACTATGGCATTTTGGATGGTATTCAGGAACCTCAGCGATAGGCAAAGCTATTTATTTGCCTAGCCGAGCATATTCATTTCCTTCAAAATACTATGGCTTTTAACTGGAGCATGTTCAAACTTCTCCATTATTTGAAAACGACAGCTGTATAACTTTTTTGGAGCACAAGCTAAATGTGAAGCAAATCGGAGAGAGTTCTCCAAAAAGAAATATGAATGCACTCTCAAGAAAACTTGGAATAACCAGCAAGAAAACTCTGAATGAATCCTTCAAAAGCAAAATCTGAATCAACTGAATCCTTCAAAAGGAAAATCTGAATAATCTGAATCCTTCAAAGGGAAAATCTGAATACTGAATCCTTCCAAAGGAAAAATCTGAATAATCTGAATCCTTCAAAAAGAAAAATCTGAATAATCTAAATCCTTCCAAAGGAAAAATCTGAATAATAATCTAGTCTTTTGTTCTCACTTCTATTTATACCCTCTCTGTCAGCTACCTTCTATTGTTTGTATGATCTGAGATCTTGATAAGCCTCCCCATGCTTCTTTGTTTCAAAGCAACATTTTCTAAAAATAACTTTTACTTTTTTACTCTAAATTTCTTTCTTTAAAGTTTGAATTCTATTAATTAAAAAGAAAGAAAGAGAAGGCCATCTTTAATTTGACTTGAATGGGCTTAACTAATTAAAAATATACATTCTTTTAGAAATGTTGGTGGGCTTATCTCAAAATCAAATCATACTAAATATTTTAACAAAATTTTAACAACAATATATTATTATTTTTTTATAGTAGAATAAGCATTTTATTTCAGCAGAATTTTGCATTAACTCATATATATACGCTAGATGTATATATATGTTTGACTAATAGGTTAAGCAATTTTTATTAATAGAATGAAATTTATTTAAAACAAAATATTTAAATGTAATACACATTTAATAAGCATAATTATTTTTAACTCTAATGCAAAACCCTGCTGATATTGGACTATAAACTTAATTTAGGTTTACAATATTAATCAAGTTTATAGGAAGATGTGAAGCATGGATTGGACTTCAGATCCATTGTTTCAATATTGAATTCGAAAGTAACCTTAATATTCATTCAATAAATGGCTATCTATATATTCTTAGCTGTGGAATATAACAAAAAACAAGTTGTTAAAACTTTAATCGAACTAAAATAAATTTTATTTATAATTGGTATAGTAATTATTACCTTCTCTTTTACAATTCTTCTCTGGAGAATGTTCCGTCACCATTTTACTTTCATCACACACACACACACACTTTTTTTATATATATATACATATATATATATATAATCTTTTTGTTTAACCTAAATGTAGTTTACTTACTATAATAAACACTTATAGAAATTAGATTAATAACCATTTAAAAAGTAAATGTGATTTTGTACATATCTGTATTTTGTAAACTATGTAAAAAAAAAAATGAAATTACAATAGTTTGGCTGTTGTTGTTAGTATTAAAATTGTATTCAAGAGAAAATATATATTATTAACTTAAAAACATAAAAGGAAATGGGCTTTAAAATAATAATAATAATTTCTAATTATTGAAAATGCTTTTGATATCCTTTATAAAGCAATTTTTTTTTTAATTTTAAAAAACAGAAGCTGAATATCTAAAAAAAATTATTAATATTCAAAGTTATTAATTAGCATTTAAGTATATTTAAATACTCTAGTTAAAAATTAAAAATAATAATCAAAAGAATATTTTAAAAATTCTTTCTACCTTATAACTACACACATCTTCATCATTTATTATCTGATAATAGACATTTTCACGAAGTAATTTGGCAATTTCGTTCAGGCCTCTTTTGTTGATTAATCTCTTTTTCAAATGAATAACTTATTCCCTTCAGTTAAATTATCTACTTTTTTCTTCCTCCTTACTTTTCTCCGAATTCAACATTGTTTCAATACATTCTTCATAATATTTTTACTTCTAAATATTTGGCCAATCTTATTTCCTTTCTACACCACCATTTTTCATCAATCTTCTTCACCGCTTTACAAAATGAACAACAATACATTTACAACTGAACTTATAACTCACAAAATCAAGTATCTTCAATGCTTTCAATATTTTCACCTCTATTTTTTCTCACAGCCTTGTCTCAGATCAAACTAAAGCATCATTCCAAACAAAAATCCAGGCTTAAAACAACATACTGTATGGCAAATGTCATTCCAACTGCTACCAAAAAAATAGTAAAAAAAAGCATTACTTACAAGGCTTTCCAAAAGTCCAAAGATAAAAGTTTGAGTAATTTTTAATTCTTGTTTTACATTCTCGTTAAAAATCGTTAGATAACTCCTTACTAATCAATACTGGATTAGTTAGCTAGGTGGATATGCAACTAACTGAAAAAAACATTATAATCTTGATTTCAATCTCTGGATTCAAACTTAGACATAAAAAGGCCCATTTTAATGTAGCAAAAAGACACACAAATTTATATATATATATATATATTCTCTAGTAAAAAAAAAAAGTGAAACATAAAAAAAAAGATATACGTTTTTCTTTTTCCCCCTAATTCCTTAGACATTTTGTTAATTAAGTATAAAACCTTCAAATGATTTAAAGCTGTCCAGGTGGAAATTTAAAACTTAGTAAAGATTTTCTGTAATTGTTCATTATCTTATGTTTTTAAATAATGCTTATTTATAGCATTTACATTATACACTGTTTGTTTATCATGACGCTCTTCCGATCTTATATATATACTTTAAATCTTATTAAAAATAAATAATATATTACTTAAGATTTTGTAAAAAGCAAGAAATCTGAAAAATGTCAGAAAAAAGCAAATGGTAAATAAAACAATATGTGATATTTGCAAAAGTAATACAAATATTAAAATTTAAAACAATAAGAACTATTAAGAGAGTTTGAATGTAAATTAATCATAAAAATAAACAAAGGTATATTTCTTTTGCAGTTTCAATCTATCAATCATTAAAATATCTTTTTAATTAACGAACTTTTGCCTCTTCTTTCTAATCAAATCTCTACTAGAATATAAATCAGAATTCTTGTCTTTAGTAATCTCAAAAATAGTTTTGTTTGTATAAGGCACTCTTTAAAAGAATTTTGTGCTTCAGTAATGACATAATGATATGCTTTAAAATGAAAGCAGAAAATTTTAGTCTTTAATAATAGCTAAAATTTAAGACTAATTAATAGTTGCTTCTAGATACTGAAGATTCCACTAACTACCAATATCTTGGAGCAGGTTATTATTAATGCAGCCATTACTTTTCATCTTGGATTGTGGTACACCTGCAAGTCTTTGTATAATATTGATTTCTTTAACATTCTTATACCTGCTTATAATGTAATCTAAAATAGAGTAATCAAGTTTCTTTATAGGTCTTATTATTGCTCTGTATGATTTTGGATTTATTTCATGTATAGCTAGTTGGAAGGGCATATAAACAATTTATTTAAATATAATTGGGATAATTTTATCTTTCTTCATTTAAATTATACACTCTATTATATTTGGCTTTCTCAACAATTGGATTCATTTAGATTGTTAAGATCTTTCTTTATATATATATTCCAATCTATTATATTTGTCATTCAACATTTTGGGCATTCTTTTCTCAGTATATGTGTATGATGTGCTATGTTTATATTATTTAAATTGGATGATAAATACATTCTATTACATTTGGCACCATCAATGTGTGGACATGATTAATTAAGGACTGTTGATAGTCGTTCCATTACATGTGATGCCTAAAACGTGAGGTTTGATTCATTATGATTCGTTTATAAGGATGGAGAATAATAATATAGTTATATCCCGTACTATTACATTTATTACTTTCAACTGGAGCAATCGTGATTCCATTACATATATATATATATATATATATATATATATATATATATATATATATATATATATATATATAAACATTACAAGCATAAAGCTAAACTAGTCAATATAAAATCAAAACTACCCCAAATCTAAAATTAAACCAGACCAGCATAAAAATAATATTAAAACACAACCTAAGGTTTCACTGCTACAAGAGATTCTAAGTGTAAAGAACTACAAAAAAACCACACATTATGGGTAGTTTTTAATAGTATATATAATGTGTGGTTTTTTTGTAGTTCTTTACACTTGAGAAGTCTGCTTGTAGCAGTGAAACCTTAGGTTGTGTTTTAATATTATTTTTATGTGGTCTGGTTTAATTTTAGATTTGGGGTAGTTTTGTGATTATATATATATATATATATATATTTTTATATATTATATATATATATATATATATATATCATTAAGTAGTGTACACCTGAAAGTTTGTGATGATGGTATATTGTTTAAACTTAATTTAAATTTTTCAAATGCAAACAACTTGTTGCTAATAACACAAAATTAGACAACACATGTTAGTAATTACACAGCGTTTCCAGTAGTATTACTTTCCACTCTTCTTCAGGTGTTAAGGCAAACATATATTTCAGATTCACCTGTGTATGTATATATCTATTGTTAATATTAACTTTATACTAATATTTTGACTGGATCTCATTAAGTATCTTCTGGATAGCTTTTGAAACAGTTTTGAATGACTTCTACTATAAAGAACATGACAAGGGTGATTCCCTAAAAACTTCAATATAATATTAATATTATCAAATGGTAAATAAATTTGTATATATTTGAATCTGAAATATATAAGCACTTACTTTATTCATAAAAAAATGCCTTAATATAAGTATTGAGTAACAGATGGATGCTAGAATTAAACAAATAGACATAGATAAAGAGATAAAAAAAAAAGAGATCAGGATAGTGAAAAAATAATGGTAGAAAAATAAAAATAAAAGAGGAGCAGAAGTGGATGAAGAAAGAAAAAAAGAGTAAAATATTGGTAAAAAGAAAAAAGTATAAGAAGAAAATAGAAAAGAAAAGAAGAGATCAAAAGAGAAACGTGCCTTAATTTATGTCTTAATTAATCATTTTGTGGATAAAAACATATCTTGATAAATTTATTAAAAATATTATTTTTCTTCTTTGTTTAAATAAAATAATGAGATGAATATTGGCATTTAGAATGAATAGAAATTAGTATAATATTTTCTACATATTAAAATAAAAATGATAAAGTCAACATTCATCTCTTTGATGTCTTTATGATTAAAATGAATGATTAATAACAAATGCTATACTTAACTGCCATGAAGATATAAAACTATCAAATCATGGATTGTAATATTGACAAAAAAATGTTGAATATCATTTAAAAATAAAAATTTACATGGAGCCCTACATTTATGTTTTGATATCATCAATGTGCCAAAGAAAACATTGTAGGATAGTGGAATCTAAGCTGAAATTATAAATAAGCTAAACTTGGTAATGGATACTAGAGAAAAATTTCTTTTAAATTATCTACATGAAATAAATTTTACTTATTAATAACAGTTAAGTCTAATAGTATCTTAATAATAAAATATTTATCAATGTCTTTTTTATATTATAATGTTATGATGTTGTTTTATTGTTGATTCAATATAGGCTTAAATAAAAGACTCAAGTATTAATTAAATCATTCTATGTTTATTTTTTGAAAAAATCTAAATTAAATATATATATTCTTTATTTATTAAAATTATTTATATTATTATTAAAGATTACTTGTTCAAGATACAAAATATAGTAGTAGGTAGATAGGTAGGTAGGTAGGTAGGTAGGTAGGTAGGTGTCGTGTAGTAGTAGTGTGTAGTAGTATAGTGTAGTAGTAGTATAGTAGTAATAGTAGTAGTGTAGTAGTAGTAGTAGTATATATTTATATAGTAGTAGTAGTAGTATAGTAGTAGTAGTAGTAGTAGTAGTAGTAGTAGTAGTATAGTAGTAGTATAATGTAGTAGTAGTAGTAGTAGTAGTAGTAGTAGTAGTAGTAGTAGTAGTATAGTAGTAGTAGTAGTAGTAGTGTAGTAGTAGTAGTATAGTATAGTGTAGTATAGTAGTAGTATAGTAGTAGTAGTAGTATATAGTATTAGATAGTATAATATAGTATATATATATAGTTAGTATAGTAGTAGTAGTAGATAGAAGATAGATAGATAGATAGATAGATAGATAGATAGATAGAGAGATAGATAGATAGATAGATAGATAGATAGATAGTAGATAGATAGTAGTGATAGTAGTAGTAGTAGTAGTGTAGTGATAGTAGTAGATAGTAGTAGTAGTAGTAGTAGTAGTAGTAGTAGATAGTAGTAGTAGTAGTAGTAGTAGTAGTAGTAGTAGTAGATAGATAGTAGTAGTAGTAGTAGTGTAGTTAGTAGTAGTAGTAGTAGTAGTAGTAGATAGTAGTAGTAGTAGTAGTGTAGTGTGTGTGTAGTAGTAGTAGTTAGTAGTAGTAGTGTAGTAGTAGTGTAGTAAGTGTGTAGTGTAGTAGTGTAGTGTAGTAGTAGTAGTAGTAGTAGTGTAGTAGTAGTAGTAGTAGTAGTAGTGTGTAGTAGTTAGTTAGTAGTAGTAGTAGTAGTAGTAGTAGTAGATTGTAGTGTATGTTAATAGTAGTAGATATTTAAATTTTATTACTAATTTTTTTGATTGTGTGAGAATATGTAATTCCTCTTTATGATTTGTGATAAATAATTTTATCATAAGTTAAAATAATTGGAGAGGTAAATTATAATATAATTATATGATAGTTGAACTGGTAAAGTAGAACTATGTTCTTTGTTTTAGATCTCAATGCTTAATGTTTATTAATATATTATTATTATTATTATTATTAGTAAGTATTTGATTTACTATTGTGTAAATCATTATAAAATTATTTTATTCAATTTATACTCAATTAAAATATTTAATTTTATATCTCATACTATATCTCATTAGAATAAAATATTATTTATTGAATGTTATCTTCTTTTAAAAAATTATTATGGGTTTATTAATGCTTAAAATTTTATAAATATTACAATATAAATCTAAATTATCATAAAAATTTGGATCAACTTATTTATTTATTAATTATATTTTTTTAGTTGCTAGTAATTTTATTCAGTATATTTTAGATGTAAATATGTAATGATAATGGGAGAAAATTACTTGCTTCATAATTTTATTTATTAATAATTTTCAAAACTCTATTGGATTTGTAGCTGATATTATAATATTTTCTAAAAAATTAAACTATTTTATTTTATCATATTGTTGTTGGTCGGTTTTCACTTAAGTATTATTTATTATTGTTGATGCTGTATTTTATTGTTAATTGATTTCTACTACTTAAATAATATTTGTGCAGACTCTCATAATTATTTTATTATTGTGTTATTTTTTTTAATAGGTCTATTTATTTTGAATATTTTCATTTATTTTTTTTTTTTTTTTTTTTTTTTTTTTTTAGAGAGAGAGAGAGAGAGAGAGAGAGAGAGAGAGAGAGAAAGCGAGAGAGAGGGGGGGAATTGAACACAGTCTTTCAAAGCTCCCTTCAGTTTGCTAATTACATATATGTAGTGGAGATGATGATCTGGGACAACTGACGAATGCTGGTTCAGCAGAAAATATATATTTTGGAGATCATTTATTTTTTTCATATCTATGTGGTCATGTGTATCGGTTATATGAGAGTAGATAGTTGAAGGAGCTTGAAAATTATTTGTTCAAATCCTGTATAATTACGTCTAAATTCCAAGTATATAATGTATATTTCTATTCAAATATTACATATATAAAACTTTGTGGGGTTTTCTTCAGATAAAATGTAAATTGAAGCTAACTAAGCATGGATACCAATATTTGCGATTAAATCCTTGCATCGTAATAGAAATATACTTTTTTATCGTCAGTGCAGTGCATCAGCACTTGTCTGATCATTCCAAATTATACTATTACTTTACTTATAACTAATAATAGATAGATATCTATTTATCAGCTACTATTAGATAATTAGATTGACAATGAGCTGACAATCTGAAAAAAAATATTTTAAGGGTTTTTTTATGATCTCAAAAAAATTCAAATTTCATTTAATCTAAACTCAAGCCCCAATTAGGGTATATAGTCAAAATAACAGAAAAGTCTATAAATGTATAATGCCTTAATAAAAACTGGATATTTTAAAGCAAGAAAATCTACTTGAGTCACTTAATGATATTAATTTTTCATAGAAAACTATGTTTGAATAATAATGAGTTAATAAATAATGTGGATGAAAATTAAAGACAACTGTAATGGGAAAAATATGAATATCTTTTTCACTTAGTATTTTTATAAGTTAGTTATATAGCTTAATAAAGTTTATTGTAGTAATGAATACGGCACGCACAAGATAAAAGATCATTGCATTGATTTCCACCTAAGGAAAGTAAAAAAAAAAAAAACTTCTTCTGATGTCTATTCTGCTGTATTTCAATATCCCTTGAAGCTCTGGAAAAGTAACACTATGATTATTAATTACTATTATTAATAGCACCAGTTCTGAAAAGAAATATCTATTTATTTATTTTTGTCTGGCTGAATATAACGGTAGATGTTATATTAGTCTGTATAAGCACAGTTGGCCTCTTTTCTATATAAATTATAAAAAAAAGATTGAGAAATAACTTTTAAATTAAATCAAAAGAACGCTGCTGCTGTTTTCTTTACATTTGATTGTTAAATAAATTTAGATTTGAAATTTTAAATTTTAAACCGACAACAAAATATACATTTAAAGTAAAATGTTTGTATGCATAATAGATGAAGTAGTTTGTTTACTTCAGATAAAAAGAACAATAATTTTAAATTTATATTTTTTCAAAATTATCATCAAAAGGTTGTACATAAAAAAATTATGTATTCCTTATCAATGATTAGAAAAAAGATGAAAATAAAATTAATTTTATAAACAACCAAGATATATTTATCAAGGTACCATTTAAAGAAAACATTGTGTAAATGATTGCAGAGTATTAAAATAATTAAGTTTTGCCTGATGGCTACATTGATCATGAAAGACTCAGTTTATTAAACAATTGCTGCGTGGATATTAACTTCTAATTATTATGTTTAACGACATGAATATTCTAGTGCAGTTTTGGTGAAACTAATATTTTGTCCTAGAAAAATGTCTTTTCTATGATTATTATTTTTACATTTTCATGATCATCTGTAATATTCCAAATGTAACATTAGAGGGAACATCAAGTGTAACTCCATATTACACATTATATCTGGCCTAGATATGATATCTTAGTGTTTAGCTTAATAAATGATTAACTATAATTGTTAATGTGGTTAATGTGGAAGATGTGAATAAAAAAAAGTTTAATATTTGTAAATAAAAATATTAAAAAATATGCGATTGAAACAAAATTATGTAATGGGCAAATCAATTACATGAAGAAACTATATATATATGATTTACCATTAACTGGTCTGTAAATCACACTGTTGTAGGTCAAAACCCAAATTACTTTTATGATTATTCAAACCAGCTTTAATTTTTATAGAAATAATGTTTCATATAAGCACATTATTTAAAGAATTGAGTTGATTGGTTTATACAATATATAAAAAAAACTAAGCATGCATGCATGTATATATATATATCAATCATAATAAAAATTCTAAAATATAACGGTAATAAACTATTATAAACAGTAAGTACTTCTGCGGGTTGAAAGACTGTTTATAATAGTTTATTATCGATATATTTTAATATTTTTATTATGATTGCAATTAATGGCAGTTGAGGCAGGTTTAAGAAATTAATCGAAAGTACTTTTGGGGATTGAAAGACTGTTTATAATAATTTATTACCGTCATATTTTAGTATTTTTATTATGATTGCAATTTTGTTCTAATTAACGGACATTTTATTTATATTATATATATATAATACACATTAGATCTCCTGGTTTTAAATAAAAACATACAGTAGTGAATTTATAGCTATCATGGATTAAGAGAATAAACAATTAAGATTAATTTAGCAATACAAATATATTTGATGAATAATAACAACAACAATAACAACAATACATGCATGATTACAAAATAATTTCATAAGCAGACCAATATTACTTTAGCAAGAAATTATATAGATGAATCTATTAAAATATATTTACAAAAACTAACAACAATCTAATTATTAATTTCAATAATATTAAGAAAATTCCTTAAATATAATGAGAAAGAGATCTTGATTCAAATAAATTTCGTACAAGAAATGTTAAATAAATAAAAAGTAAGACAGAAATATTAATAATATAATTTTGTACAAGTCTTATCTTAAAACCATTATAATTATAAAAGATGTTATAAAATATAGAACTCTTTTCTTTGTCTATATTTTTCAATGATTAAGAATTACTTTATATATATATATATATATATATATATATATATATATATATATATATATATATATATATATATATATATATATATATATATATATATATTTATATATATATGTAATTAATAATACTTGGATTCACATTCGGTTTTTATACAAGTTCTTTCTGATGTTAAAATTCTGGTTATGGTTGATTGACATTATTTTTTTATGTTTAATTTCTTCAAAAAAAATTGTAGTTCAAATGGAGAAATGGTTTTGATAGTTTACAATAGCTTCTAATTAACTTTAAAATAACTTCAGTGAGTTGTACTTTACACTCAGAGATAATATGAATCCATCTTAAATTCATGACTAATAGTTTTATGCAGTTAGATTTGTATTGGAAATAATGATTCCTGATATTTCTTAATAATCAGAAGGTTCTCTAAGTTGAAATAATAAGTAAGTTGTATCATTAGACTAGTAAATATTATAATGTCAGATTATTTTTTATGCTGGTGCTATTGACTATTTTTCTTCACTTCTTTTAAAGCTGGTGTATTTTCTGATTTGCTGTCTCAACACACTTCATTCATTCTTAATAACTGGCTTCAGTTATCAATTTCAAGAAACTTATAAAGTTATATTAACTTATTTATATAGAAAAATATATTTTTCAATTAACAGAGGACAATAAAATAAACGATTGTTCATATTGGTAGCTTATAGTAGTGTCTAATTAACTTTAAAATGTATAAATAAGTAATTGAATACTTTTGTAATCTCTGTAGAATATACTTTAGATTAAATATTAATTTGTAATCTTGCTATGTTCATAACTGGTGGTGCTGGAAATGATGTTTTCTATTGTTAACTAAATAGACATTGTGTGGTTAGCCAGATATTCTCTTAGTAGCAGTGAATGAACAAATTATATCATTGGTTTAGTAGATGATATTACAAAGGCTGATTATTTCAGATCCTACTTTCTTTCATTTCTCCTAATGCGAGTGTGCCTTTTGATCTACTGTCGCCATGCATATCATTCAATCTTAATAATTGGTTTAAAGTCTCTATTTCAACTATTTCTTGAAGATTAATTAAACTATTTACAGAGTAAGACAAGCAGAAAAACTAAAAAAACTGTCATATGTATTTTTAGAAAACAAATATTTCTTGACATCGAACTGTGCAATAGAATTCATTCAAGAATTTTTATCTAATTCTAAAAATTTGGACACCACCACAATAGACTTTAATTAAAATAATCTTCAAATTGACTTAAAAACATGAATAGATTTATTTTGTAAAAACAAAAAAGGTTGTGAGATTTATAAATTTTGACACTAAAAAGGATATATTTTAAAATAATAAAAAATATTAATAAGTTATTTCTTTTAAAATAAAAATGAAAATATAAAATTGCCCAATTAAAATCAATTTAATAGAACATTCTAATGTAATTCAGTTCATGTTTATTATTTATTATTATCTTAAATTTATTGTTCTGCATATTAAATACCTCATTAATCATCATCATATGCACAATACTATTAGCAAGAAGATCATATCATTTTAATATATTGTAGATAAAACTGTCTTTAAATGCCTAAGATTTTTCATAAAGGAACAGTGAAAAAAAAAGGTACTACTCATTAGGATTATTAAATACCAGTTGGTGAGAATTTTTAATGTTTTATAATTTTACCTTATCTTCTAGATAAAATAGTTATTTATCCAATAATTAACCAATACTTGAAGACTGGCTAAATTGATTAATAAGCCACTGCTTGAAAAAAAAAAACATCCTAAATCTAAAAAAGTTTTAGTAGACCTGGCTTGAGTTTGAATCAGGCTAAAAAATAGCAAGCAAATATTTTAACCATTATACCACAAGTTCCTTCATATGCATATTTAAATAATAACATAAATCCATTAAGTTAATCTTATAAAATTTACTACACAAATATAAATTATATAAATAACATTAAGCTATAATCTGTTTAAGGCAGATCCCTACCCTCAATGGCATGAACATATAAATGAATATCTTACTAAAATGACAGTGTAAAACCTCAGTTTTGTTTTCTATATGTAGCATAATTTCATTAGATTATAACTTATGCCAAATCTTAGTACAATAGTATTATTAATAGACTTTTGTCAATAAACTAAGGTACATATTTTGTAATTTAAAAGAAATAATACAAATGCAAGTAAAATTAATATGCTAACAAAAATAAATAACTATAAGATGGCAATAATTTAAGTTTAAATTTCAACTCCTTGATCAATTTCTGGTTTTTGTCTTTATTAATGAGGCTTGGGATTCAAAACTAGATGTAATGCAATAATGCATTTAACAACCATCTTTAACTCCATTTTACTGAAATTTAAAACATCCTAAGGTTTTGAATCTAAGCTCTCTTGCTTGAGCATATCTTGTAATTAAATTATAAATTACTGTATTCTTAATTGGTACATGAATCTATATGTATTTAAAAATTAATAATTCCTAATTAGGCTAATCCAAGCAATAATTTCAATTTAAATGATAAATTCTTATTGATTCTGTTTTTGCTTTTTTTTTTTTTTAAAAAAAGTTTTTATATAAAATTCACAATATATTGGTCTTTTCATATGATAAGTTCTGAAAAAAAATTATGTTGATTCTGATATTTCAAGTAAAGAATACTTTTATTTGTTTTGTTTTTTTATTGTTTATTGACCTTCAAATTTTATGATTTTATTTTATTAATCTCATATAAAAAAGTTCAATCATATTTTTGATAAACTTTTATATATATTCATTTTGCTTGAATTATTGAGCCAACGATTATTTATTATTTTTCTCAAATATATTTATATATTTTAAAATATAAAATATCATTAAAGCAATAGAGGGGGGGGGGCTTTTAAAAACTGAAACAAAAATAAAATCGGTAATAATAACAGCGAATACTGCTTATTTTTTTATTACTTTGGTATTTATACAATTCTATGTTGTTCCGAAACTATGCAAAATTTTCAAAATAAATATAAAATACTATGTCAAGCGTTATTAGCCGAGACGTCAGCGCAGAAGCCTTGCAAGCAAGCAGTTGGTTGCAGACGGTTGTTGTGGGTTCACCTCCCTGCTGATGCTATGACATATGAATATATATATAATGCTAATAAAGTGTGTGAGTTTGATATAAATTGCTATTCTGAGGTACTTAGAAAGCATCTAGCCAAAAAAAAAAAAAAAAACCACTGGTGTAAAATCTGATTTTTAACAAATCTGCAAAGTTTGGCGAAATTTTGTAATCATTTTTAAAAATTATTTTGGATATTTTTTTAAAAAAAAAACAATTATGAAAGCATTAATAATCTTATTGTTCGATGAAGTTTAATGCAAAAGTAACACTGATCTTGGAAACTGAATTAGAATAAAAGATTTATCTAGCATACAATAACACTTCAGTTACTCCCCTTCCCTTTCAGGTAATTTTGTGCATTGGTAGAATGATCGAGTCAAGAAGGTTAAAAGTCAACCTCTCATTTCTGATGCTTGAACATCACATGACTTCACAAAGTGCGTAAATTAAATGTACATGCTAATGATCATAAATAGTGTTCATTTTTCCAAAACTTAAAAGAAGAAATATGAAATAGATATTTGCAGAAAATGCTTAAGTTATAAAAAAAATTCATGTATCAGATTGATCCAAGTGAAAAAATTGTTCTTCAGCTTTAGAAAAAGTAAAATATCCTCTAGAATTAATAATAGATGCATCATTTGTTGCAATCAAATAAAACATGTTTTTTATTCCACATTGATGAAAAAGCTTTACCAAGTTTATCAAAATTGAATAATTAGTGGAATTGGATAGGACTATTTATCGGAAAGAAAAATTGTAAAGGTGATCTGAACATAAAATTTTTTTCCATGTTTATCTGATTTGGATTCACATTCATGTCATAGGGCATAGTATGTTTATATGCTATTGTTGCACCACAAAGTTCTTATTATAATCAATATGAAACCTATTAATTATAGAATGTTAAATGTTGGACATAAAATTTAATTATTCCTTAAATTAATTTGTTTTTATGGATATATAAAAAGGCTTCAGTAAAACTATTGCTAAATTTGCATTCGAAGTTTAAAGATTATGTAGAACTTTGTGAATGCATTTAATAGAGAGTGTGTGTGTATGTTGTAGTCTTTAAGTGATTTTCCTAATTAGTGATGATGACAGGTTTTATTGATAGAAACATATATCTAGTAAGAAGTTAATTGATTTTTACTTCAAATGGAATGACTTGAAATATTAGAAAATTTTTATAGAGAACATGACCTCATATAATGTTAAGATTATTGTACATAAGTAAGCATATACAAAAGTAATATTGTGAATGAGCATGTTTATGTCCCCTCTATTAGCTCACTATTTAATTAAGATAGAAGATGTTTTATAATGTCAAAATTCTGAATTCTGAATTATGCCAAATCACTGGATTAATTTTAAGGGAATCTACATTATCATCTATGACAAACTGAACGTCATTAAATACAAGTCAGTGTAGGTTTGAATTTTATTTATATTAAACATATTTCATTTTCGTTTTCTTAAAGTGAGAAACTTGATATACATATAACTATTAATTGTGATGTTCCTTACAATTAAAAGCACAGACATATTTTGGATTGATAGAAATTTCCTCACTACTAATATACAAATAACTGTACAAAAGGTGCTATTCAATTTATGAAAGTCACATTTACTAATGCAGAGTCTTTAACATAATTAGTAAGCAAATATACACATAGATTTTAATTAGATAGAAACTTAATTAATTTTTTGTGGCATAAAGCATATCAATAGAATTAATTAAATATACACATAACATAAATAAATATGTAATTCTATATAGTATAACCTAAATAAAGAGTACTTAAATTCTTCTAGTAAAGATACTATAATATATTGATCACTTCTCTTATATAATGTAAAGTGGGTTTTTTTAACTAAAAAATAAAATTTTGTAAAGCTTCTGAAATAAAAAGTGTGAATTTTATGTAAGATTCAAATAATTTCAAGAATATAATATGCTTTATAAATATATATATATTGGAACAGTAATCACTTATCATTTGAATCTGTCTATACATTATTTATATATAATATAACCAATTTCAGGAAGATATGAATAACAAAATTTGTTATCCTGTAAATTATTATGCCCCATGTGAAGGATAATTTTTAGAAATTAACATGTGCTTTGGTGATTATTAGGATATATATTTTCTTATTAATAATGCCAGATTTTGAGTAGGAAAAAATAAGTGAAATGGTATATAATTTGATATCAGAAATATTATTTGAAGTATATAACAATGGGAAAAAGTGATGCAACAATTTTGATCAGTGTATTGAAGGATTGAAGAAACTGAATAAAACTTAAAAAAATCTTCTACTGAAGTGGATTGACAATGATTTTAAATGAAAACATATAAATATTAAATTGCATTATGTTAATAATATATAATTAGGTCAGTAAATTTCCAATGTGCTACATATATACAACAACCTTTACTATTAAAATGATCTATGATACTTTTGTACTAAACTACAGAAGGCAATCAGTTATTTTTGATACCAGACTATTGTTATCTTTCATTAAACATTTAAATAAAAAAAATTTGGTGATTTAATATTAAATATTTATTTCACATATTATGTAAGATGAATTAGATATTTGATTTTATATACCATGAGAAAAGAAAGAAAATTTAGTTTTAAATTTTGAATTCAAGTATGAGAGCAGAAATTTTTTGGTATAATTTAATAATCAAAAAGAATAATTAAAAATTTGAGTAATATATTCTTACCAGATCTGTCACGGAGGGCATGCTTAGAATGTAGGCTAATATCATATTTTGTTATAATAATAAAAAAGTATATATATATATATATGAACATACTATTTAAAATAACATTTCGCAAATTTTATATCTTTCTTTTTTCTTTCTTCTTAATTTAAAATACAACCTTCTAATTCACATTACAAAAATGTGCAGAAACAATTCAAAAGATTTTTTAATTTGTTTCATCTTCAAATGCTTGTTCTCAAGGCAAAGTGTAATTGTTCAAATTGCAATAAGCTACAGTGTAATTGGTTTGGTGAATGATAAATAAAAATTAGCATTCTTAGTCTGGGGCTTTTATAATTCGTTTAAAAACTAGAAATAAATAAGCTTTGAAATATCTCTTTGAAAACATTTAAATTATCCACACATTAAAAAAGTTTTATATTTTAAGTACTTATTTTGAAAAATATATCTGAAAATAAAAAAATTATATTACAATTATATTATAATTTTAGGCGAAAACTATTACTTTGACATGCGTACATTCACACACAAACACCAATAACTTTTACAATATTTAATAATAATAATAATATATATATAAAATACATATTTTGCGGGTTCATCCGTGTTAAAAACTTTTAATATCAATATACTGACGTTTCGACTTGGTCACACAAGCCATCCACAGAGTTATAAAAAGGTAGAAAGACGGTTGTAGAGGCGCTACAATCACTGGTTTGAATAAAACATTAAAAATCCCACCAATAGCAAAAATGTTAAATTTAAGAATGTTTTTTAAAGAAATCTTTCCAAATAGGAGGAAGTTTGCACGTATCATCTCGCTTATTGATACAATCTGGCCTTTTAAGTATCTCAATGGCTTCTCTGATTTTGCATTGGTAGAGATTATCACATCTGGATATGATCCTGGTACTAGAAAAATCTATTTTATGACCTGAATCTATAGTATGGAGTGAGAGTGCTGATGATGATGAGTGTTGTTTAACTGCATTAGCATGCTCATCTCTCCTAACACTGATGCGACGATTACTCATACCTATGTAAGAAGCTTTACAATTTTTACATGAGATTTGATAGACACCATGAGATTCAAGAGGGATTGAATCCTTAGGCTTGGTTATTATATTGCTGATCTTTTGATGAGCAGAAAATGCTGTATCTATATTATAGCGTTTTAATATACGTCCGATACTGTCTGTAGTTCCTTTTACATATGGAACACAAATCCTAATAGCTGACTTATCATCTTTTTGTTTCCTATTTTGTCTATTTTGGGCTTGAAATAAGGCTTTTTTTATAAATTTGTAATTATAACTATTTGCTAATAAAACACTATTAATATGATTTATTTCTTCTTTCAGATGTGTGTCATCTGAAAGGTTAATTGCTCTATTTAAAAGAGTTTTGGCTACAGAAACTATCTGAGTTGGGTGATGATGAGAATGGAAATGTAAATATCTGTCTGTGTGTGTATCCTTTCTGTAAATAGAAAAAGATAAACTATTTGGTGTTCTGGTGACTAGAACATCAAGAAAAGGGAGTTTTCCATCAGACTCTGTCTCCATTGTAAATTTAATATGAGGATGCATATTATTTAAATGTAAGAAAAAATCATCTAATGTATTTTTTCCATGTTGCCATATGACAAAAGTGTCATCTATGTATCTGAGCCAAATGAGAGGTTTTAAAGATGATGATTCTAAAGCACGAGTTTCTATATATTCCATGAATAAATCAGCTATTACTCCTGAGATAGGTGAGCCCATAGGAGTACCAAAAACAACACTCATCATATCAGCCTCTCTCCATATATAGATTAGGTATAAAATAGATTTTCTAGTACCAGGATCATATCAGATGTGATAATCTCTACCAATGCAAAATCAGAGAAGCCATTGAGATACTTAAAAGGCCAGATTGTATCAATAAGCGAGATGATACGTGCAAACTTCCTCCTATTTGGAAAGATTTCTTTAAAAAACATTCTTAAATTTAACATTTTTGCTATTGGTGGGATTTTTAATGTTTTATTCAAACCAGTGATTGTAGCGCCTCTACAACCGTCTTTCTACCTTTTTATAACTCTGTGGATGGCTTGTGTGACCAAGTCGAAACGTCAGTATATTGATATTAAAAGTTTTTAACACGGATGAACCCGCAAAATATGTATTTTATATATTTAACCCGTGCAAATCTTCGTTTTAACATTACTAACCTCTACGGGGAGGAAATTTTTAAACAGCTTCGTATATTTGAAAGAACGTGGAGTAAGAAATGTAAGTTACTTTGTAATTTATCTTTTTTGTTAGCGTGCAAAAATCACAATGTTATACCCACTTGCTGTAAAATTGTGTTTCACAAGAACAATTATAATGTTAGTAAAATTCTAAGGAAAACCAGCAATATTATTTTAAACTCTTTTATTAAAGAAACTCGGAAAAATTTAGACAAAATTGATAAAGTATTGCTACATTTACGTTTATTCCTTAGTAATAAAATACATCCTTTACTGTGGACTAGTTTTGATCGTATTGCAAGTTTTCGATCGTTTAAAGATTCGGAATTGGTAACAGCAAAGCAAAAGAAAAAATTGCAAATGCTAATTAGAACACAATCCCCAAACATTATGTATCCAAATCAAAAAACCGTTTACAATTTATCTAAGAAAGCCCTCTCTACAGATGAAATTTCGGTTTTAGAAAAAGGTTTCAATTTTGATTTAACACCTTCCCGGATACCTTTTGAGAAAATTGTCTGTAATGTTGAATCAGCTCTTGATAAAATTGATTCTACATCGGCTGATTTAGCTAGAGCTGAGATTTGTAATATTTTAAAAAAAGCTAAGCTTCCTAAAAATAATTTTTCAAAGAAAGAAAGACAAGCATTAAATAATATAAAATCGGACAAATCAATTGATGTACTTCCAGCTGATAAAGGTAATGCCACAGTTGTAATGGATCGTGACATTTACCATAATAAAATTTTAGATCTGCTTAGTGATAAAACTTATAAACTATCAAAAAGAGATCATACTACATATTTGGAAAAAACAACAAAAGCTATTATTAATAAATCACCTATTGAAACAGAGATAAAAAATAAAATAATCCCTCGTGAAAAATCTTGTGTCTGTCCAAAATTTTATGGACTTCCAAAAATTCACAAACCAGATACCCCTCTTCGTCCAATAGTAAGTGCAATAGGTTCTCCAACTCATATTTTAGCTAGATACTTATCGGATTTCATGAAACCTACAATCCCATCTATTAAATCATATATTAAAAACTCTCTTCATTTTATTTCTGTTTTAAAAAGTTTAAAAATTAATGCTAGTGACATTCTGGTCAGTTTTGATGTCGTGTCTTTGTTTACAAACATTCCAATTGATGAAGCTTTAAATATAATCTCACAACGTTGCAATTTACCAGACCATATTATTGCTTTGATTAAACATTGTCTCTTAAATACATATTTTGTATACAATGGACAGCATTACAGACAAGTTTTTGGTACTCCTCTTGGGCTCACCTATCTCAGGAGTAATAGCTGATTTATTCATGGAATATATAGAAACTCGTGCTTTAGAATCATCATCTTTAAAACCTCTCATTTGGCTCAGATACATAGATGACACTTTTGTCATATGGCAACATGGAAAAAATACATTAGATGATTTTTTCTTACATTTAAATAATATGCATCCTCATATTAAATTTACAATGGAGACAGAGTCTGATGGAAAACTCCCTTTTCTTGATGTTCTAGTCACCAGAACACCAAATAGTTTATCTTTTTCTATTTACAGAAAGGATACACACACAGACAGATATTTACATTTACATTCTCATCATCACCCAACTCAGATAGTTTCTGTAGCCAAAACTCTTTTAAATAGAGCAATTAACCTTTCAGATGACACACATCTGAAAGAAGAAATAAATCATATTAATAGTGTTTTATTAGCAAATAGTTATAATTACAAATTTATAAAAAAAGCCTTATTTCAAGCCCAAAATAGACAAAATAGGAAACAAAAAGATGATAAGTCAGCTATTAGGATTTGTGTTCCATATGTAAAAGGAACTACAGACAGTATCGGACGTATATTAAAACGCTATAATATAGATACAGCATTTTCTGCTCATCAAAAGATCAGCAATATAATAACCAAGCCTAAGGATTCAATCCCTCTTGAATCTCATGGTGTCTATCAAATCTCATGTAAAAATTGTAAAGCTTCTTACATAGGTATGAGTAATCGTCGCATCAGTGTTAGGAGAGATGAGCATGCTAATGCAGTTAAACAACACTCATCATCATCAGCACTCTCACTCCATACTATAGATTCAGGTCATAAAATAGATTTTTCTAGTACCAGGATCATATCCAGATGTGATAATCTCTACCAATGCAAAATTAGAGAAGCCATTGAGATACTTAAAAGGCCAGATTGTATCAATAAGCAAGATGATACGTGCAAACTTCCTCCTATTTGGAAAGATTTCTTTAAAAAACATTCTTAAATTTAACATTTTTGCTATTGGTGGGATTTTTAATGTTTTATTCAAACCAGTGATTGTAGCGCCTCTACAACCGTCTTTCTACCTTTTTATAACTCTGTGGATGGCTTGTGTGACCAAGTCGAAACGTCAGTATATTGATATTAAAAGTTTTTAACACGGATGACCATTATATTTAACCCATGCAAATCTTCGTTTTAACATATATATATATATATAAAAGATAATCATTAAGAGAGAAATATTCTTTTTGTAAAATTAGTTATAGAATAAACATTTAGAATCAAAGCAAAAGTCACCTTTTGTTATAATAATGGAAGTGCGTGTTATGTATATGAATATCCTACTTAAATCATCATCATTCACATGATCACCATTTCTTAAGCTTGCTTGTAACTGTTATTAAAACAGGCAAAACTCACTATACGTATTGCCACTCACTGCAAGCTAGAGTAATCAATGGATGCCAGAAGGCATGTGCATAAAATCCCCATCTAGTGCGTACTCATCCAATATCCCAATACTATTTTCTAGCTTGTAGCCTTTATCAGTGAGGAGCCTTGGATCTGAGAGCACTGCACCTAACTCTTAGGATCTAATGCAACCCTCTAGCAGCCATCTTTTATCTCTACTTAACTACAAATTACCTTAAAACGAATCACCCCTAATAGAATAGTGTTGGCTATGGTTATTAAAGAACTAAATACATCAAAATGTATAGGTACTGAACTGAGTTCAGATCTATATGACAATAAAAAAGCTAATGAGCTTGGATTGAAAATATTAAGGTGTTTTCAATTTAAGACTCATAGTTTTGTGGCTAAGTAGAAATAAAAGGTGGCTGCTGAAGGATTGCATTAGATCCTAAGATCTAGGTGCAGTGCTCTCAGATCCAAGGCTCCTCTCTGACAAAGTCCACAAGCCAAAAATAGTCTGGGGATATTGGATGAGTAGGCACTAGATGGGGATTTTATGCACAAGCCTTCTGGAATCCATTAATTACTCTAGCTTGCAGTGAGTGGCAATACGTATAGTGAGTTTTTCCTGTTTTAATTATCATCATTTATTAGCAAATGAGGTTGGTCATTCTGACTTCAACAAAAAAAGATAAAAAGCCAAGATAAACAATAATAAACTAGAAATGAGCTTTTCAATGACTATATAAACCAATCTATAAATCATTAGGAATGTATACATACAAAATATGCTGATTCTTTATTCAGATTATTTGATATTTTTCAATGTTGTCTTTTCATTTCTTTAACAGAAAAATTTTCTCTTTGAAATACTTCAACAATCTAATTGTTGCTCTGCAATGTAATCTACACCCTGTCATAATTTCTCAGTGAAAACACATTACACTTCTTTAGAATGTCTAAGATAAACTTTATAATATAAATGTGTTTTACCTCTCTCACAAAAACAATCCTCAACTTCAACATAAAACATTGCTTTAGAAGATTTTGTATTTTTTATTCATTTTACATGTCCAAACAAATGAAGATGTGATTTTATCTAGAAAGTGAATAAACTTAATGATTGGTCTTTTGATTTTCCATTGCAAATATTAAAATTTTAGAGAGCATCCTTAAATAAATTTTTATATTACATAGTGTATCCAAGTATCATTTACATACAATAAATGAGGTAAAGTGACAATTTTACAAATAGGCAATTTAGTTGTAGTTAATTATGTCATTGTGATGAGAAACAACTATTTTAAAAAGTTAGTAAGATATTTATTTGTCTTATTTTCCCAAGTTGATGATCATTAAAGGAAAGAACTTGTGTTTTTGAATGTTAGCTATGAAACCAAAATCGTTGCTGGTTGCATTTAAAATATTCAATATATTTTATACACTGCCTTTCGAACTGGTAAAAAATTGACAAATCAAAAATATAAAATTCTTAATTTCATATTTAATTGATTCCAATTAAAAATTCTATCATCACACCTGTACATATAAAAATTCTTTATTTATTAAGTCATTTTCAAACAGTTCCAAAAACCCAAATCATAAAAAAATGAATATAATATTGGAGTAAGTACACATTGTTGTTTAACAACAGTTTTCATTTCAATTGTCACATTTTTGCACATGCAGCAATGCTACATCTACTTATTCTATCATGTGGAAGTTATATTGTCTGAATAAACTTTAGTGATCGACCAACTAATTTCAAAAAATATCATAGACTTGCTTGATTATTGAGGTGGAGTGCTTTATAATTGAGTAATTATAAATGGATATCCCCACAAATTAAATATTTCCATCTACAACATCCATTATATATATATATATATATATATATATATATATATATATATATATATATATATATATATATATATATATATATATATATATATATATATTACCAACAAATTAAACTTCAAATCAAAGAGCAATACAAATAAGAGAATTACAACTTTTCATCTTGCATATTATTTAATTAAGACTAAAAAAATTAGTTCTCTTTTTCAGAGATCATTTAATATTAGGAGCAATGTTTGATACAGCTTTACTTAACACAATTATATTGTAATGGATTTAATATTAATTATCGTCATTTTATTTATAATTAATTAATATTTTATTTATGACTATATGTACCTTCAAACACATATATCGATGTGACACATTTATCTTATTGTAAATTATTTATCTGTCTAATAAAATAAACTATTTTATTTAATACTAGCATTTATACTTTATTAAATTAATGCAAAATAATTATATATTATTTTAACAAATAAACTGTTATTCATAATAATTTATATTTTTGGTGTTATCTAATTATCATTCATAATTAATTATTTAACTTTAAAAATTATTTATATTTTGATGTGTTTTAAACGCAACTGCAGAGACAAATTGGTTAATTAAATAATTGTATAGATTTCTTTCTTTGTCAATTATACTTTTCTAGAATTATTATTATTATTATTATTATTATTATTATTATTATTATTATTATTATTATTATTATTATTATTATTATTATTATTTTATAGTTCATTTTATTCATAAGTTAGATTTAGATCTTACATATCAAATCTTTATTCTCTCAGTACAAAAAACGTGATTAATATTTAATAACTCATAGCATCTGATATCGTTCTATTCGAACAGGCATAATATAAACATGCAGAAAATTTTTGACATATATAAGTAATTAATTGTCTGGTCACAATATCCAGACGTTGTTAGCCGAGTCCCGGCAGATGCTATGACATATGAAAAATATATATTATACAATGTATATTAAAGATATATATAATATACAAATTATTTTTAGCTTGAAGTTGAAACAAAAATGGGGGGAACGGACTCTTATTACCTAGCATTTATCAAGCCTAGTGAGAACTATTGTATTTATAGAAATGTATTAGAAATAGTGGCGACTCCCATTCCTACACATAGTTGCAAACATTAAACTAAATATTATATGCTTGAAGCTTATTAATTTATTGAAGTCTACACCTAAAGTTAGATGATCTACAGTAATTTCTAGCCGAATAAGAAATAGATTACTAGTCATTTACTGAAATAAGATTGTGAATAAACAATTGGTAAAAAATGCAATACCCAAAAAAATAAACGTATATATGTGAACCTGTGTGTGCTTATTATATATAGAAAGATCAGATTTTTTTCTAGTGTTTTTTTTTTTTTTAAATCAATGATTCCGTCATCTTACGTCCACGTATAACAATCAACCACCAGCACAGAACCTCAAACCACTTTCTCTCACTGCATTTCATGAACAATATTTGTTTGTCACGTGAATTAAAGCTATCAATCACTTCAATTTCCATTCCCATGTTCACAGCTCGGTATTTTTCCATTACATCGCTCAGATGTACACATCTGATGTAGAAAAGCTAACTTATCTTTTAAAATATAAAAACATTTTCAAAGAAAGATATAAAATATTTTAAAAGAAAAACATTAAACTAGATCTTCTATATAAAATGTATGTATACATTGAATTTGTGGAAAATATATAAAAAAAAAACAATTTTGAAAAATACATAAATCTAATCTTTCCAAACGCAGAACATTAATCAGTGATAAGTATAAAAAATTAAGACTTGTCAAATAATCTCAGAATCTTTCAAAAAAATGTAGAGTGTCGAATTATTAAAACTAGTTTCAATAACTTTTTTTTTATCTACAATTTATAAAGGCATCTTAATTTAGTTGAACATGATAACCAAAGACTAAAGCGATACCTAAAAATAGAAAAATGAAAAAAATATTTTTTACGGTTTGAAATAATAAAGTTCTGAAATAAATAAAACTCAAGAATAAGAGTATTAGCAAAAATAAAATTTATTTAAATAAACGTAAAGTTACTGATACTGAAAGATATTTCAAACAACAATACATTTATAGTTACAGTGATATTTGCTTTATTCCTGACATGTTGGAATAATAGATTTTGATGACTTTATATCGCTGAAAAAGATAACAATAGATAGAAAAATGCAGACTTGAATTAAATCGCAAGAGAGTGCAAAAGACCTCGAAAAAAATCACAAATGGATAGATGAAATAACACAGTTTATTTGCAAGATGTGGAGAAAAGAAGTTATAAATCAAAAAAAAAATGGATTTAATTTGAAGAGACCTTCATCCTGCAACGGATTGATAATGGGGTCAAAAAATGAGTACCTATTACTTTTTTTTTATTAATAACTTTTCTTAAATTAATCTTTACAATCCCAAAACGTCTGACTCTTTATATACATATTGATAAAAGAAACACTTTCAAATAACTAAAATATTACACACACATACTCATATATAAACAATTCTAAAGTATCAACTAATTTCTAAATCAAATATTAAACACTAATTAATGATAGGACACATTAGCAACTATCAGAATTTAATTATTACCACAAATTAGTCATATATATATATATATATAGCAAAAAACTTTTTTTTTTAAAATCGTTCATTTTTTAAATGTTTTATATCATTCATTATTAGTTGGGATAGAAATGCTTACAAACATATAAAACAAAAGTAATACATTTATTTGTCATAACTATAATCTGAAATTAAAATCTAGGCCAGATAAGGCAGAATTTTCTTCAGACTTCAAAATGGATTTATGATTTTACTTTCAACTATCCAGTCCACTGTTCAAATTTGTTAGCAAATATTAGTAATAAAAAAAAAATAAAAAATCATTAAAATCATTACCACCTGGTATTTACTAAATCTAGTAAGTAAAGTCTTATCCTTCACTGGTCTTCTCTGGAGAAATATTGAAGAAATAATTACCCTATTGCTGCAAATAGTGTAATATTTTTTGTAGAAGTTGAATACATTTATTCCTAAATCATTTGTTATTGGTTCTTTATAGATTTGAGAATTTTATGAATTTAAAAAATAAATGCAACAGTAAAAAGAGAAACTGCTTAAAAAGTATTCCTATAATTATTGCTTTACAAAAAAATATTAATTAAAGAAATAATAAAATTGAATAATAATTAACTAAAATAATTCAATATAATTTATTAGCATTATTTAAATGTAATTTATTAATAAATATTGTTCAAAAATATGAACTAAAAATAATTTAAATTCATTATTTACATATGCTTATTTTTAAATATATATTGGAATAGTTTAATGCTACCATATTCAGAAGAAATTAAAGTGCAAGAAATGACAGAGCTGCGCTGAAATTCATAAATGTTTTGAACTAAATGCTCTACCAATGCTCCACTATATTATAAAGAAACTTAGCATTCATATTTGGTAAGCTATTTCACAAATTATAAACACTTAGCATATATGCTACCATAAATGACAAAATATTAGATGATTCTTCTGTTGACATTTTAATGATAAATATTTAGCATAGAAATGTAAACTTCTTGATTTTAAACTTCATATACAAATGAATATCAATTGTATACAAACTATCCATTAAATTATTTTATAATTATTAAAATCATATAATGATACAAATATATAAGTGTGTGCATGTGTAGATATTTAATAATTTTTGTTGTAAGTTATGATATGTCAAAATAATACCCCAAATCAGAAAATATCTATACACACATGCACATATGTCTATGTGTTATTGGTCTTGGAATATTAATGATATTCAATAACTTACAGAATTTGAAAATGGCAAGCCTATTACTTAAATTGGAAATTGATAACATCAAACCTCAATTAACCACTTAACGTACTAATATTGTTCATTTTCCTAACGTGTTCAACAATACACACACTACTATATAAAATCAATTTTTAATTAAATTCAAGATTCATAAAACTATGTACTCAAATAATCTTGTCAGCACTGTGACAAGGATGTATATAATGCATCAATGATTAAACCTTGCCATTCATCATTACTTTCACAAATTAAAAATTTCATTTTAAAATGTATGTTAAAAAATTTATACTGAATTAATAATTTAGAGTATGAGATTTGGTAGAGGACTGAATCATACATAAATAAACACTCATGGTATTATAATATGTAATTCAATTGAAAACAGTCATTAAAAAGGTACTAAACATCCAAAATCATCTCTAAAGTGAAACAGTAAATAAAATGTCAATGATTTTGAGGCTAGGTAATAAAAATTTATAACTTCTTTACTGTATTTCAATTCTAAATTGAACATACATAATTACTCATTTATCAAATAATGATTGGATAAATAGCTATGTTAGTATAAGCTGGCTACCTAGAGAAACAAAAAAATTGCTTGGAAGTAAATTTTTTAATTTTAATCATTTTTCAAAACCCACCGAAATTATAGACAGAAGTATTAACCATTGCATCAAGAGGTCCTATAATTAAATGGAAATTCAATTTAAAATTATTATCTCAGTAATATTTATTAAATAATAAATACTTCAACAACATAATACCATATAGATTTAATTAAACATCTAGAATTATATATAATATTTACATTATTGTACATATAAAAAAATCATATTTTGTATATATTTAAAACAAATAATGTCATATATTTATACATAATATTTATCAATAATTTGTTAAATTATTCTATTCCTCTCATACTTGCTATAACTATTAATTTACTTCTACTTCAATAATATAATAGTGGCATTATTTGTGTCTGTACTGTTTTCAGTTTCTATTATCAAAACACAATATTTTCTATTGTTTTTATTATTAAATTTCCACAGCATTTTGATCTCTTTATTATATAGGATATCTTTAGAGTTCAAATGTACATGTGATTGAAATTATCAATTTTATCATATTTGTCTTTAAACATACGTGAAACACAAATATATAAAACCAAACGTGTTAAATTAATAATAACAATTATAATAAAAATTGCATATACATGAGAAATATAAATATATGTAGGGAAGTTTGTAGAAGTAATGGCAAAAAAAAAATTTACTTTAATATTCTTGATGTTTAAATTTCTTTACTTTGTAGAATGTATATAATTTCCATATGCATATATATCAAATCTCTGAAAATTCAAAACTTGAGAAATTTAATAATAAAAAATAAAAAATGGGAAAAAAATTCAGTACTTTTGATAATAAAAACAGAAAAGTGTTCATAGGAAAGTAATACAACATTGTGTGTGTGTGTCTCTCTATATATATTGCTGATGGGAGAGTCTTAATTTCAATTGAGATGTAAGAAATGTTACTATATATTGTATCTCAACTCTTATGGCTATAATGTTCAGCTACTAGCTCATATATAATATCATGAAGGACTGATCAAATTGGCTGTATTTTTGTCAGTAAGTATCTTGAACAAGTTTTCCATTGTTTATCTTCAGCCTGCAGAACTGATCTAATAGATTGCAGCATTTTATTAATACAGCTTTGACTGTGGTTTTAACTTAATTTATATAACAGAGTTCCCATTTAGTAAATAATTTACATCTATAGTATCCCCATTAAAATATTCAATTTATATATATATATTGTAACGATCCAAAGAATAACACTTAACGTGATCTGCACTACAGGGCGCCATCTAAGCATTTGAACCTAGAAAAATTTATAAAGTAGACAGATACGTAAGTCAAAAAAAAAATTTTTTTTTTATTTATCATATTTTGATATCTGGTCATTAGCCCATTGTCACTAGCTCAGGGAATAGCAGAGATTTATATTTATAATAATATATTTTATTAATTCTTATCTAAGAATATTTTTAAAAAAGAAAAAAATAAGCCACTGCCAGTAATTAACACATAAAATATTTATTTACGCACATATATATATATATAAAATTTAGCATTATTATTTTATATGTTTACTTTAGCATTTAATTACATTTTTAACTTTTATTCTAGATTTTAATTTACATTTAATTTTTATAAGTTTACATTTTAATTTTTATAAGTTCGCACAGATGGGTTTATAAAAGTTTGTTTTATAATGTTGAGTATAGATCAGTTACATAGATTACACGGTCAAAAAACATTTCAAAATAAACATAAACGATCAAAATACAAAATCATTGATACCGTCAATTGCATAGAGAATACAAGAAACCCAATGGTGTTCATCATAAGACACCACATTGACACCAATAACTTAAAAGACATCTGACATAAGTACATCTTAGATACTCACCGTAAGGTATCAGTATTTACCGAATGTCTATATATTTTGATCAAATATGAAATCCAAAAACATAATTAACCGATAACGAATCCATGCAACTTCCATACCCAACTTAAATTTAATGCATTTTTATTTAAAGTGTCGAGTATGAATAGACTACATAGATTTGCATTAGAAAGAAAATATTCTATCCTTATTTAACCCTAGGCTAAAAGTTCACAGTCAAACTAACTCAATTCATCTGATATATTGATGCATTCAATGCAATACGAAATACGGCAGCACAAAAGGTTAAGAGAAGAAATTGCCTCTCGTCAGATAAGAATACTACATCGATCTGACAAGAAGAGCAAATAAAAAAAAACTCCATAAAAAGGAACAGCGTTCTATGTCTTATAACCCCTTCCATAGGCAAAACGGAAGTGTGCGGCATATAAGTGATTCTGCCCATAGTGAAACTCGAATTACATCTACTAACTACATCAATATATCCAATTCATTGACCCAATTCAACCACAAAACAAATAATCTAATATTACCCTCCCCTAATATAACTTTACAAATCCATATAGCCATTCACGCCCGACTAAAGTTTAACATTTATGTAATTTAGTCTAATGAAAAACAAAAATCATAATAAAAACTTAAAAGAACAAAAAAAAAATGGAAATGATTTTAAATAAAAAAAAATACATCAAATGCCATTATTAATATTAATTTACGTTGGTCAGATAGGATTCTATTTGTATTATTTACTAAAAGGTTTAGAATTTAGAGTTCTATGTTTTCAAATGAATATAAAGTTCTTACGATTTTAAAAGGTCCATAATTTGTAGTTGTTTGTAATTCTGAATGGGAATTCCACGCCGTACTAAAGATATTTGTATCCAATTAGCCACTGTTTTTTTATTCATCTGGAGATCTTTACTTTAGCTGGTCCTTAATGTAGAAAACGATGTCATTTCTCTTTCTTTTTTAGCAAAACTGAAGGGATTGAAGAGTGCGTCTTTTCAATCCCTTCTCCTTCGACTCTGTCCTCTCATAATAACTAATTGATTCTTTTATTTTCAAACCTTTCCTTTTATAATAATTTTATGGATTAACTCAACATTACATCATGATGGTGAAAACCTTTTCGTTGAGGTCCGATTTCCTGATGGATTTCTTTCATTTGCTAAAAGTTTCTATTGTTTTCCTATCTGACCGTTGTTTATACATTTAAATGCCCAAGGGCTTGTTCACTTGGACTAATTAAAATAATCATTTCCATTTTTCAATAACATTAATTAATTTGTTTTCAAACTTAAAGATATATTTTTATCTTTAAATCTTTACTGAAAATTTAGTTTTAAAATACTTTTTCTTTAATAAAGTTTTCGTTTAATAATTTTTTTTTCATCTGTGCAATTTATATATACGAGTTTAAGATAGAATTAATTTTCAATTTTCATGTCTTAAAAAAAAAAAAGAAGTTTTTAAATGCGAACTTTTTATTTTAATTTCATGTTTAATAATAAAAAAAAATAATGTAACGGTGTATGTGCCTGTTACAATATATATATATATAATGATAAACAAAATACATAAACTTAGAATTAAAAAAGTAGACATTTCTTCTTTTAACTTAACATATACATTGTATTAAAATAATAATTCAAATAATACATACAACATATATTAAAAAAAGCTTGTTTATTACTTTAAAATAAAAATGTTAAATACATCAACATAGTAAGCTGGGCAGATTGTGAGATTTATAGAAGAATCACAAAAGTGGTGATTTACATAAAATTTGTTTATAAGATTTAAATGAATTTTTTTTAATGAGCCACTTTTTAAGTGAGAGACACAAGATTCTTTTTGTTGATTGGGTGTATATTGCTACTGATGTGCCAAGCCTTATTAACTTTGCATTTAGTAGTGTTTCTTTTAGAGCAGGCAATAATGGTGGATGTGAGTTCAAAGCTGTAACCATGATTAGACTTGTGTTTAAAATATATATATTTAATATCTGTATTCGTTTTAAGTCAATTGTACTGATATTTGTGCTATACAATTCTTCTAGAGAGATTGGCATGAGATTCTCAAACAGAAATCACATTGCAATTTGTGCTGTAGCATATAATGTTATACACAACTTGAAAAACCTGCTCTGGAGGATGTTATCTTTTGTATTATTAATCTGTCAGTTCAGGACAATAGGGATGCAAAGATTAACTCTGTATGTTTCATTACAAATTTTGTTTATACTATATGTAGCCCCCAGTAGGTATGAAAGTGATATCCATGGTTATTCATTAACTTGAATAGATCTTGTTCTTAATTTTAGCATAGAATATTTTAATGATATGAATAGGAGCTGAATCTTTGTATCCAATATAATATAAATCATTAATGTATGTTTCAATATTAGTTTTTCATTGGATTTGAATTCACAAAGATTATGATTTCTATGTAAAAATGCTTTGAGGCTTGCAAACTTATGAGCATTAGATATTAATAATTCATGGTACATAACCTCTTACACTTGGAGGGGTTTAACTAATATTTTATAATTTAATTGAGTACTTTTATGCTAAATACAATTGAGTTAAAAACTAATACAGATATAAATCTATTTTCCTGAAACATGAGTCTAAACATGGTCACAGTTTTAAACCCACATCTACTAGTATTGTCAGGTCTAAAAAAATGTTGCTAAATGTAAAGTTAAAAGAGACCTTGCACACTACCAATAGTATACTGCAATCAACAAGAAAAAATCCTGCATCCCCTGTCAAAAAAAGTGTCTCATTTAAATAAATTCATTTATGATATATAATCAAATTTTGTGTAAATCACTACTTTTGTGATTCTTCTATAAATCATGCAATCTTCTTGAATAATTATAGCTGTAATTGTAACTATTAGTTAGTTAAAAGCATGCTTAGCATACTATGTTGATATATTTAATATTTTTATTTTAAAGTATTAAACAAGGTTTTCTTGGTATATGTATTGTATGCATTATTTCTATTGGATTAATTTTTTGTGAAAAAACTAAAATTATTGAAGTTACAAAATAATGATTTCATTTCATAAACATGACAATACATATATTATTTTACATAGTAGATATTTTAAATACAATTTATATTTAACATTTAAATATATAAACAATTAAATAAAAGTCTAGAAATATAAATTTATATATAAAAAATTATTTTCAAAATATAATAAATAAAAGAATTAAAATACAATGTAAACTGTACTTTTTTAGAAAAATCATTTAACATAATTTTTTTTACATTAGGGTTTTCACTAGGTGCCAATATCACATTATGTGTATACAAAATTAGTATTCTTTAATTAATTGTTGAGTTGACTTACATATTCAGTGTAAATATATGGGAAATAAAATTAATTATTTTGCATTAAGATGTCTATTAACAGAGAAATAAAGCTCATTTTATATACCAATCTCAAACAATTTCATATCTAGTGTAGCTAATAAAACACTAATACAAAGAAATAGACTAAATTATCATAATACATTGGTATTTGATGAAACTAAATTGCCAGTTCATCCGTTGTCCAGAAATTAAATATAAGCTCCATATAAAAATATAACTGTTGTATCACTACATAAGTATTATACTTTCAATATGTCTTGGATATTTTCTGAATGTTTATATGAAATTGTGGTCATTTCATTTGGTATATAAATATGTGTTTGAAGTTGTAACATGACGGATACTTTTTGCATTTGACATAAAAAAAAAGAATCGTAAAAATTTTGGATCATTCGAAATTCCAGAACCGGAAAAGATCCAAGGACCATTCCATAGTCTGACATTCTACATATTAAACTTTCAATAATGTTATTAGTGATAATATTAGATAAGAAACCATTTGAAAAAAATATTTATATATAATATATAGGGTAAATGAGCACACACTTTCACACGACCCGCCACTCTTCATTGCATCTCATAACACCGATACCTTTGAATACATATATGTCGAAAAGATAAATAAGTACCAACACACGTATTTCATGCTAAACCAGCAATCATCAGTTTGTCCAAATTATCATTTACACACATATATGCAATAAGTGCTCAGATATATGTTCAGAGAGCCAATCTTCATAATTTAATCGACAGGCTATAGATATCAGAAAAAAAAATATGTTACTTATAAGACTGTATTTGTTTCCGAATGTTAGACAAGCTATGAGCAGATATTAGATTAATATTTAATTACAATTCATGTAGAAAATTTTATAAGATTAATTCCTGATTTGTTTTATTTATATATAATATTGTAAATACAAACAAAATGTAAATAAATATATATTTATAATATAAATAAACCAAAAAAAATTTAATATTAAACTTATCTTTTATAATTGGCAATATATCTTCAAAGTTTATTTAAATAAAATAAGTAAATATATATAAATTGAAATTTAACTCTTCTAAAAATAAAGAAAAAAATTTGCCAGCATAAATTATTTTAATTTTAAGACAGTTAAACTATTTATTGCTGGTGAAGAAAATACATTTAGTTAATGTTATGTGAGCCTGAAAATTGTAAAAGAAAAAAAAAGATAATAACTTATCAAAATTGATAGGAAGCTAGAGATTTAGTAACAATTTACGAAATTATAAATGTGTAAAAATATAGAACATTTTAACGGGAAAAAATGAGTAATTGAAAATAAAAAAGAGAATAATGTTAAAAGCTGAAAAAACGCAATAACTTTTTTATCTGCCAATTGAAAAGGAAATAAATTTTGCAATATGCTAAAAAAGATTAAATATTTGATGTTATTGTATGTTTATATATAATATCACTATTTGTTAATCGCAATCTACAAACAAATAGGTCCATCTCCTCTGATTTATATTATACTTTTGGAATGTTATCTTTCAACTTTTTTCCCTAAAATATTTCAAAGTTTTGCCTAAATGTAATTAATCATTGTATTCTATCTTCAGCTTTACTCTCCCCAAAAAAATAATCAAAAGTGAATATGTTTAAAGCCTCTTTAAGACGGTCTTTAAATGTGAAAATTAGATTTCTTACAAAAGCCAAAGTGAAATTTGAGGTAAAATATTTTTTTAGAAAGTCTGCTATCCTTTATTCATTACATTTGTTTAATTCAATGTTGAGATATATTTATTATTATAGTTTCAATATTTATCACATCAAAACATAACAACTAGACTTATATTCAGACCAGTATACTTTTAAAAATATTAAAAATTATCAACTAATATTATTTTCCATTGCCTTTACATTATATCCATAGGAATCCAGATCTCACATTCATAAAGTGAATTTTGTAAAATAAGTACAACTAATTTATCATTAGTACTAATTACATCCTTATGATTAAATAGTATTTTAACTTGCTGAAAGTGGTAGCAGCATATAGTTACATCCCCATGATTAAATGTCTTTTAACTTGCTAAATTTGGTAGCAGCAGATTTCAGTCTATGATGCATCTTAATATCTAAATCTGCTTTTCTAAAACTACTAAAATATTTAAGAGATATTCTTTCAAGCTCATAACAATCCAAATTAATGACTTCTGTAGATTTATCTCTCATCATTGATTTACTTTTTTACTAAACCAAATTCTTTAAGATTATATTCAAAATATTAAGAACATCATCCTCTGAACTGATAAAAATAGCATAATATCACAATAAATCTCATCATTATACTCAGCAGTAGGCATTCATAAAGCAGTATGGTTCAACTCCAAAAGAAAAGATAAAAAAGTCAAAATAAATAAATACATAATAGTAGTAGTAATAATAATAATAGTGGTAGTAATTAGTTTGGCAATGATTACACAAAGCAACCAATGATTCAAAAGTACATATACAGATAGAACATTATTTTACTTATTTGATATTTTGTGATGCAGTCTTTTAACTTCTTTTAAGAACAACTTTCCTTCCTGAGATACTTCAACACTATTTTTTATTATAGTTGTTTAATGTAATATATCCATCATCAATATCTCAATAAAAATAATCAATATTGCATTTCTTTAGAAAGTTTGTGAGATAATCTTTATAACATAAATGTGAAAAACACATTCAAATTCATCATACACCACTGTTTTATTTATTTTTAATCTAATGACAATGAGATTTTATAATAGTGTAAATCACATCCAGAAAACTGAAGAAAAAAGTGAATGATCTTATGATGTTGCCATTGTATTTGAAAAAAATTTATAGAGCATCATTTTTTATTGTCTTTATGTTCTGTGATTAGAGTCTTCAAGTCTCAGTTCCCTGCAATAGGTTGGATAAAATAACAATCCTATATGCACTTAATTTAATTGTGATAATAATTTCACTGTGATAAAAAAACATTATTTTTAACTTGTTAAAAGCAACAGCAACACAGTGGAATCCGTGTTGCATTTCAGCATCCAAGTTCATCTTTATATTTAACCAGATAAGCTAAAAGTTATATGGTTTTCTTCTATCACTGGCTTGTAAAGGATTTATGTCCTTAGAATATTTATTAGTAAACAAAAGAAAGACATTACAAGTTGTAATCAAAATATTACATTCATTTTGTAGATTGTCTTTGAAATGGCAAAAAAAAAAGTCCAATCATCAGAATACTGTAAAAGTAAGATGCTAAAAAAATGAGATTCTTATTTTTGCTTTTACTTCATTCAATTAAAAAGTTCATTAACAAATCTGTTTTGCATCTTCATTTCTGATACATTAAACTACTTATAAGCATTTCCAAAATCTACAGTCATAATAATCTACGCAATATTGAAAAAATACCAATTTTCACTTAAATGCCTCAGATTTTCTGCTATAATAATAACATTTTCCTTCATCTTATTCTATCATGCAAAAGCTTTATATGAATAAATTTTGATGGCCAATAAATTACTTTCTAACAAGACACTCTTGTGATATTAATAATTCTAAATTTATTTGTTTCTTGAGGTTTATACATATTGAAATTTAAAGCTAGACAATGAAGCCAGTTCCTCTAGGAAATACAATGGTCAGATTTTATAAAGTTATGTGCTTGTATAGCATTGATATAACTACTATGTAAACAATGTGCTCATTCCTAAAAGAGTTAAAGAGCTAAATCAATCTTAAAAATGAGGTTAACTAATGAACTAACTGTCACGATAAAAAGGACATCATAAAATATTCCTATCCACTTTTAAGTAATGATAGACATTGAATGAATAGTGTACAACAGCTCTCGATAGTGTTTTGTATTTGCATCACTTTTTTTGTCCATACATGTAATCATAATCCAATGTTAGATTATTTAAAGAGTACAAATAATAATATTTGTAATTATTTTGCAGGGAAGTACATTCATTGTATGCTAATATTTTATTGTTGTTTTTTATATATTGATAATAATAATAAAGTAGTTTTAACATTTATTATAATATTGTCTGTTATTATTGAAATCATCTTTTACACGTTATCGAAATAAAAAAGATCACACTTCTATTTGTTAAATTAATTTTCTTTATTAAATCCATTTGCATCATTTATTATTTCCATCTCTAGTTGTAAAAAAATCAATAAGGGATGATGAGGTACAACAAAATCCCTTTGTTATCTTGAACATACCTGGGATAAGTTGATTATAACTTTTAATTGTATATTTCGTTAAATAAATAATTCAATTAGATTTAGTTAAGAACCCTAAGAAAATTAATTGATTTGACCTTACCTTTAATCTGGGAATGCGATGGTTAATTGCTAGCTATATCTGAGTAAACACCCTCGTTTATTTTTAGACTAAGTTTTTATCCATTGTACAGTCTTTACACATACAAACACATTAAGCTTATTTTGATAATCCATGAAAATACCCTAAGGTATTTAATCATTGTAATAATTATACATACCATGATCTTATATAGTAATTATTTATTATTGTTCTTAGAGGGTTAAAACAAATATCTGTTCATTTTAGTTTACTTTCCATAAAGTTAAATCCAATCTCAAATGCATTTCACATAAACGCACTAATTTCAACCCACCGTCTTTTGCTCCTGCCCAACTACGATCTGAACTTTGGTTACAATATATATAAACACACATACATAAAGCTATACTTACTGATATATGGTTTAACTGCACAGAATCTTCTCAAACTCACTTTTTTAAAATTCATTTTACCATTAAATAAATAAAATTAGTTTTTAATAACTTACATATCTGACTTTATAAATAAATTATTTACTTAACTTGTGATTTTAATAAGCTGTTTATTTAATTTTATGTTTTTTTATAATAAAAAATCCACCTAACGACACTATCTTATAGTTTTTTTAAAAAATCAGTTTTTTCTCCTTTTTTTTTGCTATAATTTAATCCAAAAACTTTTAACTACACCAACAAGTAATTCACGGAATCAATTGTTCCAGATTCTGAGTTTCATACGATTTGATTTATTGAAACACAAAGTGAAAGTGGGGCATCAATAATTTAATCCCATGAACAATATTACCAGAATTAAAGTTTTCTTCGTGCTGGATTGATTTTAATATTTAAATAAAAATAATGAAAATATTCTGCAACTAATGTATTTATAATAAATATTAGAAACACTACCCTATGAGCAATAGTGACTGCATATCTACCTGTCTACTAAGCATATGAACTAGGTTCAAATTTAGACTAAGCAAAACTTTGGAAAAAATTTTCAAGCTTAGGATTTTTATTTCGGTAACGGATGCATAGTCAGTCAATCTAACCATGCAATATTGATCATTAAACAATATATAGTGATTATTAGTTAGAGGATAAAACAATGACTAAAAAATGCTCCAAGCTATTTGAATGTTTTTCCTTCACAGTTTTCCTATGAGAATCTGTTGAAACAAGCTAAGCACATAGGGAGTTATTTACAAGCTGATTACTTTTTTATATAATAAGCATTACTAAAAATAATATAAAGGAATATGTAGAATTAACTCAAAATTCTTATAAAGGATTGACAAAACTAGACAAATTGGTAAAGGAATCATCATATCTATATAGACATTGAGTCTTGTTTTTTGATAACGATGATAATGGAGGAAATAATAGATTTCTAAATTTTACTTTTTAGCACTAAATTATTTTTATTATTACTATTATTATTATTATTATTAATTAGGTATACCTAAATAAATAATAATATTTTTTATTTAACATTAATTATTATTTTACGATATAATTACAATTTGAAGATTTCTTTTAAATGCAATAAATTTATAAATTAATCCTTTTTAATAAATGACTTTTATTTACATTATTTTGTGGTAAGATTTGAAATATGGGCATTCTTATATCTGGAAATTAATTGTAAATATAAGAGATTTGAACTCAGACTTTCAAGCAACCTTCAACTACCCACACTATCTCATATTACTAATACACATGACCACACACATTTAAAAAAGATAAATAATCACCAATACACGTATTTCATGCTGAGCCAACACTCATCAGTTGGTCCAGATTATTATCTCCCACACCCATATATAGTCAATGCTCAGTTATATTAAGAAAGCAAATCCTTATTCTTTAATGGACAGGCTTCAATCTACTCCAACTCTTCACTCATCCACATCATTTAAAATCTGATAATAGAATGCCCAAATCCCATGCTAATGCCAATATTGTTGTTATGCCCATGTTGATCTCAAGTCACTCTGACCCGTCATGTATAGGACAGTATCCATATAAATATATAGAAGAGGGATGGGCAGGATGCAAGCTCAATATGTAAGATTTGAAATATACGCATTCTTATACCTGGAACTTAATTATATATATGGGAGGGAAATGATAATCTAGACCAACTGATGAGTGCTGGTTCAGCATGAAATACATATATTGGTGATTATTTATCTTTTCTACATGTGTGTGTGGTCTTGTTTATCACTAGTAGGAGATAGTGTTGATAGTTGAAGGTTGCTTGAAAGTCTGAGTTCAAATCCCCTATATTTTATTATTTTGTAGTATAAATAGTTGGTGCTCTCACCCTCAAGACCATAATCTGCGGTTTAAGTCAAAATTAAATTAATTTTGATTTTTTTTTTGCCCCCAATCATAAACTAAATTAGAATTTTTCTCTTAAAACAGACAGTCAATAGCCATTTTAGATAGCTGTCTAATATTACTTAGTAAATTGTTATTTACCTATTAGTAGCAAGTAAAACAAGATGTCAAATTAATTTAAGATAATCAGATGAATGTAGATCAATTCTTTATGAAAACAAAAAAAAATATTTATAATATGATGCTTACCGGTGGGAAGGTGTCATAATGGATACAGAGCCAGTAGTTTTAAGCAAAAAATATACAGTCCTTTTCTTTTGCTAATTTCTGACCGACACTCTCAATAAAATATGCAGGGAATCAGGTAAAAACACATAAGATATAACGAAAAAAAATAATGCTTTTATTAATGTATAAAATTCATATTCTAAATTTAAATCAGGAAAAGCTTATGAATAAAAATATAATAATAATCGAATCTTTTATTTCTTGAGAATTAACAAGAAGAATGAGTAAGATGATAGACATGAGTTGCAAGTGCTCATCACTTTTCCATGGACAGTACTGTATAATTACAATTATCTTCATGATCTTGCTTTTGATACGTGTATATATGAATATATATTTTGGATTAATCAAAGTATATGTTTTGCCCAAATCTTAACAATCATTACAACAGCCTAAAATGCTATCTATTATCTCAATAATAATTCTAAGAATACAGCTGAAAGGTTATATGTAAAAATGAAAACGACATATAAGCATGAAAATCTTCAATTTCATATATATAAATGAATTAATCATTTATTAATAATTTACTAATACTTCACTGAAAAAATAATTACTTATTCCTCCACAAAACTGTTTTAACTTTTTTTTTACTCTTTAAAAACTCCTAATCATTTTTCAGAATCCAATATTTAAATTTCTAATATAATTTGTAGCATAAAAGTAATTTTCTAAAATTAAGTATTATTAATCAGATGCCAACAAAAAAAAATCTTCATAAATAAAAAAATATTTTATCTTAATTTTAAAATAAGAAATGCATTATTTAATATAAAAAAAAAAAACTATTTTATTATTCATTTAAGGTAATAAACTTTATTTGCATTTCTATATACATTTCAAATTATCAGCAAATATTTTAAAGTTACTATTATTATAAACTATATAAAAATGTGAATTTTAATGTTTACCAATATTTTTTCCCAATTATTTTATTCTTTCAGATTTTAATTAAAGAAGAAAATCGAACAGTTTATTCTCAGAAGTTCATAAAAAAAATGGGCATCAATTTGGCTAAACAACACAGTGCATTTTTTCAAATAAAGAGTACAACACCCATAGTACCAGTGTGGTATTTACTATACTTGTGACAGAACACTTAAAACTAATAAGATAATAGAAAGATGAATAAACAAATAGATAAATATAGTACATAATAAATCAGGTTGACTAAAAATAATCAAGCATGAATTAAAATAAAAAAAATAAGTATATAAAAATAAAGATGAGAAAATAATGTGAAGAGTAAATGATGTAATGGTTAAATAGGAAAATACAAAGATAAAAAATAAAAAAATATTAAGGTTTAATAGCATAAAAATATATAACATATTCATGGCAAACTTAAGCATAAATTTCATGATAAACATACCTATATCTGTATAAAAATTAACTTAAATTCATGATAAAAATGTACAATATTGATTATGTTCATTGTGAGAATTTGGCTAACAATACAATGAAATACAGAGTTATAATTATTAAAGGTAACCAAAACTTTTAGAAAAAAATTACCATGCAAAAAGTTAATATATATTCTAATATTTTAGTGTGGTCATAATAAGTAGCATGTGATATATATGAAAAATTTGTATTTATGACAATTGGTTTGCATTGTTTTTACAAAATTTACTTTTAAAATTTTGATCTTTGTTTTCTGCCTTTTTTTGCCTGATGCTAAATTGGACCATATTCATTTATGAGTGATTGCTAACATGTATTGCAAATAATAACCACTGTCATAAAAACCTATTCATTATGTTTTTTCAATAAATTTCAAATAATTGTGTGGAGTTTCCTATTGATATTCATCATCATTATTGTCAACCATTGTTGATCCATTGCAGAATGAAGATCTCTCCAAGTTGAATCCATCTTCAATCACCCCAGAATATATTCTGATTTCTTCTATTTATCTCACATAAGGTCTCTTTCTAAATCTTTTATAATCTCTTGGAATCCAGTTTAAGATTTCAACTATCCATCTATTATTATCTCTTCTAGTAATATGTCCACCTCAATTCCACTTCAGTCTCTTAATTATTTCAATGATGTTCTATAATACCTATTTGTTCTCTCAAAAATATATTTCATTTTCTATCTCTTCTTATTACTCCTAACATGCATCTCTCCATACATTGTTGAGTTGTCTGAAGACTTTGTATTGCCCTTCTATTAAGTGTCCAAGTCTTAGATCCATAAGTAAGAACTGGTAAAACACATTCACTAAAAACATTTTTCAACAGATAGGTATATTTCATTTTAGTACTATTTCTACCAAAAGTACTCAACCAAATTTAATTCTATAATTAATTTCATTCATTATGTTTCCATCTGTAGTAATAATATGGCCAAGATATTTGTAATTCCCAACTTTATTTAAACTCATCATTATCAATCCTTATTTTCTTCTTTTGCAAAAATCCATTAATCATTGCTTTATTCTTTTTAATATTTAACTTTAATCCTACATTCTTCCTTTCAATTGATATTTCTTGCAACATTTTCTGAAGCTCTAAAGCATTATTTTTAAAACAACTACACCACTAGCAGAATCTAGCTTACTTAAATAATCTCCATTTACTTCTATTTCATTAGCTTTCCTTTTAATCCACAAAATACTTCTTACAAAACTACTATAAAAGTTTTGGAGATATGGAGTCATTCTGTCTTACACCCTTCTCAATATTAGCCTTTTTAATATCATTATGTAATTGAATTATTGCTGTTGCAATTTTATAAATATTCTTCAGAATATGATAATATCATGGCTCTATCCAATGCTTTACTCACTGAAGAACTGCTTATAAAATTAAATGCTCTTTTATAATTTACAAATCTAGTGCATAATGGAAACTCATATTCATTGGTTCTTTCTATAATTTCCCTCAACATTTGAATATGATCCTCAATATTTGAATATGATCCTCAATATTAAACCACTTTTAAATCTATCTTGTTCTTTTTTTTCCATATGTCATAAGCATTGGCCAGGAGGCGAACCTGCAACCATCTGCAACCAACTGCTTGCTTGCAAGGCGGCTGTGCTGACCTCTTGGCTAACAATGCTAGCTTGTTCTTTTGTTTGGTCTAAAATCCAAAATTTTCCAAAAATGAGTTGTAATTGATAGGTCTGTATTTTCTAATAATTTTTATCATCTTTTTTTTTAAATATTAATGTTAATATTCAGATATAAATGTAGATATCAAGATGGAATGTGTCTGTAAAACTAAAATTACAAATATTATAGAGAAAAAATTATAAAAGGTACATAAGAAAAAAAGAAATTGTTAAAATTGATTATTTGAATATGCAAGGTGGTAGGACACCCAAAAAATGGCTAAAATTAAACAAAGCAATTAAAAACAAAGAGCTTGAGGTATTAACAGTAGTGGAAACTCATTTAAAAGAAAAAGAATGAACCTACACTAGAAGATTTGCTTTGGTATAGTATAAATAAAAATATAAAAGGGGCAGTAGTATAGGAGTTATGTCAAAAAAATATTTAAATATTGTTAGGTGTTCAAGAACATTTATGGTTTGACATTGGAATGGAACAATAGCATATATAAATGCCTAGTTAAGGATATATAGAATTTTAAAGAAAAGGGGAAGAGAATAATGGTTATAGGGGATAAGAATGGGCCATATTGAATATCTAGGTAACAATAATGGATAGATTTTGAAAAAATTTTGTTGGGGAATGAATTTGAGAATTGGAAATTTGTCAAATATTTATAAGGAATAATATATATATATATATATATATATATATATATATATATATTATAAATATATAAATATTTAGACCATATATATATATATATATATATATATATATATATATGGTCTAGGGATAATATATTTCACACAATAGATTATATATTAGTAAATAAAAAGGAAATAAATAAACTATGAAAAATTGCAATGTTTGATAATGAAGAGAGAGTATGTAATAGTGATCATAATTTGTTTACAAAGAAAATTGTTAAAGGTAATGGAAAATAGTAATAAAAATAAAAAAAATAGTCAAAGATGTAAATGGAGAAAGAATGACAAGTATAAGTTAGAAAAATATAAACTAAAATTAGAAAAAATCATGGAAGAGTTTTTTGAGGATGAATATAAAAACTGATGTGATGAAGTAGAAAAAGGGGTAAATAGGGTTTTAGGTGAGAATATTCAGAAAAAATAAAGGTAATAGAAAAGCGAGAATTAGTAAAAGTTTAAAAAAGACGAAAAAAGAATGCAGAAAGTATAAATGTGCTATTAAAAACAAAGAAAGTAAAAAAGATGGTAATATTAAATAGGAAAACTATTTTAAAAAAAAGAAGTTGGCAAAAATAGATAATTATAGAAAAAATTAAATTAAATAGTAAATTATTAGAGGATATTAATAAAAATGGAATAGATGGGAGTAAAAAATTTTGGAAATATATTAAAAGAAGGAATATAACCTGTATATTTATACTTCATGTTTGTCTTCAATATAATAGCATGATTTAATATTATTATATAAAAGAAGGAATGTAGGGAGAGAGAAATAGCATTACTAAATGATGAGGGAAAAGTGTATAGCTCTAGAGAAGAATTAGAGACAATCTTAAATAAGTGTGTAATAGATAAAGAAAAGATGTTAGATGTGGATAAAGTGATAACAAACATAAAAGCACATAGTAATAAAAATAGTTTTACAGAAAATTAATGAGATAGGAAAGAAAATACAAAGTGGAAAAGCAAAGGTTTTAGCTGGATGGGTAGCAGAAATGATGATGAATTCGGAAATAGGGCAAAATTAAATCTATTACCATGTTTTAATAAGATTGCACAGAAGAATTTCCAGATAGCTGGAATAATACAAGCAGGAAAGGGTAAGGAACATAGAATGATAATTAATTACAGACCAAAAAAATAATTTCAGTGTTATATAAATTTTTTGCATATATGGTAGCTGGGAGAATGACAAAATGGATGGAAGAAAATAATGTAGTGGGAGAAATGCAATGAGGTTTTAAAATGGACAGGCATATAGGAAATAGTTTATTTGTAGTCACACAATTTATAGATATGAATAGGAATATGCAGGTAAATGGTTATATATCATCTTTATAGATATTGAGAAGGCAGATGATAGAGTAAATAGAAATAGATTATGACTAAGTTTAGTAAATTTGGGAATGGAAATTTAGGGGATCTTATTAAGAGATTGTATGAAAATAATTACTATATATATATATATATATATATATCAATTACAAAATATAAAATCAATTAGAGTTTAAAATAGGGTGAGATTAAAGCAAGGGTGCCCTATATCACCTATTTTGTTTTTGTTATATTTGAGAGAAATGGAGAGAGCAATAAAACAACTAGAAAGAGGGTAGAAATACCATTAATAGATGGCAAGGGAGAGTATATATTATCAGGTCTTTTATTTTCAGATATCTTCTTGTGCACAGAAAGTGAGGAAGATGTGGAAATTATGCTGAGATGTGTGCAAGAGTGAATAAAGAGATAGGAATTAAATTTAGTGAAGAAAAATCAAATGTAATGATGGTAAATGCTGAGGAAAGAGAAGAGAAAGAATTTTATTGGGGGATATAAAGTTAAATGTCATGAATAGATATAATTATTGGGAATTGTCTTAAGTAATCAGGGAAATTGTTTGGATAAATGTGAGAAAAAAATGATAAATTAAGCAAAAAAAGGAGCTGGTAAAGAAATTAAGTGTTTTTATATAATAAATATGATGTAGCAAGAATCATAATGAGGAGAGTGACAGTAATATGATTAACTTATGAAAATAAAGCATTGGGTTAATAAAAAGATATTAGATTACTTAAAAAAAGACAATGAGAATGTATTAAATGTAGATGTGTGGACAGCAAAGAAGACAATTTAAGGAGAAATGGGATAGTCAAGTTTTTATATGAGAGATGAAAAAAGAAAAATGAAAATATTCAATAGATTGCAATTTATGAATAATAAGGGAATAGCCAAAATAGTACATAAGTAGGTTACAAGTAAAATAGATGCAACAAGATGGGTGAGAAAAGTAGTATGGTATGCAGAAGATTTGGATAAAGACTTTATGTAAGTATACTTGTACAAAAAGTGTGATAATTGTGTTAAGAGAATTGTTGAGTGTTATAGTGGCTAAGATTGGGATAGAAGAATAGATGTATTACTAACAAATAGGGAATTGGAGAGATGGAAAATTCATATGGAGAGTAAAAAGCATTTAAATAAATATATAGAAGAAAATAATAGTTAATTTATGATATTAGCAAGGAAAGTAGTTTACTATTTAAAGTTCAAACAGGATCATTACCAATAAGGGAATATACACATAAATGGAAAAATGTGGATGATTTAGTCAGCAAGTTATGTAAGGAAAGCATGAAAATGATTAGACATCTGCTAATTGAATATAAGTGCTTACAAACAGAAAGACATAAATAATAAATTTGTGGGAGAATAAATATAAACAAAGTGATTATACAAAAAGTGGGTTCTTGGTTTTTATGCTAGGTTTGGAAGAAAATAATGAGGATCTAGATATCAAGACCATACAGTGGAGAAAGATAATGTTATTGAAGTGGAATAGAACAATATAGAGATGACTATGGAAAAAACTTAGGATGAGAAATGAAAAGGAAAGGTGATTAACAGGTTTCTCTGGTCATAGTAGCTGGGAGATTCCTTACTTCAATAAATGAGAAGCCATAGTGCATCGCATTGCATGTTTTATATCAGGGAATGCTTATGTAGATGCTCTGCAGAAATGGTTTTAATTACTTATATATTATTAAAATTATTCTTATTTTATGAATGAATTTAAGTTATGTTATAACAAAAATAGTACACTAATATACTCATAAGTTTTTAAAAAATTTGTGCAGCTAGTAACATTTTATATATTAAAATTATAAAAAATAAAATACTTGTAGGAGAAAATATATATATATATATTTAAAGTGTCATAGCATCGGCCAGGAAGCGAACCCGCAACCCGGACAACCGCCTGCAAGGCAGTCGCGCTGACCTCTCGACCACCAATGCAAGACTAAAAATATATATTTAAAAAAAAATATTTGATTAATCATTCAATATATATATGTGACACAAAAAAGATAAAATTTCTTTAAATTTGTCGAAATTAAATTATCCTATCTCACAATCCCCTAAAGTCTTTGATGATTATTATAAATTGTAATTAGCACATCCAATAAAAATTGGTGCAAGTAAGAGGTTTAATTTTAGAGATTATCTTAAAACATCTGAATCTAAATAAGATTTTCATATTATGAATACTTGTCAAATATTTAGTTGTGACTTGCATAATCTAGTAAAAAAGTTTCTATTTAAAATATTTGTATTATTGATGCTTGATTAAAATTATAGAAATGAGGAAACTAAATGTTTCACTAATTTGAATAAATACGATAATTCAACTCTCGCTTTCATTTCTGTAAGAAAGGGAAGTAAAATAAAATAAATACCATACAACAATTCACTTCTACAATATACAATATTAATGAAATAGAAATATTAATAAAATAGTTTAGTGTGATCATGAAAGTGTCAGAATTAAAACTTTTTTAAGATCAATTCCTAACTATATGTTTGTCAATTGAACAAAACTGTGTCCAATCTTTTCCTAATTATGTGTTTGTCAATTGAATAAACTGTATCCAATCTATCATTTTGCTCTTCAAATCTCATTCAAAGTCCCTTTCTCTGATTATTTGTAATTTTAAATAAATAGAAATCCTGTCATAATAATTAAGTAAATAAAAAATATATAGGTATGCTTTTCTTTCCATGTTTGAGAGATGATTTTAATAATTATAAATGTCTAAAAAAAACTATATATTACAATTTCTATAAAACTTTACTACACTATTTATTTTTCTTAAAATATTCATCTAATCTTTCACTGGTTTGGTAATTCAAAAAACCATACAATTGTAAGTGTCCAACTGCTCCAAAAATTTATTTATTTATCTCATTTCAGTAATAATATTTGCTTTAGGTGTGTGTTATGCAGTGACAGAATGGTGAACTCCAGAATTTCTCATACCATTCATGGGTTTCTTATAAACTTTCAAGAAATAATCTGTTTGATTATTAAAAATAATATTAAATATATTCTTTTCAATGTTTTTGACAAAACTAAAAAAAATCATTATAAATGCAAGAATCATATATTAATTTTCTTAGATAGTCATGTGACATCTGAGAACTTAAGTGATTGGTTGAGCATAACTTTTTTTCACTTTTCTAGTACAAAAACCAATCTAAAAAATTTTAGCTTTTGAGTCCATCAACCTGCCACTGAAGTAAAACAACAAAAAAAAGCATACTGAAAACATTTAAATCTCTTATTAACTCAAAACTTCTTCTAGTAGTTAGTTTTCCAAGTGAAAATGTAAAATAAATATTTATTGGATAGTTCACCATATTGCATTAACATTTATATTCAAAGGATAATTCATGAATACACAATAAACTCACAAATCAATGAAATATCTATTGCTTTATATTTTGATTTAATTTAAATCTATCTGACTTAATCTGTTATTAGTCTTATTTGCACAGTGTTTCAATTATAATGAAGTAATGGCTATTCACAGCTACTATTAATGGATCTTGCTTTTAAATTCTGAGCATTATCTTATATATAATATACTTCATATTAATTTTTGCTATAACAAATAATCCCTGTGTGGTTTAAAGCAGAGACAGAATTGGAGATTCTGAAACTCAAGGTCCATGGATCATGGCCTAGCTCGGTCACTTCTGGTGCCTGAACTTCCCTATGAACCCAAATCATATATCATTTCATTATTATTATTACTAGTAGCTGTTTTTATATTTATTTTTAGAATCTTACTTTTAAGTAAATTATCTTGATAACAATAGTATTTAAAAGTAATAATATATATATATATAATGGTATTATAATAGATATATATATATATAATGGTATTATAAAAGATTTAGATGATATATCATAAAGTATTTTAAATACAACAATCCACAAATAATTTTGATAACATAATTAGTTTAATAATTAAAAAGTAAAATTGATCTAAATAAGAACACAGAAAAGTCCTCTAGAAACTTATTGTAAAATATTAAATGATATATAAAATAGTTAATTTCTGAATTGTTGATATAATAAGAATAACATTAATTGTCATAATCTACAGTTCAGAATTTATCTATTATACATATCCCAATTCCGAATAAACCCAGTAGAAAGCACTTCACCACATTTAGTTAAAGAATCATGATAACCATTAAAAAAAAAAACTATTCTTAAAATTTTACAAATTTTGTTAACATAACTATTACATGACAATATGATCCAATTCTATCTATTTAAACATGCATTAGCAATGATGGAAATATCTTCACATATTTCCGAACAAACATCGCATCGCGATGCTAAATGTGTAATATTTATTTCTTGGATGTTATATGTAATATTACAGCAAATAAACATCCCAAATATTGTTGATAGTAAAATTATAACTTTTAGTTATGAAATTTTAATATTTTTTATTAGCAATTAACATTCTAATGACATAATGTAAATAGGACAAATGCAAAATCATCTAAATCTTTTATTGATTCATGAATATATATATATAAAGCCTTTTTTCTTTTTCTTTTTTCAGAATTGCACCTCCAAAATGGGTTTAAAAAGACTGCCATATCTATTCTAAAGAAGATCCAACCTGAAAGGTGAACCGCTCCGTGAATATTCAAATACTATGAAATTATGAGGAAAAAAATGTGTACATATATATAAAACAAACAGCCAAAAATACATTCTTATATCTATTATTTCTTTGAACTTTTTGCCAAATTAAAAATGATAATTACGTTACAATTAATAACAATCAGCTGTTATAGAAGTTTTGATATCAAAGTCAAAATGTTTAAAAAAAAAAAACCAGATGTTTTTAAATATACTGAGTAATGTTAGTTATGAAATATGTTTTATAGTTTCAATTGATCACTGCAAATTTCCTGAAATAAAAAGCGGGCAAAAATGTTTGTAATTCATTAAAGTTAAAAATACTGATAAGTAAATAAATAAATGGCATTTTTAATTGCTAAAACAAATAACATTTATTTAAAAACTAGAAGAAAAAAAATAAATATAAATTTCAGCAGAGATAATAATAATAATAATATAATGAACCTTAATTATAGAGTAGTTTTTATTAATAAAAATCAACTTAAAATACATTTCTAATGTTTTATCCAGCGAAAAGTTGTCAGAGCAATATATTATAAACCATAGGTGGCCAACTTTTTTGAAAGTATGTGCGCAATAAAAAATTTTAATAGGCGTTGCGGGCGCAACAAAGAAGAATCATGTCATGTTATCAAAATATACGATGACATGCTATGCCATTCTTTTGTGTGTGTGTGTGTGTGTGTGTTTGTATGTATGGGTGTTTCTTTCTAGCTTCGACTTAAAACGAATATCTACTTACCTTTGGAAAGATGATTGGAATCCGATATCGGACCCCTGATTCAAATTCCGTAGAATGTGTTTTTTTAATTAATTAAAAAAAACTAATTAAAAAAATATTGGTTTAATAATTATTGATTTAATTAAGATTGAATTTCCCCTATTTTTTGTAAATCAGAATTCTGAAATTTAGTTTTCGACACAAACTCTTAAAAAACAATTCATATCATTTCTTTTATAAATTTATTTACGCGTTTTACATTCTATAAATATATGTAAAAAAAAAAATTTTCTTGAATATCACCATTTTATTGTTAACATATTTTTTTCACATATTGAAACATCATAGGAGTCCAAAGGGATACAATTATTTTTTAATTAAGAATTCATTTCTTTGGTGGTGATATTTTTTTTTATAGTATGATTGTTATTTACTCTTACACCTCGCTATTGGATCTCTCTTCATCAACTATTTTATTTTATAAAATAATTTCATCATTTGTTTTTTCATTATATTTCTTTGGATTTTTCCTAAAAATTTTATATAAAATATATTAGTACAAAATTCCATGACCTCAATGTATAAAAATTAATACCTTCAATCCTTGAAGATTATTGGACTCGCTACAATCATGACAATATTTATTGTCTTCTAAAAACAATCTCTCAATAATTAATAGTGGCTGATGATAGTAAATAAATTTAATAAAATTAGAAATTTATCCACTTAATTTTCAAATTAATAAAACTAAAAAAAATGATTCTTTGAGATTAAAATCAGGGATCCAATACCAGATTCCAATTATTTATGAAATTGTATTACAATTACATAAACTATTATATTTTAACAAATAAATCTTAATGAAAAAGTTGAGACTGTATTTCTTTACACAACTTCTCAAAATTAAGAGTCATTTGATACAGATATTCTCAAACAATAATTCAAATTTCTGTCTGTTAGACATGATATAGACATTTTTAATAAATGCATTGTAGAAAATGTGGCTTCACTTAGGTAAGTAGATCCAAAAAAAGATTTAAACTTCAGTGCCCTTTTTTTTTTATCGTGGACATTTTTGTGTATCAGCTAATTTCCAAAATTTTTTATTCATATTTAGAGTTTTCAAAGCAATGTCATTTTGTTATTTCTAATTATAAATTTTTTATACTTGCTGTGCTAAATTTATTTAATTCTGCACTCAAGTAAAAACGTCAACATTATTTATTGGATTTTCAAAGAAAGATAAAATCTAATCCAAGTTGTTAAATTGATGAAATATTTTGTTAAATTCATTAGTTAACTTTGTTAGATAATTGACATACATTTGAGAATCTAATTGTTTTTTTTTTTGTAAATATTTTAAAAATATGTAGAAAATGCATAAAGAAATTTTTTTGCAGATGTAAATTTGAAAGAGCTAATTTACCTTTAAATGCTTTAATAGCATTTATCATACCTAATAAAAATTTTATTTTCACTTTATAATTCAAGATTTAATTGATTTAACTTCTGACAAAAATAGACTAAAAAAGCTATGTCACTTAATCAAGAAGGATTTTTGAGAACATTATAGACCTCCTTCTTTTGTTCAAAAAACCATTTTATTTCAGCAACAAATTAAGAAAACAATGTAGTATTTTGTCTGTGCTGAGTCACCTCACTTTTGTATAAGTTATTAAGAGCACCATCATCATGTAATAGTTTTTTAAAAAGTCTATGCTGTAATGGCACAACTCTTATAGAATTTATAATTTTAGTTAGGGAATCTAAAACATGGTTAGATAAAAGAACTTTAGTGCACAGAACTTGTTGAAGGAATAGACAATAGTAAGTAAAAAATTCTGGAAATGATTCTTTTTTTTTACATAAGGTTACAAATCCTTTGTTTTTACTGATGATTGTTGGATCCATCTATTGTAATTGAAAATAATTTACATAAGAAAAGTTTTTGTTCCAAAACAAAACTTAAAAATTTGATAAATATCTTCATCTCTCATTATTTCCTTCATTGGCAAATGACATATTTTTTCTTTCACAAAATAATATTATTATTATTATTATTATTATTATTATTATTATTATTATTATTATTATTATTATTATTATTATTATTATTATTATTATTATTATTATTATTATTATTATTATTATTATTATTATTATTATTATTATTATTATTATTATTATTATTATTATTATTATTATTATTATTATTATTATTATTATTATTATTATTATTATTATTATTATTATTATTATTATTATTATTATTATTATTATTATTATTATTATTATTATTATTATTATTATTATTATTATTATTATTATTATTATTATTATTATTATTATTATTATTATTATTATTATTATTATTATTATTATTATTATTATTATTATTATTATTATTATTATTATTATTATTATTATTATTATTATTATTATCAAGAATTTCTTAATGATAAAAATGTTTCTTTGAAATGGAGAACAATAAATTCTTTGATTAAAAAATCTTCTCCTGATCGTATTAAATGTATTAAATATAATGAAAGTTTAATTGAGTTACAGAATAATGAAAAATATTTAGCTGATCGGTTTAATGAGTATTTTGTAAATTTATCGATGCATGATGTGCCTGAGCAGATTTTGTCTTCTTATTCAAGTTTGAATTCTTTTTTATATTCTGATGTTTCTGAATCTCAGTTGTCTGTAGCAATTGATAGTTTAAAAAATGTCACTTCTTTTGGACTAGATGGTATAACACCTAAGATGCTTAAAGAAAATAAGGTTGCATTTTTGCCTGTTTTAGTTCATTTATTTAATTTATCTTTGCAGTCTGGATCATTTCCAGAATGTCTGAAAGTTAATGTTATTACTCCTGTTTATAAAAAGAGTGATTCTACTCTTATGGTCAATTATAGGCCAATTACTATTATTTCTGTTTTTTCTAAATTATTGGAAATGATTGTTAGGGATCAAATGTTGTCATTTCTGTTTAAAAATAAAATTTTATCTGACTATCAATATGGTTTTCTTCCTGGAAGAAGTACATTAGATGCTTTAAAACATCATGTTCAGTATTTAACATCTTCATTGGATCAGGAACTTAAAACATTGGCTATTTATCTTGATTTATCTAAAGCATTTGATTCTGTTAATCATAATATTTTGATTAAGCATTGCTACTTGTATGGTTTTCGTGGATCTATTGGTAGTTGGTTGGAGAGTTATTTAAATGATAGGAAACAGTTTACTAATATTTATGGTACTATCAGTGATGTTGTCTTGATTAATTCTGGAGTTCCGCAAGGTTCAGTACTTGGTCCTCTATTGTTTTTAATTTATATTAATGATTTATTTTCATTGAAGTTACATTCTAAGATTTTTGGTTTTGCTGATGATATTGCTTTATCTTGCAATGCTGTTTCTTATAATCTTCTTGAAAAATTAGTGAATGAGGATTTGGACTCAATTGGTAAATGGTTGGCATATAATTCATTGTTGGTCAATTTAGATAAAACAAAAGGTATTCTTTTTTCTTACAAGCATACTTTTTTCTCTTAAGATTAAAATTTGCTGTAAGTATATTTTGCATTATAATAGTATATGTACTTGTGAGAATATTCCTTTGGTAGATAATTATTGTTATTTGGGAATATATATTGACTCTAGATTGTCCTGGACAAATCACATTACCTATCTTTGTCAACGGTTACGTAATTTAAACTATATGTTTTATTATTTAGTTAAATTTCTTCCTAGGTCTGCTCTCATTTTTATTTACATTGCCTGTTATCAGAGTATTTTATTTTACAATATCATTATTTGGGGTAATGCTTCTCCACATATTTTATCTTCTTTGCATGTTTTGCAAAATTATACTTTATGCATTATTTTTGGTAGATCTCGTTCCTCTTCTGTTCGAGATATTTATATTGCATTTGGTTTATTTGATGTAAATCACTTATATCAATATAGAGTTATTTTTGATATTTTTTGTGCTAAACCTTTTCTGAATTCTAGAGTTTATGTTCTAAATACTCGTCTTTCTAATAAATTTCAATTACCTTTACCAAAATTTTTTAAGGAATCTAGTAGAAGACAATATGTTTATTCTGGGTCAAAGTTGTTTAATAAATTTGTATATGAATGTTCAATTGATCTGAATAATATTTCTTATATATCATTCAAAAAATATTTGTGTCAATGGTTATGTAGTATGTATTAATTTTGGCATTTATTTTATTTATTTAATTAATTTTATTTATTTCCTAAACTGTTCTTTTGAGTTTTTGATTGTATTTTTATTTAATTTATTTTTACATGTAAATTCCACACACAAGATTTTTCTTGTTTGGAGTTTTTAAATATTTGTGATGTACTTTGTTTTATTTCATAGAATAAATTGAAATTGATTATTATTATTATTATTATTATTATTATTATTATTATTATTATTATTATTATTATTATTATTATTATTATTATTATTATTATTATTATTATTATAAATTCAACATAATATTCAGAACTCGACCCAATTCCAATAGGCTGATCAATAACTCTAAAGACCACATTGATCGATCGCTCACCCCACACATGGTGTACTCTATTTCCTGCCCTCAAGCCGGATGCCACGCTACATATTATGGGGAAACGAAAGCCACAATTAATACCAGATTGGCTCAACATCGTTACACATTCAACAGAGCTCAAACGAACAGCAGCACATCCTCTGTATTTTTCGAACATAGTAAACAATCTGGGCACAACTTCATACCTGCCAACCCCATTATTTTATGTTCATAGCCAAATGATTACAGGAGAAAAATAAAGGAGGCATTCTATATTAATAGAGACATCCATGCCATTAACAGAAAGGACACATGCTTTGAGATCTCGAAAAAATGGGCTACGTAACAGTAGCTTATTTGAATATTTACATTTGCATATATTTATTACACTTTTCATGAAGGCTATGAGTATGAGGCATGGTTCCTCGAAAACGTTCAGTCAAAAATTTTTTAATAGTAAGTTATATTTTCTCTAATTAATATTTACAATTAAGTATTTTTTGTTTTTATTATTATTATTATTATTATTATTATTATTATTATTATTATTATTATTATTATTATTATTATTATTATTATTATTATTATTATTATTATTATTATTATTATTATTATTATTATTATTATTATTATTATTATTATTATTAACTAAAATGACCCCATAAAGCTAAAGATTCATCAACTGGAAGTGAACACTAAAAGATCCATAATATCAGTTTCAAGTTGATCTTTGATATTTACAGATATTTCAGCAGTTCTTTTCATTGTATTTTATGGTAACTGTAAATAGGTTATTGCAGTGAGTATTTCTCATTTGTTAGAGAAAGTATCAAAAAGGGAATTGGTACCAGATAATAAAGCACCTTTAAATAATTTCCCATGTAAATATGATTTCTTTTTCTTTTTTTAGCAAAAAATATGCAATTTTGAATGATGCTATAGTAACATTTGTTGATTTCCCCTGTACCTTGTTGAACAATTGTTTCTGGTTTCAAATTTTTTTCTTCAAACTTTTTTTGTTCTCTGCCTTTCTATATTATATTTTTTAATTGTTACATTTGATTGCAGAAAGGACATATGGCATGTCTCTTTATTTAGTCAAAACAATATTCGTCTTCCCATTCTTCTTGGAAGTTGTAAAAATTGAGCTGTTTACTTGATTCTACTTCAGACATGTTAGTATAGTGGTTTTTTTAATATTATAAATAAGCAATTTTTATCAAAAATAATTATCATAAATTCACAAAGTATTAGAAACAATTATTCAACAGATGATATATGCAATTCATGCCATCAGCCCTACTGTATGCATAAAAGCACCTTTGTGCAAAGTAAATTTTAGCACTCATTTGTAAATTAAAAAACATTTTTCCCCCAGTGCTTTTAGTCATTTAACATGCCTGTTAAACACTTTAAGTGTTTTTATTAATTTATTTCTAAAAACAAACCCATAGATTAAAATACATGCTAAAATATAACAAATTATTGCTTAAACAAATAATTTTTGAAACAATAATTAAATAAAACTCATAAATAAAAATATTTATTTAATAAATTTTTTATTTTTCTTTCAAGAGTTTTCATATTATTTTTTTGGACAATCCTGTGAAATTCCTAGTAGAGATAGGAAATATCTGGAAATAAGACAATTTTTTTATATATCTAAGTGGTTTTATCATATTTAAAAAAATCCCCTGACTTATGCCCATGAAAACATTTCACTGCCTCCCTCCCTTTTCAGGCCAGCTCTGATATTATATATGTAATACTACTTCTAGTTTACTTACATTAAAAGCATTATCTGCAATCAGAGTATGATTCTCTGTAATGCTTCACTGATGAGCTTTCTCCTGCATAGCAAGGTCAAAAAATAATCTGGCTTGTCTCTTTCTGAAGTACAATAATTATAAAAGCTGATGTAATTCTTAGACTTCTTTACCAATACTTAGATCAATTTTAACTGGCATGACAATAATTTGTTAAAATACTTAGCAAAGTTATAATCCTTTAATAATGAAAAATATTTACACTATTATTTAATTTTCTATGCATGTGTTATTCTACTATAAAAAACTAATGTATTTATATATAGTCCAATATTTTAAATTTTCATACTTATATTGTTTATTGATGTAAATTTTATATTTCATTAAGACCATTAAACAGGTCAATTGTACTTAACATGGCTGATAAAACTATTTCACTCAATTAGTACCTACTTGTAAAAAAGTAGTTCTTTTGTTTTAAGAATCCATTAGTAACTTTTGCAAAGAACTTTGTTTATGTTTTCTATTAAGAAGAGTTTTTGTTCAGTAATAAAATATTTACACTACTTTATTATTTAATTTTTAATATTTATTTAATAACTAAATCATATATATATAATCAATATTTTATTGTTCAGTAATATTGTTTTTGTATTTTCATTCTTACTATTTATTTTTTAATTATCTTTATATATTTAAAAAAAAAAGTTGAGAAATGACACTTAAAATAAATTTTTTAAATGATCATGTCATGACACTTAAAAGACTAATTATGGGCACACATACACCCTCAGATTTGGGGTTGGCCACTCCTGTTTTAAACCTTGTATTATGTTTGTCAATTTCTTTGTCTAATGGCAGATTGGCATAAATGAGCAATAAAAAACTAAACAGTTGTTACTTAATCATCATCAGTGGCAATTTTGTTAGTAATTGTCATTGTCACAATACAACATGTTTTAGCATCTCAAATTAGAGCTTATAACAAAATAATATAACTCAATATCATAAAGAATAAGACTAAAAAATATTTTGTCTTATAGAAAAAAAGATATAAAAGCATATATATATATGTCATATTATTATTACTATTTGCGGGATATTCCATGTAGTGAAAAAGCTAAATGCTGACGTTTCAGTACAATATCAAGTACCTTCCTCAGAGCGTCCTCTTTCTCAAATCATAAGAATGCATGTGAGATTTAAAACCGTTTTTATCGTTTTCTTTCTCCTCATATTTAAATTCTATTGGTTGAGAAGTTTTAAAATTTATTTTCTCTTCCAATAGCTTCTTCCAAATGTTGTTAATCTTCTTTAATTCACACCTTTCATTTATGCTCTTGGGCCTTTTAAAAATCTCTATAGCTTCTCTTAGCAATCTCTGGTCATATTGTTCAATTTTTGCTAAAATATTTGTTTTTTCAAAATTGATATCATGATTTGTTAATTTTATATGAGAATAAATAGCTGATGAATTGGATTTTTCTCTCACTGCCAGAATGTGTTCTTCCTTTCTAATATTTATTCTACGATTAGTCTGTCCTATATATGTATGTGGACAGACCCTACATGGAATTTCATATACACCATGACACTCCAAAGCAATTTTATCTTTAGGAAGTGGAAATATTTCACTAATTTTTTTATAAGTAGTGTAAATTGTGTGAATATTATTATTTTTTAAAATGTTACCAATTCTATCAGTTACTCCTTTTATATATGGCAAAATTGTCTTAATTTTTGATGTATCAAAATCTTTTTTCTTTTGATATGTATAAGCCCTATTAATAATGTTGTAATTAAAACCGTTATGAAGAAGCATTTTATTAGTAGCAAAAAGGTCCCGGTGAAAATGGCTATCATCAGAAAGTCTCTTTGTTCTATCCAATAATGTCTTTGCTACTGAAAATAGTTGTGCAGGATGGTGATGAGAGGAAAAATGCAGATATCTCCCAGTGGGTGTTGGTTTTTTATATATACCATGGGATAAAGAACCATCTTCCCTTCTTTCAATCAAAACATCTAAAAAAGGTAATGCTCTTGATGACTTTTTTAAATTTTTAAACTCTTTTCACAACAATATTAAATTTACCATGGAAATAGAAAATAATAATCAATTACCTTTTTTAGATGTTTTGATTGAAAGAAGGGAAGATGGTTCTTTATCCCATGGTATATATAAAAAACCAACACACACTGGGAGATATCTGCATTTTTCCTCTCATCACCATCCTGCACAACTATTTTCAGTAGCAAAGACATTATTGGATAGAACAAAGAGACTTTCTGATGATAGCCATTTTCACCGGGACCTTTTTGCTACTAATAAAATGCTTCTTCATAACGGTTTTAATTACAACATTATTAATAGGGCTTATACATATCAAAAGAAAAAAGATTTTGATACATCAAAAATTAAGACAATTTTGCCATATATAAAAGGAGTAACTGATAGAATTGGTAACATTTTAAAAAATAATAATATTCACACAATTTACACTACTTATAAAAAAATTAGTGAAATATTTCCACTTCCTAAAGATAAAATTGCTTTGGAGTGTCATGGTGTATATGAAATTCCATGTAGGGTCTGTCCACATACATATATAGGACAGACTAATCATAGAATAAATATTAGAAAGGAAGAACACATTCTGGCAGTGAGAGAAAAATCCAATTCATCAGCTATTTATTCTCATATAAAATTAACAAATCATGATATCAATTTTGAAAAAACAAATATTTTAGCAAAAATTGAACAATATGACCAGAGATTGCTAAGAGAAGCTATAGAGATTTTTAAAAGGCCCAAGAGCATAAATGAAAGGTGTGAATTAAAGAAGATTAACAACATTTGGAAGAAGCTATTGGAAGAGAAAATAAATTTTAAAACTTCTCAACCAATAGAATTTAAATATGAGGAGAAAGAAAACGATAAAAACGTTTTTAAATCTCACGTGCATTCTTATGATTTGAGAAAGAGGACGCTCTGAGGAAGGTACTTGATATTGTACTGAAACGTCAGCATTTAGCTTTTTCACTACACGGAATATCCCGCAAATAGTAATAATAATATGACATATTTTATCCGTGAAAATATTATAATTAATATATATATATATTCAAAGTAATATTATTAAATATTTCAAATTGACAACTCTTAAAATAATTATTTTTTAATTTTTTATCATGAGAATTGTCATGCAGATTTTTTAACCAAAGTTGAGTCTAAGAGATTGAGCAATATTGATCAAAAAAGAACGTCTGACATAACTGCCATTGTTTACTACACTCTTAACACCCTATAAAACATCATAAATCTTAACATGCCTTTGTATTTAGAACTTTTCTATAGATAACTAAAATGATAATAAAAATGAAATGAATTTTAATATTGATGCAAATTTCCAATCACTAGTAGAAATAAAAAAGTTTGTAAAAATGTTGCCATTAAAAAAAAAAATAGAATTACAAACTATTATATGTTTAGTTTTAAAAAAATGTTTATATATATATTATATTTGTTTCATTAACTAAAGTTAATTGATGGTAATAAAAGACACAAGAGCAAAACAATTTCAGTTTAATTTTAAAAAATAATATCTCAAGTTGGCAAAATCTATTGTTCTTGTTTACATCACTTTGATGATAGATTGTTGTACATTTAACCAAGCAGTAATCCATTCAATTTACTTTACTTATAAAATGTTATTATTTATTGATTTTAGATTTAGAGACAAATGATAAAAAAGGGGCACACCCCACCTTTATTTCATGCTATATGCTTAAATCAGATCTCGAACTTATTATAAGCTTGATACTTCACTTATTTATGGGTGAGTGCATGTAAATTTAATAGTGCATTTATGAAGATTAATTTCCTTTTATAGAATTACAATTATATATATTGCTAAATTATTTATTTACCATTACTATATGAATATAATCACCCTAAAATACAATTATATCATCATTGCACTGAACAATTAGTTTGTACAGAATCTTTATTTCTGATTTTGATACACCTTCAATGCTAGGATGAATAAAATGCATTATGTTTCATAGATGAAGAAATAATTATCCTGTGGAGGTACACATGATAAATTGAATTGCTCCATGATTCCTAACACCAAGCACTCATATTTCACTTTGAGATTGTAGGATTCACATTTTGCAGTCCTGGCCCACCTAGCCTCCATAATATTACCAAGGTGTATATTAATAGTTTAATTATATATATTTTTTTTAATTTTCTACTTTTAACCAAGAATAAGATAGATGAATTACAGCCTTCCTATAGTCCAGATTGCAAATAACATGCATTAGCATGGGAAACAAAAATCACCATTCAACTTGATGAAGTATTATTTATATATTATATATAAAAAATATGATGTTTAACATAATATATACTGTATAATGATGTTTTTAATATGGAAACACTGTGTATATAATCATTTAGAGTACATGCATTGTAAGAGAAAACTCCAGATAAATTGTGAAATAAATTGCATACAAAAATTTAAAATTATCCCTATAACAATATATAAATAATATGATATTATAAAAAAATAGAGAATGATGAATACTGAACAAACATTCCTCATTCAAACCAGATATGCTAAATAAATCAATTACAATAAAAAATCAAATCTACTGTTAACAACATACAATGTTAGAATAATAAAATAATCATACGAGTTTCTCAAAGGAATTTGTTATTGTGAAGAAAGGGTATACACTTAATTTTCAAATATTGCATGTTCTGGGCTTTATTGAATTTACATATCTGGAATTTGCGATGACTGTTTTTTTTTAAATAATCCTTCAGAGCTTCAGGAAATGTTTAAGTTACCAAATGAAAGTTTGAACATAGAATTATATATAAATAATAAAAAGACTAAGAAACAATTCAATGAATTTTCTCTCAAGAAAATAAAGATTCACAATCATGAACTAGATGAAATTAAAAAGTAAAAATACTTAAATCAGATTACTAATACAGATGGAAATAGAATGGATGAAATTAATTATTGAAGTAAACTAGGATGGAGTTCTTTTGATAGAAATAACTTATTATTAAAAGAAATTATGTTTGTGTGTCTGAAAATGAAAGTTTAGATATATTTTATTAGTTCTAACTTATGAATCTGAAACTTGGATATTTAACCCAAGAAATACATAGCAACTTCAGAGCACTCAACAAAATATAAAGAAATATATGTTGGAAAACAAAATGGAAACAAAAATCAAATATTTAAATAAGAAAACAAATGGGCATCACTGTCATTGAAAAAATTAAGCGAGCAAAATGGAGCTGGGCTACATATTTCTAAAATAAATAACAACAGATATATAGTCGAAGTCATTATCCGAATCCCAAAAGATTATAAATAAATAAAAATGAATGCAAAACACTGTAAGGAAACCACATGGAAAATGGATGGATGAAATAAGGTAGTTTGTTTAGTGTAATGTGGAGAAGAGAGTTTATAAATTTTTGAAAAACACTTGATTAAACTTGGAAAGACTTTCATTCTGCAGTTGGATTAACTTAAAAATAAAGATGATAATAGCATAACTACTTATTACATATTAAATTTAAATAAAGTATTTGTAGTTATTATTTAATAATGATTAAAATTAAATAATATATATATACCAATTTTATTATTAATTCCATGAATAATGAAATTGCTGCTGTTATTAAAAAAAACATGAAAATATTTAATGTAATGTAACATTTGGAATTATAACTTAATTTACACTTGTGAATTAACAGTATGAGTGTACTACCAATGTTATTATTTTAAATAAGTTGTAAAAATTATATTAATAGCAAATTTTGATACATGTCAATTTGGGAGGAAAGGATAGGTTAACATACAAAGAAGATACTCAAAAAAATCATCAAACCCAATTTTTTAGAGATTTAAGAATCTCACTCGAGTCAGAGCAATGGTGTTTCTTTGTTTCAAAATTGCACTTGTTAATACATATATATATATATTGTACCAGTCGAAAAAACACCACCACCTGAACGCAAGTCGAATCCAAACTCAGCTGGTTCAAACTGAATTCAAACCCAACTCAACAGCTCAGATTAGTAGAAATCTAAATCAATGGCACAGTGCTATGCACCAAGAAACTAGCTCAATGGTTGGTGAGGATCAGAGACCCCTGAACTGACATTAATATCTGATAATAAACTGACTAAAATAATTTTAAATCAAATCATATGTATATATTCGGGTTGCCAACACAGACAGCGAGTATTAACATTAAATAATTATAAAAGAATTAAAAACTAGGAAACCAAGTGTGTTTAGAAAATATTTAATAATAATAATGTTTTGTTTGAATTTTAAATAATGATTATATTAATCACCTCTAGCCTTTAACATAGTTTATAATTATGATAAAAGTGGCAGTCCTTATTATATGCCAATGAGTATTACGCAATATTTGAAAGTCTATATGTCTATGCCCCCAACAAGAAAATAAAGGCAGATAAAGGTATTCAGTTGTAAAGGAAATTATTATTCTAATTTTATTACAACAGAATGTGAGATTTATTTTCACATTTGCAAATCCATTCATGAAGAGCAAGATACGTATTTAAAGCATAACTTTAATCTTTATTGGAAAATTTATTTACTTGGATATAACTGAGAATTTGTTGGACTTTAATTGAAATCATTTCATCATGAATTACAAGCATCAGAGCGGGCTTTACTGGAACAGAAAGGCAACGGTGCTGATGAATTATGAGCTATAAAATAAAATTGAAAGACGATAGCTGGTCGATAATCGAAGTCCCATGGTGGCTTGCATCTGACAAGTCTTATGCCCTTTAGGTAGACATGGAACACGGAAATCCAGGCCGAGTCATAACTATGAGCCTTTGGTGTTCCAAAGATAACTTGAACAGGAGAGGAAGTGCGTTCTTCCTCGATAATTTAAAATAACAGAAATATTATCATTGACAAGCATGCAAAATGAATGATAGCCCTATGCCAGAAACATTGAATATGATGACTTGATAGTCACCATTTGGAAAATAAAACCCAATTATAGAATGCTCTATGTGATGACTTGATCAAATGAATTAAAGTCCAACGAGCTTTTAACTAACATTATTTTAAAGTATTTGTAAATCATATTAATTATGCCCCAATCACCGTGCCCTTCATGAATCTTAATAGAAAATAACAAAGTTGAATTAGAATATATTTATTTGATTCCTTTATCAGCTTTTTTGCAAAAAACATTTTAAGATTATATATGAATAAATATCCATTGGTGAATATGAGAAAATAGTTGAGGCATAGATTAAAAGCGGAGCTAATAATTTATTATTAGCCAATTATAAAAATAACAAACATTAATAATTTCTTTTGACTCAATGATTGATAGAACTGTATTAATCTAGTTCTAATGGGTGAGAATTAACTATCAGAATTAAATTTATATTACTTGTGTAAGGCAAAGAAAATGAAGGAGATCATCGAGTCGAAGGATTATTGGCATATAATTAAAAATAACAACATTAATAAATTTACTCAATAAATATACATAATAAAATAAATGAACCGCCACGTAAGAAAGGAAAGTTAAAGACTAGAGGTTGAGAGAATTACTATGAAAGTTAAAATAGCATAAATAAAAGGTTTTACACAGAGTATTATTACATTATAAATGAGAAGAGCTCTTAAAGGGAGTGTAAAGTAAAGTTCGGAACTGGCCAGAAAGTTTAAGGTTCATTATAGAAATATATTACCCATTTCTTCTGGGCTGGGCTCCTTATGTTACACATCCGAGTTGGTAAAACGTAGGCACCATTTGATTACTTGAGCAGCATTTTATTTGATTTTGGCAGCCTGATTTGTCCAGAAAGAATTTAGCAGCTTCATTGAAGATTCTCAAAGGGCTTCAGGAACCGCAGCCAGATTCCTGATGTTTCAGCCCTTCACCATGATCGAAACACTATTTAAAATGCATAGAGTTTACTGCACTTCTCTACAACAAAGAAGGCTTCTTTCTTTCCAAACTCTTCAGAGCTATATATACTGTCCTCTGATGCCTTCAGGCTAGCACTTCTTTCATTATCAATGTTTTTAGATTTACTGGTTGTTTTTAGATACATTCCTTCGATAAGGCTTTCAAACTCATTAACTTGAATTCATTTTCTAATTAGAAAATGAATTCTTAAAATCAGAAAATGATTTTAATTAGGAAATCCTTATCTTTTTTTCTAATTAATAAAACTTTAACTATTGTTTTTGGAAAGGGAAAATCTGAAAGCTTATCGAAAGAATGTAGCTTTTAATCATTAAAACTTTAACAAATTATTTAAAAATAAAATCAAACATTCCCGATGCAATGAAACTTTCAAACAATTATATATATTTAAATATTTACAAATATATACGCACAATCCATGCAGTTATAATACATATAAATTCATGAATAATTCTATCATGAATTTATTTATAGAATTAATCAATTTAAATCTGAAACTAGTTATTTGAATACACATTTATGAAATAAGTTATTCTTTATGGAAATTAGCGTGTATTGAACATATAAAGCCCCATTGCATCAGAAATTTAAGGTTAGTACTAAGGTTTGAAGTGGACTTATGACTAAATGTCATAAAGCTAGGATCGAACTCAGATCCGACTGCTTCAATAATATATATATATATATATTAATTTACTTACCCATGACATTAATCTGTATATATACAATATTAATTTACTTACCCATGACATTAATCTGTATATATATATATTCAACAAGAGATATCAAAAATTATCAAGTATAATTTTTTCAAATTTAGAAATCTGGTGCTGGTCTTGACGATTCTATTTGCATACAACAATATTCGATATGTTAATATTTATAAATGTATTGTATTTCTGTGGTGAGAGTACTTTAATTTACACCAGAAGATTTAAAAAAATATGAAATGTAAATTTGTTTCAAGTTTATAAATTTGATGCTGGTCGCAATGATTATACTTCAATACAGCAACATTCGACATATCGATAATTTATATCTATAGAGAGGGCAATTTTTTATACTGTTTATTGTAGAACCATGAATAGAGATTATAATATATGTGTGTGCATGAGCATGTTTCAATTCAATAAAATGCAGCATTTTATTTATTTACTTATTTTTTGTTACTTTATTTTTTTTTTTAAAAAGTATTTACTTACAAGTTAAATATACACAAAAACACAAAAAAACTATTTACAAATTTTAAATATAATCAATACAAGTTAAAATTACACTCCCGAAAATCTATCTATAAATTTCCATAAATATAAACATACAAAAAAGATCTCTACGATGTATAAAATAATGCATAAATATAGAGCAAAAAGTCGCACACATAAACTAGCATATCTGTCTGCCATATTTATAATCAGGGCCTGATTCGAATGATGATGATAAAAAATCGCAGTTGAATTTATCAAAATCTACATTTATTTTAATTACATTTCAATATTAATTAACTGAATTATTTTGATTTTTCTTTTAAAATTCTCATTTTCAATGACTAAAAATATATATCTTTCTTGCAGTGAATAATAAGATTTAGGTAAAATATGTTATCACATATAATTATTAATTGAGAAATGTATAAGTAGATGTAAAATTTGCTGGACTAAAGTTACATATTTAATCACTCATGATCATCATTAGCAGCTGCTCAGAAATATGTGTAGTCATATTAAAATTTAAAAAAAAAGAAGACAACAAAAGTTAAGTTAGTTTTGTCATGACTTTAGATGTAAGTTTTGAAAACACAAATAAATGCACATTCTTAAATGATGATACCAAAATCTGTTTTATATTATTCATTGTTATCATTTAGATTCTTCTGACATGAACTTTTGCTTTCAAAATTTTTTATATCTTGATTAATAGTAGTTACATTATATTTTCAACTGTATCCTTCCAATGAGAGCAATTAACATTGAACTTCTATAGAATGTCTTCAAAACAATCTTCATAATGTAAAAATATCTTTTTTCCATACAAACCATATTCAAGTTCACTATAAAAGATTTTATCATTTATTCACTTCACATAGCCAATTCGAGCTATATGACAACCACAGAAATAGGTCTTTACCATAATGTAAAATAAATTTGGCACTTCACAGCTCTATAGATTCCAAATTTAGAGAAAGAGTTTTAACATACAGAAAAGTAAAAGGAGTATTGATGAAATATTAGCAATAGTATTACATTTGTGAAAAATTATTACAAATAAAATAACTAAATTTATAGCAATGATATTTTCATTCATTCATAAACAACCATTCATGAAGGAGTATATCCATTCTAAATCAAAAAAAATAAACTAAGGTAGAAGAAGAAAAATAAAAAATTAAAAATGATGTTATAATTACACAAACTAATTTATAATACATATATATGTTTTACTTTAGACTATATATTTTATAATTTCTGAAGCTGTCTTTTAATGTTTTCTTCAGGAATTTTTTCTCATGAAAAATTTTAACACCTTATCTAATTTTAGATTTCTATTTTCTGTATATTTAGTGATACATTCTCACTGAAAAAAATCAATAGTGTCCCTCTTTAGTATGCTTGATATAATCTTATATGTAAATGGGATCTATCTATCATATAAAAACCATGCTGAGATTCACTGGAAATTATTATAAATTCTGTTACTTTACATTTGTTTTATATAATCAATCTGATGAAGATGTGACCTTACAATAATATATTCAATATTACTGCATCCTGCAGAAGAAAATATCAAATAATCTTATAATCATGTTATCATATTGTCAAAATATTACAAAGCATCCTTAAATGCAATTTTTCTGGAGTTTTTATAATAAGATTATAGCAAATTTACAATCCATTTCCATACAATAATATTAGACATAATAACTGCCCATACAGTTAAATTAATTGAAGAAATTGGTGTTGCATCTTGATGTTCAAGGCTGATTTTCTACTTAAAATAATATCAAAATATTTAAATTCAGTATCATTCACAGGTTGTAAAATAACCAAAATATAAATTCCATTTTTTTTTCATCACTAGCTAATAAAGCAATTGAATGTCTAACATTTACTACCCAAAATGTTTATAGGCTGTATTCAAAATATTGAGAATACCCTATTTACAAAAATAATATGATGATCAATGTATTGCAAATGTAAAAACCAAGTTGATAAAAATTCGCATTTTTTTGTCCTGAATCAGAATTAAAAATCCCAACATTAAATTTTCTACCATATGTTGATGCCTAATTTATGTTATTCCAAAGATCAATGTCATTAACATAGTTTCCTTTCACACTCTTGCATATTAAACTCTATAATATGAATTAACTTGGAGCATATTTTAAGCTTGATAAATTCAATAAAAACAAAATATATGGCTTTTTTTTTTCCATTTTATCTGTATTTTATAAATAGTTATTTTTTTTAAATTGAGAAATATCTTTATATATATATATATATATATATATATATAAAGATATTTCTCAATTTATCAAAAAATAACTATTGTATTTTTGCATATATATATATATATATATATATTGCAAAAATACAACTAAAGTTTTTCTTTTCTTTTTATCAGTTTATTAAATCTCAGATTATAATTAAAAAATAAAGTTTTCAAATTCTAACAATTATTATAAAAATAAAATTATAATTTCCCAAGTCAAACAAAGAAAGGAATAAAGAAAAGAAAATTAATAGCATCTCAAATAATAAATTTCCAACGTTGAAAATAAATTATGCTTTGACTGTATTTTTGTAGTTATTAAAAAAAAAAGGTTGCTACAATAATGATTAAATAGAAAAAAAGATATATATTTATTTATTTTTTTAAAAAAATCATTATATTAATTTTAATTTTTAATATCCATAAAAAAAAATTACAATAAAATTTTTAAATTTGATAATAAATTCAAACTTAAATGCTAAAAGTAAATACATAATTTTGTGACAATTTTAAATTACATATTTCAAACATTATAATTGAAAGTAAAATTGATTAGTCAATCTGAAATAGTAATAAATTAATGTGTGATCATAAACACTATTATAAAATATACATATATATTTCATATTAACTAACTTCATAATTTGTATAAAAGAAAAGTAATTATATTTTAATGCAATCTATATCAAATTTAAAGTGAAATCTGAATATCAACATTATTTAATCTTTCATTTATCAATAATAACAGTAAATTAATTGATGTTAAAATTCTTATTTTTGTGTACGTCTGTATTTTTAAAAACATCTGTGGTTAAATCCTTCAATACTAATTCCACATATGGAAGATTTAAAATACGGTTATTTGTTATTCCAAAGACAATTACTATATATATATATTGTTTCATTTGATCTTAAGATTTTTCTATTATTCAATTTTTTAAAATGAAAGGGATAGACAACACAAAAAAAAATTATGAAGGAATAACATTCTTATTCACTGTAGTAAAATTACATGAAAAGATAATTAAGAGAAACATAATAAAATTTTAGAGAATCAAAAAGCATTGTAATTATAGTTTTTATTGTCAAAATAAATAGAAAAATATAATGAACAAAAGTGTGATTTATATATTACTTTATGAAATTGAACAGGGAATTTTACCCAATTAATTTGCAACAATATTGAAAATTATCTAGATGCTCATAAAAAGTGAAGTGAAAGTAAGTCATTTAATGATTGTAATCTTAACCAGACATGTAAACATGTGGCAATGTTTAATTTATTTGGTTATCCATAAAATTTATGCATATTTTAAACTGTTCCATGTTGGCATAAAAATATAATTTATTGCTGGTGATGGGAAATCTGAAGAATTTGAAATGAAAACTGTTAACAGAAGTATAATAGTTGTAAAATTTTCATTATTTTGATGATGACCTTTGCAGAAAATAAGCATCACATGATCACCATTTCTGGCTTATAACTGTTATTAAAATAGATAAAACTCTCTATATGTATTGCCACTCAGTGCAGTGCTCTCAGATCCAAGGCTCCTCACTGGTGAAAGTCAGAAGCCAAAAACTAGTCTGGGGACATTTGATAAGTAGACACTAGATGAGAATTTTATGCACAAGCCTTCTGGCATCCATTGACTACTGTGGCTTGCACTGAGAAGCAATACAGATAAAGAGTTTTTCTTTGCAGAAAATATAAGTGACTTCATGAAGCAGACATCATTATGTGATGTAGGTTTTCTAGTGAATTTTAATTTGAATAGATTAAAAATAATAACAAGAATCTTATTTTTATGAAATATATAATTCCAATATACTAATGAATATATTATGTTTATGAATTCAAAGAATGATCTTCAAAATATTCTATAAGATTCAGATACAAAATATAAAACTATGGCTAGCAATTAATGTTCAAAAATTACAAAATATTATCAATCAGAACTGAAAAAATATTAAGAAGGAAGTTTAATAAAACACATGGATGACTAAAAGCTTTTAGGAGAGGCAGATCAAACAGTGAAAGAAAAATATGATGAGTTATAATAGTTGTTAAGTTTAATTTAGTATTTTCTCATCTTGAAATTCCTCAATAAATCATTCAAAGAATAATTATGTTGAAATTTGTCTTGCACAATGGCCCTAGTGCTTATTTTGTAAATGCCTATTGCAGCAATACCATTAAAAGATCACAATTTGATTTCAATGCACATATTATAAATAGTTGCCTTTAATACAAAGCTATTGGAAATAATGGGATTAATGCTATAAATTCAAAAGTTCAGTTGGTATTGAAATTTTGAACAACAAATGGAATGACTACCAGAAACACTTTATTTTTTTAGGCAGACTAATTTGGTTCTCCAGAATTGTCACATTACTGAAGCATGGAATTCTCTTAAAGAGTCTACTAACAAAGAATCATGATGCTGTCCATCAGCTAGCGAGTAATATGTATTTAATTCATTCTTTAAAGTCATGTAACTCTAGCAGTTTTAACTTATTAACTCTTATTAAGATTTTATATGTCGAGGTTTTAATGGCTTAAATATTTGAAGCAGCAATAGTTAATTTATTTATTTTATTTTATTTTTATTATGCCACTTTGAATAGAATAGTTTACTCTCCCAACACTTAGAGTTCCACTGAGACAATTCGAGTTGAAATTGACCAGCCTTAAAACTCTAAAACCATTAAAATAAAACTGTAAACAGATGTTTTTTTTCTTTATTTCCATACCCCCATCACGTCAATTAGAATTTCATTATTACAATTCTGAGAATTTATCATTACTGTTACTGAAAGGATGGCGAGTGTTTAGAATTCAATTAAATATGTACAATTTAGAAACTGTGTATGTCTCTATAATGATTAAGTTAAAGATCAGTTTATATTCAAATTTATATGTTTCAGAAAATATCTATATATAAATGATTAATCTAAAGATAAGTTTATATCCAAATTTATGTGTTTAAGAATATATATATGTAAACATATTTATGCCAAAATGTTACCTCGCGTGGTAAAATAACGATAATCTAATTCATATTTTCAGTTTGTATTTGTAAATAAAATAAAATTAATAACCCCCCTTCCCAGTATTGTTATATCCAGTGACTATCATGCGGAAGTAATGTCGCAATGTTATATAAATGTTTACACCTGTATACTGTAACAGTCAAGTTTGTACATTCGCGTAACAGAATTCAGAATCCAAGCAAAAGAGACCGAAGCTGACCACAGACGTGACCCCGGTCGACCCCTTCAACTCGTAGCCAGGTTCCAAGACTCAAGACCCTACGAATGCCACCTTGAAATTCACGTGTTCCTCTTTCCACACGGCCGACATAGGTCACGGAGAAGCAAGAGCTCTGATGAATAAAAGAAAGGTTCTGAATTGACTAAAATATCACTAAATTTAATTTAACCTAATGCATAGTTTTCACATATATAGACTATAAAGGATAATTAGAATTGGATTGAATTAAATCAATAACGAGACAGAGAACGAAATACATTAAATTAATTATATATTTATTTACAATTGGCATGAAATTGATCAGTTTTACACATTTCAGCGTCGAATGTACAAACATTGGGTGGATAAGAGAACCATTCTCTTTTTATATACAATTATAAATAGCTTTATATAAATAATTTTTATACAATTCAAAATAGCTTAGATAAATACTTTCATTTAATTTTCATAAATGGGTTTGACATGTGCCCATCTTATGAGTTGCTTTTCAATTAATACATAATTAATCACTACGTTATGTCTATAAATCTCGATGAGCCAAATCCTATTACATTTGTGGCTGGTATATAAATAATTATATTAAACTTTGATCATGAATTCATTTACTAAAATATACAATATGATTTAATGACGGCGCATAAACCAGCTCAAGTAATGATCGATCGAACATGGCTTTGAGAGAAAATTTCAGAATGCTGAAAGCGTTATATAAAGGTGGGAGAGTTGGCTGCATAAGATTTTACCAATGCGCTATGGCACAGGTAAACAATAATAGGAAAAGTCGCTCTGCAGATGGATGAAATAACTTCAGGGTTCTTGCGACAAACGCCGGTACCCTGTAACCGATCGCAATGCTGCGTGAAAAGGAACATTTGTGTTCAGGAATGGTGGGGGACTTACGTGCTAACCTGGCCTTGGCTCAGGCTTCGCTACTGCTCTACCCTATAAGAGAAGATGTGCTGGCAACGCCGTGGCTCCATCTTAAGATACGTATATTACGTATAGCAGCAAAACGAGAATATTTTTATAAAATAAGATCACATCCGCCAAGCAAAGAATGTATATTTCATACTATGAAATACGAGTTAATAGCATATTAGCTCTATCAAATTGGGACCAACTCTTGCGTAGCCTGATAATAAATGTCTATGCTACTAAAGGGAATATTATTACATCTGTACTTTGACATGTTCGATCTATTAAGTTACTTATAGATAATAAATATTTAAGGAGGAAAAGTATATTTCTATGGACTTAAGAATTTAAATGTCAAATATACTTATAAATATGATCAAGGCTAAATTTAATTCTAAATAAAATTATAAGGTTAAGTTTTTAACTGGTTGATCAAAAGAGCCACATTTCACATATTAAATCATTTAAATAAAAAAAATAGGATTTTGAAACAGCATAGAAAGTTGATGCTATAAATAAATTATGCGAAGATTTTCAAATAATATCTTCTTAAAACATACATGAAATTAAGTGCTCACTGTTTCGAAATTTTGACATATAAAATATAATAAGCATTAAAATAAAATAAGCAAAGAAATATAGACACAACCGCAGTGATATAACTTTAAACTAAATACTTTACTTTAAATGAAAGGAAAATATAAATTACTCAGATTATTTAAACTTTAACAAACATGAAATTTCGGATAGCAATTAACATATTTAAAATATTAATTAAATGGATTTAAGTTTTGGTTACATTTAGCTTTATCATTATTTTAAAAGAAAGTTAGCTAACTTATATAGATATTATTTACATTTACACAGAATTACACAGAGCTCTGCGGTTTGAAAAATAAAACGGTACTGGTATGATTTATCTGCAAGTTCTTGGCTGTTGGTTTGGTTTAGTTTGACTGGGCGGCATCATCTTTCCCATTATGTTAGGCTCGTCTCTTCTATCGGCATGATGGTGGTTTAGGCATTTCGACGAGAGAAACCCCGTTCTTCCGCGGAGTAACAGCAACAAGATGCCCGCTTTTAGCCGGACATGTTAAACTTTAACAATTGTGAAGACTGGCTACAACTCTCACTAACAATATGGCTGTCCTCTTGTTAAAAAAATACAGAGTATTTATATGTTTTCCTTATCGGAATCTCCCGCCTCAAGACTCACTAAACTCAGGAATTTAATTAAGTGTTTTTCAATTTATAATTCAGATCTTAGATAACTTATGTTAGAAACATTCCATAAGCTATTATTATAATTAAGATTTTTCGTTGCAAACAATTGTCCAATTTAGATTTTAAAATAACTTAATCTTATCTAAGGGGATTTTAATTAGTAAATTTTTAACTAGTTTTACTTTTTTACGATATCCAGGTGTGGTCGTTAATGACACTTGTTTACAACCAAAAATCTTTTAATTACTTGACCAGCTTTTATTTTTAATCTTACATAGAAACTCTTTCTATTTAAAAACAACCTTTTAACATTTTTTTTAAAACGAAAACATTTTTAACATATTTATTAAAAATAATTTACAAATATATTTTGATATAGCTTTTAAATATATTTTCGAGAAACTTTTCTCTGAAATATATTTAAAACAAGAAATCTTTTAACAATTTTAAAGAAACATTTAATAGTATTTTTAGATAACGGCTTTTACATATTTTAAATCATGTCTTTCTTCTATATAGCACAGATTATATATCCACATACGAAATTACAATATTAAACAACAAAATTAATAATTTACTCTTAACTTAAATAATATAATAAACATTTTTAGAAATATTAAATAATTTTAGGACGCTATAATTTTACTAATCCTATCTAATTATAGCGTTCGTTCGCACGTAAATATATAATGCTGTTTAGACAGACATGAACTAATTTTAAATTTATTAACATTTAAATAGGTTCGAACTTAGCACAGATGAGAGTGTCATTAGGTTTGATGGTGAAACGGAAAGGGATTGGAGATTTCCGTTTCAATACTCTATGTCTATAAATGAAACATTGACGTGTATCGATAATGCGAACACAAGCCACCAAACAATCAGTGGGATAATGATCGATTAATATCCCTGTACTATCCGTTATAATATTACAGATGGTTTAGTTAAAATTATTGATTACATTATTGTGAGCGGCTTTTAAATTTCATTCAAATTCTCTATACTTGTCAGGGAAACTTTAGAATATTGAAATGAATTAAATAATATATGTGTGTGGGTGGAAGGTTTATATAATTATTATTGTTATATGGGCCATGTTTGCGTTCCTGTTCTCTAGTTTTGCTGTCATGTTTCAATATATTATAACTTTATTCTCACGTATATCTTATATGGTTCATGTGTCATATGGTCAAACTGCATAAGAGTAGAACAGATGTCACATGCCCAGGCTCCTAATCCATATATTAGCACCAGTCTAGGTCCTACAGGAGCAGGAGACTCCTGCCTTCCAAATGCTAGATTCAGCACATTTTCACTCTCTCCATAGGAATTGCCCAAGGTCAGAAGCAGGTGCACCTCTGCAGCAGGGGACATCCATTTTTCAGCAGGGAACCATACCACTTGATTGCCAAGCAGATCTCAAATCTTATTTACATATAGTGTGACCATGAATGGTGATTATAATGAGAGCAGAACCACAATATTTAAATCAATCCTTTATTTTGACATTCATCCATGTGTATGTCTGTAGAATTGAATCTGTGCATAATGGCCTTATCATAATCCCTTTTTAATGGATTGGTATTTCAAAATCCATAATGACTGATAATTATTTATTAAGCTTGATCATTGTTACTTATTTAATTAATTATCATGTAATTTAGGCACACACCAACATGTAAACTGCCAGTACTTCAATCCATAATAATGTAAGGGGCAGTAAAATCATTCATATATAAATTAAGTTATATGCCAACTATCCATTCCATTCAATGTTATAATAAACTATTATGATTATGATTAATTAAGCATATGTTTCTATACTTTGGAACCATAAGTATTTGTTGAATATTGCTTTGGGTAGTCCAAGCTTTGAACCCAGACTAGTGAAAATCCTGTGTAATCAATCTGTCAGTCTAGGAATAAAACTGATTTGATAGTATGTTTGAGTAGAGTTACAAATTATAATGTAATTTCAGTCTATATAAAGAAAGTGGTAAGACATACCAAACCTAAATTGTGAGAAACCCAGAGAGAGTATCTGTTTATACCCTTAGGTAGGTCACACTATGGAAAAAAGGAAGCTGTGTGACATCAAAGATGTTAATTAGGTTGTTGGGGTTAGGAAGCCTAGGTAGAGGCTTAAACTCGAAGCATGGGGGGGCAACCCTGGGTCTGCTGGTTGAGAATCTCTGCTTGGCCTTTTGGTCTTGTTGACAGATTATAACTGCAACTCTTGATGAGCTATGTAAACATTAGTCAACTATGAAAAAATATAGAATGATACCAATCTAACCTTTTAGCTTTGTTCATATTTAAGCTTAGGTCTTGGAGTATGTTAAAATTCTGGATCCTGATAATAATTAAATAATGATTTAGGATTATTTACTCTCTATATAAATTAAAATAATAGACAGATTTCACTCTCTGATTTAGAGCAATGTCAATAAAAATATCAAAAAAGCTAAAAAGATAAATAATATCATTCCATCTTTTTCATAATTGTTTACTGTTTGCATAACTCATTGGAAGCTGCAATTATTTCTATTTCAATAACCTATCATAAAAATATGGTTATTTGTAATTATTTATGTGTGCAATTTTCTTTTAAACTTTGTTTAAAACAGCATGCAGAATGAGGTAAAATCACTATAAATATGTTGCACAGTGCCAGAAATGCATTCAGCTGAATAGAAAATCAAAACGTTAAAGACTAATTATACCCTTTGTATAACATATCACCACGTATATACAAAATTTAATAGGAATACAAACTCTCCATACAATAGGGCCACCAAGTGCAAGCATTCATAATCAATGGATGCATAAAATTTGGTGCATAAAATCCCTATCTAGGGCCTACTCATCCAACTTCCTCAGACCAGTACTGTGACTTTCATCAGTGAGGAGTTGTAGATTTATGAGCACTGCATCAAGATCTCAGGATCCAATGCAACTCTCCTTTTACCTATTTCATTAGCTAGGAACTAAAAATGAAAACATCATACATTTCTCACCCACCCAAGATGTGGAAACATTGTGGTGTTTTCATCTTGGGCTCCTGGGTTTATAGTTAACCAAATAAGTAAAAGGTGGTGGCTGGAGGGTTGCATTGGATCCTAAGATTTAGAAGCAGGGCTCTCAAATCCAAGACTAAACATTGATGAAGCTAGAAACTAGTCTGAAGATATTGGATGGATAGGCACTAAATAGGGATTTTATTCATAACCCTTTCAGTATCCATTGATTACAAAGACTTGCACTTTGTGGTACTACTGTATGGAAAGTATTATATTCTTATTAACAGCATGTGTAAGCATACGGAATTATGATCATGTGATATACAAAGTTTATTATGTGTCTGTGTGCATATTTGAATGAAAGAAATATAATCCAATTTAATTATACTCCCTTTTAAAGTTTCCAAAATTGCATGAAGTTGGATTTTTTTTTAATCCAGCCATTATATAAATACGTTTTAGATTAATGACTGGATTGTTAATTTAAGATGATAAAAAAAATATTTTATTTATTCTGATATCTCTTTATGTAGATATCTATACTTTGCCATTAAAGATTTTCATTAAGGCTCAATTTTTTGATAAAGTCCATCATATTCATTACATAATATACTGAAATAAATTCCTTAATTTTTCCTTCACTTCTTTCTTTGATCATTTCTTGGGATAATTGTAAGACCTCCACCTGTAATTCAGACTAATCAATACTATAAATATCAAAGGTTATATTTCATAATTAGAAGACATTTCCTGATACTTTATTATCAGTCAGTTCTTTTATAATATCAGTCACTTACTGCAACTGTGAACTCATCCTTAATGTCACAAAATAATAAACAAATTCATTACTCATACATTGACCTTAAATTATATACCATTCTCAAATATTTAGAAAGTACCAAATAAATGATTCACCTCATGAAATAATATTCTAATATAAGAGTCATAAACAAAAAATAATAATTGGCTTGTCAGTTTTTTAGGAAGTCCGTTAACTGGTTTTCAAGCACCAAAATTGTCAGCTGAACGTTAACTGGTTTTCAAGCACCAAAATGGTCAGCTGAATAAAATTGAGTCACTTGGTTTATAAAGCTGATATTTTGTTTACTTTCCTCAATATTAGTAATCAATCCAAAACTTATGAATCTACCACTCATATCTCCATGATATAATTTTTACATTACATATATGAAAATAAAATGATGGTATGAGTTTCCCAGATTTCTTTAGAAAAAACTTTATAAGATTTTTAAAAAAGCAACCAAATATCCATGACTATTTTCCCCAGTAAAAAAAAAAAACAATATGGAAATATTAAATAACTACTATGACTGATTTCATAAAAAGTAATGTTCAAAAATGAATTATTAATGTATTGCAACAATTCACTGTGCAATATATTATAAGATGAGAATTGTAAGAATCTTAGGTTTGAACCAAATGTGACTTCACAATTATACAGTTCTGAAATTAGTTCAAGTATAATATTTTTAGTGACATTGATTAAACTAATATTTATATTATTTATTATGACTAAAGTAAAATGTCCATAAATGGATTAACAACCATTCATATTCTTGATTTGAAAAAAATAATTTTTTAAATCATCATTTAATTCCTTATGCTGAGTATGCTATATTTTACTCTACTTCTGTAATATTTATCTAACTTTGATTTCGAAGATTATAGATGCAAAAATGATTTATAAAATAATTTTATTTACCAAGTCATTATGCTTATTTTGGTTCTGAAATGAATATCTTTCTTCTCCAGAAAATGTCTATGTATTTTTTAACCTTAATTTACGAAATTAAATAAATATTAAATAAAAAATATTCATACATAAACTAATGTTAACAATTATTTAAAAAAACTATATAAATAGTTGTTCAGGAAATCATGTGACAGCACCATTTGATGACTATATAAATTAAGTAACTAATTTCAATATTTTTATTTTACTTTTCACAACTCAGAATAGTCTAGAATTTGTAGATTTCTAGTAAAGCACTTTATAGCTGTGCTAAAAAGCACAACTTTGACACTTACTATTTCATATATACTAATGCACAACAGTTTTCTGGTTCCATCCTACATATAAAACAAATTGTCTCTATATAGAAACCAGATTCCATCTTTATAAAGAATTGGTTAAAGATAGAAAATTATAAAAATAGGTACTAAAACTATCAAAATGAACTCCATTGGTATTATGAGAGAGAGCTGTGCAAAGACAATGGTCCTAGGTTTTTAAAACTGTTCACAATTGTGAGACATATCAACTATCTCGTATACCCTCTGTATAATGATCTTCTCTTCACCTAAGAAGCATAGTTTAATTCCTTCAGCTTGAAGGGTTATCAAAACAAAATAGGAAATTCTCTAAAAAATATTTTCTCAGCACAATACAGATGTAATTGTACTTCAAAAGACTCAGCATTCTTTTAATAATGCATATCATAAAATTTCTGGATTATATAATTTATGGAATGCATTCTATAAACAATTTTGTAAAACAAACAATTTTTACTGAAGATAGTTCAAATAATATTGCAATAACTATTTAGGTAAATAATTTTTATATATGCAATATTTACAGGTTGCCCTAACAAACTCTCTTAAAACTTTCTACATCTTCTATAAACATAGATTCTTAATTCTCATTGTAATCTTTGGGAAAATGCAAATGATGATCAAATAGGTGGTCAACTTTCAGAATGGATCGATTCAAATAAAATGAAATTATAATACCAAATGTTGATGAAACATTCAATTCAAAAAAAAAAGAACAGAAATAACTCTTGATTTTTATTTTGTTTCAACAGAAAATGGCTTGTTGTGTATGAATTCTGTTGGATCATTTCATCTATAGCCTCCATAAACCTAATCACTTTTAAAATCCATATTTCTAACAATTGAAAGTTACTTTGTATATCTTAAACAAAATATTAATAAGAATCTCTGCATTTCCCTCTTGCTATAATAGAATTAACAAACATATATCAATGGCTGCCAAAAAGACAATTTCCATGGTTATCAAGAGCATTTTACTATAGTTGAAATAAAAACATCAGTATTCTTCACAACCATTTTTTTCTTATTAAAAATCCAGAAATTGCTAAGAAATTTGTAAAATCATTAAATTATGTCACAAAGAAAAAAAATGAAATGATATCTTAGAAAACAAATTTACAAGATTGAAGTGATAAGGTCTACATACTTTTATGTAAACTTGATGGATGTAGAAGTATCTCTAAAACAGTAACTATTTATCATAATTAATTATGCTTCCAATTTCATATATTAGATTTCTAAACCTAGGATTTATAGAGTGAGAAAAACTATGTTAAATTGCAAGCTTCTTTTACCCAATGTTCCTTTATAAAACTAACACCCTTGATTGTTTTAAAACAGGAAAAGCCTTAGAAAAAATAGTATCCTTCCTGAGTTTTTAAAAAACATAGAGTTCTTAAGCCAAAGCATGAGGGCAAAACTATTCACTAACATTATTCATACAGTAACTATTTCAAAAATTAACATAAAAACAAACCCATAACAATCTTAAAACCAAATAAATTCAACAATGCTTAAAAAAACTGCCCAATATCATTCTTATGTGCTTCCTAAAAGCTTTTTAAAGGAATTATTTTAACAAAAATTTTGCCAATAGTCTACAGTCAAAATCCTATATACCATCTTGGGTTTAGGCCAGGTATAAATTGCTGTGACTTTAACAATTTGAAATATAAAAAGGTTTCAAAAATAAGTTAAAATTTGGTGCTACCTTTACCAATCTAACACCACACTATGATTATGATTGGAAAAAAGTCTTCTAAAACTTTCTAAAATTTATTAAAAGCAGGAAATCCATTAAGTAGATATATAATATTATAGATCAGTCTATTACAAGGCTCATTGCTCTTTTCTACTTTATTAAATATATTTATTAATGATATTCAGATGCAGAATGCAAAAAAATTATTTATACTGACAATATTCCTATTAATTGTCAAAAAAGATACTTTTCTAGAGTACGTGAATCTATCAATAGTAATATCAAAAGATTGGAAATCATTTCAAACACTGGAACATTTCTAATCCAATAAAATCAATGTGCTCATTTTTTTACTTATACAACAGGAAAGCACTGTGTAATCTGAAAATAACTCTTTATATAATAATATACTGAACACAATTCTATTGTATGGCTATCGTATGGAATTTAGAATTATTCTTAAACCATAATCTAATTAATTTTCTTGTCTAAGATTATATCAAAATTGACTGCAGAGAGAATTACACTGTTAACTTAAAGGAGACCCTTTGATCACTCTTGGAGAAATTAAATGAAATGAGCAAGATAAATCCTAATGCCTACACCATACATTTGTGGTATTGCAGTTGTTATTACTTTGTGGTTATTCAAATAGTAAACAAACATGGATGGAGTGCTCACCAACCCACATTTGTCAGTATGGTCACAAATTCTTAATGTTCACTCCACACATTCTGGTCATGGCAATTGTTATTACTCTGTGATTTTCATATAGTATATGAACATGAATGGGTTGCTCAACATAGTGAGTTTCTTGGCTTTTTACCTCTGAGTTTAAGATCAAGAAACACCATGATTTTTTCCCATTTGTCTGATAGTTCTTATCTGAAATATCAATTGAGTTTTCTTGAAGTCAGAATGAATGTGAGTATGAATGAATTTATTCTAATAGATATTTACAAGCATGAAAGACAAAAATTAATCATGGCCCTTATTCCCAGGAGGATGTAAAGTCACCAGCCAAGAAAGCAGTTAAAGGCTGAAAATGGAGAGTGCTAAGAATCTCCTGATTGCAAATCCAGACTGCCATTTGATGTTGATCTTTTATGTAGGTACTTACAACCTGCAGATCACTCTCAAGTGAAGGAAGATTGCAAGCATTTGAAGAAAAGCTGTCTCATATTAAATGGGACATTATTGTACTTTATAAAGTTAAAAAAAGATGATGAGACAATTGATTTAAAACATGAACATGTACTCCACTACAAGGACACAAATATTGAAAATAAAAGTGGAATAGTATTCATTACAAATAAAAAGTGCAAGAACAACATTCTGGAGAATGATGATGTATCAAACAGAGTGGCAAAATTTAGTTGTTCAACTTAATAACAGATACCATATGCAGATAATTCAGGTTTACATCTCACCAATGTACAAAAAACTTTTGATCAGACCAAACAACATTTCACATTTGTTGTGGGTGACTTTAATACTTGAATTGGTAAACAATTAACAGATGAAAGTTCTGTAAATAAATTTGGTTATGGTGATAGAAATGAGAGAGAATATAGATTTGTGGAGTTTGCAGAATTTTTTTTAAAAAAAGTTAAATGCAAATGGACATGGATACTTCTAAGTGAAGGTACAGCAGAAATGGATTATATTTCAACTAATAGAAAATATGTATTTCAAAATCGTAATGTTCTTAATAAATTCAACACAAGAAGTAATAATTGATTAATAATATATAAGAGAAATATTATTCACAATTCATATTCCTAATCTTCAGAAACATTCCAATGAATTTAAATTAGAACTTGCAACTCATTTTCAAATATTAAGATTCAAACTTGAACAAATTCAATAGGATGATAACAGATACAAATTTAAAAACTACAACAAAGATAGATGGTACAAAAAAACAGATTGATCAGTAAAATTTCTTCTGAGATAAGACAATTTATGAAGAAATTAAGGAAATTGATAATATATAAAAATTATGCATTATGAAGGATTGAAGATCTCAAATTTAGTAAAGAGGTGTGAAAAAGAGTTGATAATGATATAAATAAGTATAATTATTAATTAACAAGAAAAGCTTTAAAAGAGAATAAAAGTCTCAAAAGACTAAAATAACAACTTGGTATTAGTAGGAAATTTATTTCTGCAATAAGAAAATAAAGATGGAACCATTACAAAAAAGAGAGATGACATTATGAAATGTGTATAAGAGTTTATAAAGCAATAAAGAACAAAGAAAAGTACAACTATTATATCTTCTGAATTGCCCAGGATATTAAATAAAGAAATGAGGCATGCAATTAAATTTATAAAGAAAGGAAAAGCTCCAGGTAATGATGGAATTATAATTAATATTTTGAAAGAAACAGATGAAGAAATTTAAAAAAAAATGGGCAAAATTATATACCAAATGTCTAAATGATAATGGTGTAATAGATGACTGGAAGAATTCAATACTAATATTAATATTTTAAAAAAAATGAAAATATTACAAATTACACACTTATCAGTCTTTTATCAGTTTTATACAAAATTTAATAATTACAACTCATCTACAGTGAACTTTGTATTTTAATCAACTAAAAGAACAAATTGGATTTTAAAATGGTTTTAATGCACTGAGAGAATTTGTAAAAAAGACAATGAATATGCATTGCCATTATGCTTTGGATTTTTAGATTATGAAAAGACATTTGATTCTATAAGCATTGTTTCAGGCATTAAAGCCTGAGATGATCAAGATATAGACCTAGAATATTGTTATGTTTTGAAGAATATTCATAAAAATGCAACAACAACAATTAGATTACATAATGATACTGGGAGATTAGCAGTGAGAAAAGGGTATGACATGGTGACTCCATATCTCCAAAACTTTTTACAGCAGTTTTGCAAAAAGTATTTTGTGAATTAAAATGGTAAGCTAAGAGAGCAAAAGTAAATGGATATTAACATCACATGATCACCATTTCTTATGCTTATACATGCTTTTAATAAGAGTACCAAACTCTCCATACAAGTGCAAGTACTTGGTGGCACTACTTCATGAAGAGTTTAGTACTCTTATTAAATGAAGATTATTTAAGTCATCTAGATTTTGCAGATGATATAATTGTTTTTGTAAATAATGCTTTAGAGCTTCAAGAAATGTTGCAAGAGTTATCAGATGAAAATAGGAAAGTAGAATTAAAAGTGCATGTTAAAAAAGACTAAAGTAATGTTCAATGCATTTTTTCAAAAGTTGGAAATAAAGATTGATCATGATGAGTTAGAAGTAGTTAACAATACAAATACCATGGAAAAATTATTACTACAGATAAAAATATAATGGATGAAATTAATCAGAGAAATAAACTTAGTTGGAGTGCTTTTGGTAGAAATAAACTTAATATTAAAAGGAATTATGCATCTGTTTGAAAAGAAAGGTTTTTAATAAATGTCTTTTACCAGTTCCTACTTATGAATCTGAGACTTGGACACTTAATATAAGAGCAATACAGAGACTTTAGACCACTCAATGAAGTATAGAAAAATGCATCTTAAGAAGAATAATAAAAAATTGAAATGGGTGAGAGAACAAATAAGTGTTACTGACATCATTAAAGAATTAATAGACTGAGATGGAGTTCAGCTGGACATACTGCTAAAACAAATGATAATAGATTGACAGTTGAATCTTAAACTGCATTCCAAGAGATTGTAAAAGACCTAGAAAAATACCACCTGTGAGATGGATGGATGAAATAAGGAAGTATGCTGTGGTGATGTGGAAAAGAGAGGTTACAGATTGAAGAAGATGGATTGAACTTGGAGGGGTTTTAATCCTGCAATGGATCAAGAATAATTAAAAATGATGATGATGATATCACAATTAATTTCTGGGAACAATGTCTTTCTAGAAATGTCTGGCAGTATTTGAGTTGTGAGTCCTTTATAGATAATTTCCTCAACCCAAGCATATTCTGCTAGTGAGTAATATGCTGCTGTTTGGAACTTAGTTAGACACTAAACTTCTGATTATTTAGTTAGATATTATCATAAGAAATATTTGTAGTGGTTTCCAATTCTTTCACATATTTCTCCAACATATATCAAAAGAAAAGTTATCCCCAAGAAAGTGTATAAAAAGATACTAAGTGGATTGGACTTGCCAATAACCCAAGATATAATTTCATCATCTAAGATTCATCTCAAATCAAAAATGTTTTTTTTCAATGTTCAACCAAGAAACAAAAATCTTTCATAATCCAACAATAAAAGTTAACTGTATTTGATCTTTCTAGATGTAACTGGAGTCTCATTAATTGGTTCAACACAATTATGGATTAGGAATTTAACAGTCAGTGATTTATGTAAATGTAAAGAAATACAAATTATGTACTACTAATTTAATGATTATCAAATCTATATAGATACTTTAGAAAACTTGAAGGATTTAATAAAGCTACTAGTAAATCTATCTTCTGATTGAAATTTCTACAGGCTTGTTATGATATTTTGTTAATAGTTACACTGTTTACAAAAAAAAAAAAAAGTCACTTTCGTTAAATAAATAAATTAATTAAAATTAATAGTACAACATTTTCAAACCATATTCATTTTAAAATATACTTTTCATCTCATTTTAAATTATCAATAATAAATTGTCACAAACAAAAAAACAAAAATATTTTTAAATACACGTACAACATATATACTTTAAGCTAGATGTAATTATAGGGGATTTGGAACCCAGACTTTCAGGCACCTTTTATTACTTTATTTTAAACATACGCTATCTCTTTTTAAAAAATAAAATTTACTATCAGTATTTTATTTATATTATAAAAACTTTGATGCTTTTTTTTAAAATTCTAGTTTAATAAATTAAATTTTAAAAAAAAGTACGTCAGGTACTGTTTATCAAATAAATACTACCACTTCTCCCTGAAGACTCAATCAATTTCTAAAATAAAATAAACCGACTTAATCAATATCTAAATAATTCTAGGATTAAACATTATTGATTTACAATAAAATCAAGTGAAGTACAATGAAATTAAAAAATAAAAAATAAAATTTAAAAAAATATGAATAAAATAAGCAAATTTAAAAAACAAAATAAAATTCTTTGTCAATATAAACTTAATTAACAAAAATAAAAAAATGCATTTATAAAAACAAAATCCCTAAAAAATAATACTTAAATTTACATTAAATGTTTGTTACTTAAATAAATAAATTAATAAAAAAAAAAAATTATTATTTTTCTGTTTATTTATATATATATATAAATTAATATCTCTTCTACCAATGATAAAGATCATTTTGTAAAAAAAAACTTAACTTACATTTTACATTCAATGCATCTACATATAATAATCAAGAGAAAATATATAATTATATAAGCATACAACATATATAAATCATCATGGTGATGTGTGTGATAATAACTAGACCATCTTCCAGTCATATTTATAACTTGAAGTTGAAGTTTTGTCAAATAAATTTTCAAATTAATTTAAACTCTTGCCTTTAATTAAGAATATCCAGCATACTATAACAGTACAATAGTTAAGTTATAAATAGCAATCTAAATTATAACATGATGCTAGATATAAATTTACATCTGAGAACAAAGATTTTAAAATGATAAAACAATATTTATTCTATTTACATCTTCCATACAGTTTGAAATATATAAACCATTTACAGGTAGATAAGACAGACCTATTAAACCATTTTATTACAAATTAAAACAAAAAATATGTAACTAAAAAAATAATTAGCAATTTTATATTTTAAAAAGGTAATGCAGCAAACTCTTGAATTCATTAGATATGCATATATAGTTGTTGTTGTTTTTTTTTTAAATCTATCACTCTGTTTTATTGGTCACAAATTCAGGGTCATAAAAATACATATTTTCCCATATGTCATAGCACCGGCCGGGACGCGAACCCACAACCGTCCGCAACCAACTACTTGCTTGCAAGACAGCCACAGTGACCTCTCGGCTAACAGCGCTTGACAAAAATATATATTTGTACTGCTTCCATATAATTTTTCAAATTATCACTTTGTAAACATCTATCACTGACAAATCATATTCCCATAGATAATTTGTTTTTGTTTTTTTTAATATGTATACTGGAAATCATGTATCTTTTTCCATGTGTGTGATTTTGTGTAACAATTGCTTGAGATGAAGTAGAGAATGAATAGACTGAAAAATTCCTGAGTTCAAATCCCTCTAATTATACAAAAAGAATTGAGTATAACCAAATACATACTGCCTTAGAAAAATAATAATAAAAACAATCATACTTTCCCTAATATTAACATTGATTTTTTTTTAACAGATGTCATTGTTTTCAAGAGTTTTTAAAGTCTTGTCATCAGTGCATCTTTCTTCTCAATTCCATCATATTGCAACCATCTATTAGAACAGAAACTCAGACCACCTTATTTTACTATGCATACACATTTTATAGACAATGTTCACCCTTTTAGAACCTTCACTCTTCAAATGAATTAGAGATATAAAACATCTGAATATCTGTTTGATACTTTTCCATTACAACATTTTACCCACAAGATATAGGTTGATATCTAACCAGTTTTAACACTTTGTGGAAAAATGAACAGTTATTCATTTGCCAGCCAAAGTTATATACTATATTATATTTTATAAACTTACAACCATATGCATTTTGCAAACAATAAATGAAGAAAGTTTAAAAATAATATATTTGAATTGTACTCAAAGCTAATGGTTAAATCATATTTGATATGTGTTATATTTCAATGAAAAATCATTAAATTGCTTATCTATAATTTTTAACAGTTTCTCTGGTCCCTTGAAAAATGATAGATTAAGATGTTGACTGAACAGTATTTGCTTTTACATAAAAAAAATTTTGTTTGTTTTTTACATTTTATCTTTTTAAGGTATAAAATAAAAGATTTAAATATACAAAATTAGTTAAAAAATTATTTTCTATGTTTTATCTTTTTTTATGTTAATAAATATACATATATATATCCTCCTCTATCTCTTTTTTTTTGCAAATAGACAATTAATTATTTAAAGCTTAATTTACTTCATTTTAACTTTTTTTTTTCTGGTAAGAAATAAAAGAATATTCTCTTTTCTTTTTTATGGAAAAATGAATTAGCTAATATATATAAAATACTCATAGAAAAGAGTCTCTCAAAAACTACTAAAACTTACTGCAGTACTTTTGTAAATTTCTTCATTCTTTTTACCATTAAAATTATTACTGAAATGAGAAAGATAAGCGTTATAGATATGACACTCTTCAAATTTGGATTATAAGTTCATTGAAGTTAAAACAACTTGTTGTTTCATCAATTTTTGCTATGTAACAGAAATTTAGTCTATTGTAAATATATTAGTATTTGTATACAGTTTGTTATTAATAAAGTTTTTTTTATAAAAAAAAAAATATTATAAAATTAAAAAATTCAAAATACTCTAGCGATTTACTTGAGACACTTTAAGATTACAGAGCTCATGGTAACTATAAAATCAAAACTTAGAAAATTAAAAAGTATTCCTTTTACTAATTCCAATTTTTATTTCTTATTTAATATATATATGTGTGTGTGTGTGCGCGCGCGCGTGTGATTGCTAAGATTGGGAAAAAACAATTAATAGTTAGAATAAGAATAAATATTGCAAGAAATCATTAATATATTAATCATTTTATATATGTGTGTGTATATGATGTGCTTTTTAAATTAATATATATATATATGTATATATGATGTGCTTTTTAAATTAATATATATATATATACAAAACCAGCAAAAACTTTTATAGGCTATCAGTCAATTACTAAAAAGAGATGCTGAAGTAATAAATGAATGTAAGAAATAAAAAATATAAATAGATGGCGAGTTGGAAAAGTTTTACTTGGAAATTCAAAATTAAGCTCACATATATACATATACATTGAATAGCGTTCTTTAACTTTGAGACTTTAATTGCATTACTAAAATTTATTTAATAAAGAAAAGGAAAAAAAAAACTTCAAAGTTTGATTTGAGAAGTTATATTTAGTTCTTGTCAATGTTAATGCTGTTAAAGCAGAAGTTAATGGTAACAATAAAGATTTCTATTTTTTTTAATACAAAAACAAGAAATACTAAACTTTGTTTCATAAGAATTATTCAAGATATAATTGGAGGTACACTTATAGTTAAGAAGCTATCTAGATTTAAGAGTCATATAGTTACTTTTGATGAAAATTATCTTTTAGAGAAAAGAGATGGCTAACATATCTTTTTCTTTTTTTTTTTTGAAGAAAGAAAATGCTGATAATAATTGTATTGTAAATTACTTGGGAAAATAGAAAATCTTAATGGCAGAACAAACATATACCACTTATATTAATCTGAGTCAGAATTTTTTTTTTTTTGTAAATATATTTTTCAGAATGAGAAGTCACTCTGCAACATTGAACTTTGAGTCTGTACTCTACATTACTGAGATATACAACACATGACATTGGTATTAAGAAAGTTGAATAATTGTCTGAAATTCAATACAGATGATCATAAAATAAAATTGGTTAATGAATAACCAGCATCAAATATAACTATAAAATAGAAAAAAGTGAAATTTGAATGAACTGTGATAGTATTACTTTTAAAGAAATTGTATTTATTGTACAATATACAATTTATATTCAATCAAAGATCATTATATGTAACAGTATATCTATATAAAAATATATATTCTGATAAAAATATACATAGAGAATTTAGAAGCTATGTAAATAAAATTTAATATCAAAGTACATAAAGAGAAAAAATAAACCTGTGAAAAAATAACAAAAGAAAGATAAAAAAAATCATAACACTATTGCAATCATCTATTTATATTTAAACAAATAAAGAAGAAGGAAAACAACAGTTATAAAAAACACAAGGAATTGTTTATATGTCCATCTTTTGTAAACATATACATTTAATGTATGGTATTAAAAAAATAACCTCCTCAACTGGATAATATGATCTGAATTTACAAATTTTCATGAAATAGAAAAAGTTCCAAATAGATGGAAAATGTCAGGTAGAACTAGACTTTAATTTCTGAGTTTAATTTTATTTTTTATTTTTAAAAAAAAATACAAGCTTTGGTAAGGGCAGGAAGAATTAAAAAAACAAAACGGGAATCTTCAAAACCACAAGTTGAAACAAGATAATAAATTTAGCTCAGATGATGGCAGTGATATTTCTGTGGTTTTGTAGTCCAGTATATTGATATATGAAATGATTAGTAATGAGTTTTAATGTGTAAAAATCTTATTCTAGCTCATAAAAGTATATTTGTAGAAAGAACATCAAGGTTAATTTTCATCATAAAGTCCAAATATTTTGTTTCTAGGAATGAATATGACTAAATGATTACTGGGCTCTAGAATTGAGTTAGAGGCATCCAATATTTATTTTGTTCTTAGTATGTGTTAACACTAAATAAAAGATTTATAAAAGTTTATTGTTTTAGCTCTTATTATGGATATCTACATACTATATATATTTTTATATGGCATTAAATATATTTTCGTTTTCAAAATAGGAATTAAAATTTAAAAATGTTTCAAGTCTTATCTTTAATTATATAAACCAAAAGGAGCAATAAAATGAAGAATGGTATTTAATTAAATTATAGAAATAGATTAATTAGATGATAACCTTAACAAATATATTCTATTTGTAATAAAAGAAAAGTGAATTAGATCTAAAACAAGCTAAATTCAATTGAATTGTAATGGTGTGTGTGTAATTTTTAAAAATTAAGCTTCCAAAATAACAAAATCCACTATAAGGTCTCATTGCTACTTTAATGTCTTAATCTTATGCATTAATACTTTTAATGTTTTATTAATAAAAAATAAATAAATGATTTATTGCTCAGAAGTTCATAATACATTTGAACACCTGAAGTGATGGGCAGAGATTTATAGACCTTGAACTCCAGAATTTACCATTCTATCACTGCATTAAATCATGCAAGATAATAAAAATATGCAAATTAAGATTATGCATCAAAATTATGAGTTTTATTATGTCTTTTTGAATGAGTGTAAATGACTCTTATTTTTGTCTCATGAGAAGGGTACCTGGAAAAACAAGCACATTTGCCTTGAATGAAAAAACTCATGTGATGTGCCTGTGACCATAATTTTTATCCATTCTATCACCTATTCTTCCTTCAATATATATCTAGTTTAAGCATGCCAAAGCATTAATTATAATTAACTTCCATTAAAATGAGCAGTTATTTAAAAGCTAATAAAATACATTTGTCATAATATGATGTAATTTTTTTAAAAACTAAATTGTTCAAATGTTTTTTTGTATGTATATTGTAACGGTCAGAATCGTCTATCTCGCTAACACACTGCATAATTCAAACCCCAGACACTAAACTGAACATTCTAGGAGGGGTTGCCTTCTAGATATACTAAGTTCGAATCTAAAGTCCAAATTTCACAGCGCCACCTATGTGATAACGCATCTGATGCTACAACTAGTATAACCTTTTACCGGTGCCTGGTGGTCAGGGAGAAACAAAAGACTCTATACTAAGATAAGTTTGGGTGGCTAATTAACGTCTATGGATTTATAAAAGAAATGCAGAAAATATATACATATAGACCGAGACAGTGATAGGAATCAAATAAAATAAGAGATAAAATTTAGTTTTAAATAATTTCACACAATTTATTTATATAAATATATATATATATAACGCCACTGTCTGCTTATATGAGACAGGGACGCATATTAAATAATTGTTGGCATTTATATTTCAGTAATGACAAAAGGTTTTAAAACAGAGTGATATATTCTATTCCTCGGGCTAATAGCGTTACGATAATGTGCTTGACAAGATAGGAACATGTGCGAGGTGCTTTGAGTAAATAGACAATGTTTAAGACAATATTTGAAATTAAATGTTCTAAAATATTTATTGATTTCGAGAATAGTACGGACTAAAGCTTACTAAGCAAACGTGGGAATGGGATCAAAGCATTTATTTGAGAATAATAATAATAGATTTGTATTGGGAGGTCAGTATTGCTGATAGTGAATTTATAAAGTTGGAAGGTGTGACTCGTTTAAGTCACGGATGCTTTGTAAAATAAATATAAAATGAAACAATATTGAAGATCCGGAATAATTACGGAGGGCATCTCGCCGCTAACCTGTAGGAAAGTATTTTGATGAACAGCCGAAACTTAGCGACTGTGTGACGATTGCATTTAATTCCCAGGGGTGTCATTAGGGACACCCTCTGCCTGGAAACCGCAAGCATGGAGAGAACGGCCTTAGCCGTGTAAAGAATCCTTGGAAAAATAAAACAAAGCGGTCTCAACAACCAATTCATGTACCAGCAATACAAGACTAGTGTATATAAAAACATACTAAATGGGTTTTACTCGGATTAAGAGAAATGCCCAATCAAATTCCCCGAAATTCATTTAAGAGGGTCCGCACATTCTCAACATCAATGATGAACTTTATAATGAAAGTAGAACATGGTAATTAAAATAGGAAAATGCATGCTTGCGGGTTTGAAAAGTAAGTATAGATTTATATACACAATCATGCATTTGGGGACACATTTAAATCATTGACTTCGCACATACTCTTATATTAGATTAAAATCAATAGCATGTAGATTTTAAACTATGTGATTATATTACATTAAAGAAAAGAATGACCCTCGAACGAGTGATTTGCAAGATAATAAAATTGGAAAATTATAAATTTAAAATATGCCTTAATAGTGGCATCTTACTTTCAATAGAGGGAATAGTTCACTCAGTCAAAGACGATTCTGACACATTATCATAATAATATAAAAGAAAGCTTTATAAATAGAAAATATTAACCCAAGGATAGAGAACAAAATGTTGAGTATATTTAAATACATGAAAGAAATACATAATGAAGTTGTGAAATATAAGAAAACAATGTTAAATAGCTATAGCATGTTAGTTAGGATTCACAAGAGCTCTTGGGTTAATTTGGGTTAACTCTGGAAACGCATTTGCAGGTAGATGTTCGGCAGGTTTTATAATTCAGCAGCAAAATCTGGAATGTTCATATTTTGGCAGCAGCACAGCAGTTCCAGGGTCTGTGTGATAACTTCTGATGGTATGGAGCAGCGGCTGGCTATTCCGAGGGGACATAGCCATCTTAACGCCTCTACTCGGACATGTCAAGGTTAGCAAATTATTAGAATCTTAGAACAACTCAGAAACCTTTAGACAACTCAGAATTCTTTAAAAGCTTAGAATGGAGAACAAAAGAAAACCATCCTTTTTATAGTAAAATTTAACAATAGACTTGCCCTGGAGCATACAAAATTATTGGACTTATCTGCTGCAATTAAATCTATCCGAATGTCTAAATGAATTCAACATTAATTAATTTCTTTTGTTAACTTCCCCGTTGACATTTGAATTACAAACTAGATTTAATTAAAATTACTGCTACTAATTAAAGAAAACTTAAGTGGACAGCTGCTGTTTTTAGATAAACTTATATAATTAAACTATTGTCCCTCATTTATTTTAACAGAAATATTTGGGAACAAGATTGTGCATGAAATAGCTGAATGTGCTCAATCTCATTCTTTACCTCACACTCAGTTTTTCTTTGAAAAGTTAACCTTGACAATGGTGAATGCTATTTTGTCAAAACATTGAGAATTAATCAAAACTAACACAGGGTTTAACCCAAAAACTATTTTCTTTACATCATATAATTGTGAAAATATTAAGTGTGTATATATATATATATATTGTAATGATCTGGAGAAAGAGAGATTACCATAATCTGCACTACAGGGCGCCATCTAGGCATTTGAACCTAGAAAAATTTATAAAGTAGGCAGATACGTAAGTAAAAAAAAAAATTTTTTTTTTTTTTTAAATATTTTGGTTCCGGTCGTTAGCCCATGTCACTAGCTCAGTGGAATAGCAGAGATTAAATAATATAATCTAAGAGTATATAAAAAAAGAATAAAATAAGCCACTGCCAGTAATTAGCATACAAACATTTATTTATGCACATATATATATAAGATTGAAAATTGTTTTAGTATCAGTTTACATTTTAACATTTAACATTATTTTTAACTTTACTTTAGATTTTAATTTACACTTTAATTTCTATTATATTATAAGTTTACATTTTAATTAAGTTCGCACAGATGGAATTATAAAAATTTGTTTTAATAATGTTGAGTATAGATCGGTTACATAGATTACAACGGTTAAAAACATTTCAAAATAAACATAAACGATCAAAATATAAAATCATTGATACTGACAATTGCAGAGGGAAATTTATAAGTAACCCAATAGTATTCACCATAAGATACTTGCATTGTCACCAATAACTTAAAAGACATCTGAATAAATACATTTTAGATACCCACCATAAGGTATCATTATTTATCGAATGTCTATATATTTTGATCAAATATAAAAACCCAAAACATACTTAACCGATAACCAATCCATGCAAGCATCTATAAACAACTTAAATTTAATGCATTTTTATTTAGTGTCGAGTATGAATAGACTACATAGATTTGCATTTGAAAATAAAACATTCTATCCCTATTTAACCTTAGGCTAAAGGTTCGCAGCCAAAACTGGCGTCAATTTATCTGATATATCGATGCATTCAATGTAATACGAAATACGGCAGCACCAAAAAGTTTAAGAGAAGAAATTGCCTCTCGTCAAATAGGAATATTACATCTATCTGACAAGAAGAGCAATAAAAAAAACTCCATAGAAAGGAACTGCGTTCTACGTCTTATAATTCCTTCCATAGGCAAACGGGTGAGTGCGGCGTATGAAACGATTCTGCCCGTAGCGAATCTGATATTACATCTACTAATCACACCAATATATCCCATCCATTGACCTAATTCAACTATGACACAAATAACCTAAGATTACCCTCCCCTAATATAACTTTACAAATCTATACAGCCATTCATGCCCGACTTAAGTTTAACATTTATATAATTAATTTAACGAAAAACAAAAATCATGATAAAACAAAGAACAAAAAATAAATAAATAAATGGAAATGATTTTACAAAAGAAACACATCAAATAAAATTATAACTAATTAATAAATATTTTAGTATGGTCAGATAGGATTCTATTGCAGTATTTACCAAAAAGTTTTAAAATTTAGAGTTCTTATTGTTCAAATGAATACAAAGTTCTTACGATTTTTTAAAACGTCCAATTTTATCCATTGCTTGCCATGAATGTGAATTCCCACGCCGTCCTAAGATTGGTATTCTGTTGGACGATTTATTTATCCATCCAGAGGTTTTTGCTTTAACTGGTCCTCAATGTAGAAAACAATAGTTCATTTCTCCTTCTTTCTTAGCAGAACTGAAGGGATTGAAGAGTGCGTCTTTTCAATCCCTTCTCCTTCACCTCTGCACTAACACATATATGTCACATCTCTCAATAATAATCAATCAATCAATCATTTTCAAACTTGTCCTTTTATATTAATTTTGTGGATTGAATTGACATTACGTCATCGATGTGATGGTCCTTTTGCTGAGGTCCGATTCCATTGTTTTTCTCTCCTATCTGACAGCTGTTTATACATATAAATGCCCAAGGCTAGTTTACTAATTAAAATAATCATTTCCATTTTCTGATTACTTAATGTGTTTGCCAAAATTAAAGATATATTTTTATCTCTAAATCTTTTTAAGATTTAGTTTTAAAATACTTTTTTCTTTAATAATGTTTTATTTTAATAATTTTTCATCCACGCGATTTTATATATATATAAAAGTTTAAGATTTTCAATTTTTATGTCTAACAAAACAAAAAAAAAAGAAGTTTTTAAATGTGAACTTTTTATTTTAACTTTATGTTTAATAATAAAAAACAATGTAACGACATCTGTGCTCGTTACAATATATATATGTATATATAGTTTTAGAAAATTCTGGTTGGAATAGCAAATTAAAATTATGACATTGTTGTAAAAAGCAAGACCTAGAAAAGGTTCCATAGATCTTATTTTTCATAATTATTTGTAAGATTTTACATATCAAAGATTTAAAACCTTAATTCAAATAGTTTTATAACAAGCCCTTTTCATTGCTATGAAGATAAAGATAACTGTGGATTCAGGATCCAGAAGAGTAATAAAGCTTATAATAATTACAATTATAATTTTTAATATTATGGACAATGCATAAAGCTCATTTTACCATTCAGATTAATCTGGGATTGTTATTTTCTAATTAATAATAATATATTGATGAATATTATGAATTCTAAATGGGTTGATTAGTGATAAAATAATGGAAAAAAATATTAATTATACATTTAATTGGATCCAGGCCAGGTTGTTTGCTTTAGCAAACAAATATTCTAATTTCTAATGCAATATTATTTTGTAAAAATGAAAACATTTTATTTTAGAATGAATAAAATTATAACGTTAAATTAAATTCGAAGAATACCAGAAGAAACATATCCGTCTACTATAATGATAACTAAAAAAATTATTTTTTCAAATATCTAAAGATTTCAATAGTTTAAATTTATTTTATTTTAAAAATATAAATCATTTGGTGTCAATCAAAAATTTTAGATACCTCCATTTTTGTTTTCAATAACTTGTGCATGATTTAACATTTTTTATAACTAAAAATAAATGTTTTTAAAAAGAAAGAAAATGACATTATAGAGTTCCATTCATTTTTTAAAATTTTGTGTTTTCAGATTTAATCCTGTTTGTTATACATATATTAAAACATCTGGAGAAGACTTTTCTATTTTTGCTTGCTTTAAAAAGTCAACCATCATTGTTGCTTTTAATATGTTTTTAGAGCTGATTGACTTTTTAAACAAGAAAAGGAATATTTTCCAGATGTTATATTATGTAATGGATATCTGTACATATATATATTCAGATGTCATATTGTGTTACATTATATATATATATGTATATATATATATATATATATATCATAATCAAAATAAGTTTATATAACAAAAAGCTGTTTTATAAATTGCAAATTCCAAAAAATTAGTACTGAAATATAATCATTCAGAATTAAAGTATTTAATTTCAAAGTAATTCTCTCATCAACTGTGTGCCTTTTAGCACACTCACTATAAGTCGGAAAGTAGTTGAATCTCTTTATGTAAGTCAGATGTCAATTATTTTTTAAAGGTATTATGAAAGTTGTTATATATATTTAATAAATGTATGGTTCTCATTATGAATTAAGTACACATATAACATATTTCTAGCTAGCTATGAATATTACCTATATCTATTTTTTCTGCAGATCTTTTATATATATATATATATATATTAGGTACAAATATCCATAATGCTAAAATGGCATTTATCTAAATAAATATCATAATTTATCTATACATTATCTAACTGTACTATCAAGTTGACAAAGGCATCGACAAAAAGTTTTTAAAATGAGCCCACTTTAATTTTGTTATCTAAGATTTTAAAGTAAAACAACAATAACCTGCTTATTATTAAAATAATTTTAATAAAAAAGTGAATCGCTGTTAAACTTTAATTGCATATGCTATATTATCAGATTGTTTATACTAATCTGTTAAAAATGAATCCATGCTATGAAGAAGAAATCATTTTACCTAATCAGAAATAGTTTTATTATAAATACACCTCTGAAAAATTTCTGCAATAGTGTAGGTCTATAGTTATTACTATTTTTAAATGTTGGAATCATTTTCGTATATTAAAGTGTATCAGGAAAAATATCTGTATTTAAAGAATTATTTAGAACAGGGGTGGGCAATTGTTTTGGCTCAGGGGACACAGAGGTTGGTTGAGGGCCACATCAGGAACCACTTTGTGGAAGTGAAGGTTAGCAGAGGGCTGCACCTTTTTCCATGACACAATAAACATGCTGCTGTATTCCCTGTATTACCAAAGAAATATTTCTTTGTCCATTCTTCATTAAACACACGACATTCATCACCGATTTTACATTTTTTTTGGAGAGTTCATAGTTTCACTAAAGTTGGAAATGTATATATTTGCTAATGCAAAGACAAAATTTAAATTAACCAGATCAACTGAAAAAGCACTGCACATTGTATCTACACTGGACATGTGTATTGACCTGGCCATCTTACTGGGAAGTACGAGAGAAATCTTTGGATGTGCATGGGAAGGAAATCTCAGTTCAAAATGTATTTTTCTGATTGTCTTGGCAGGCTGCATAAAACCTCTTAGCAGGCCACTATTTTCCCACTGCTGATTTAGAATATCAGCATAGAAGAATCATAAAATAATGTATTTTTAAAATACGTTGTAGAATGTGATGAATACAAAATCAGCAAAATATTTAGAAAAATCATCAGCAATTAAGGTTGAATGAAGATTTTTTAGAATTAATTTCTTACCCAGGCCAGAATTATTAATAAAAATCCAAAAAATTTTATGGTTAGAATAAACATTTCCAAGTGAAATCAGAAAATAATCTAGCTCTAAAAATGATAAAATGAATTTAAGATATACCTTCCCTGAGAAAAATTTAAAGTTGTGATTTAAGATAATTTCTCACCATGTAAAATTCAGAAAGAGAAATAAAATGAAGATCTTAATAAAAGTTATGAATAGCAATAAGGTATAAGCTTCTCAAATAATATTTTCCATATTTATAAAATTCTAAATTTTTTATCAAGTAAAGAATGATCAAGAAATGGTTGATTTAACCAAGTTTCTATAAATAAAAAAACATAACATTGAATATAAAGCAAACAAAAAAAAATAATAATAATAAGATGGGGAGTAAAAAGAAAACCAAAGATAGACAAAAGCATAATGTAAAAAAGAGATAAAAAATAAAAGAAATAGAGATCCTATAAAAAAAAAAAAATGTCTCATGAGACCATAAATTAGGGGTAATATTTTATTATATCTATTTACAGGAACAAAAATAGAAAAGCAAAAATATTTAATATGGTATTTATACAGTGGAACCATGAACTATACTGTGTCTAATTACATCAATTATAAGCTAACCAAATACATATATATATAAACATTAAAAATTGTAAAGTTTGCTATATTTGGCAACCATTTTTTCCTTCTCTGAACACTGCATGCAATCATATTTTCTTTTAAAAAAAATTAAAATTTGTAAATAAATTGTATATGCTAATAGCTGTTTTTTGGTCTCAGAATGCCATGCATGATAATATATATCTTAATATCATTTCTTTGGCATGTTAAAAGTACTTATATTTTCTCCATTTATTATCCTTTCCAAATTTGTTGTGTGTGTAATAAAATATTTTCTAAGAGTAATTGCTAAAGGTATTTAAAAAATTTTAGAGGCATGCTTAAATTTAATATCTTTCTATAACAAAAAGAAGTTATTAAACAAAACAGAATATCACCCAGGGCAAATTTATTAATTAAAAAAAAGTCAGACATTTCACTATTTATTTTGTACAACGATTTAATATACTTCTCCTAAAAATGTAATAGCCTAAAAACGATTTACTTGCTGACGAAGAAGCTTCCAAATAAACAAAACAAATTTCGCTTAAAACTATTAAATGGGCCAAGCGCTTTCAAGGTTTGCCCTTATATTCATGGCCGACGATAGTAATAAATCTTTACGTAAAGATTTATTACTTTCATCGGCCATGAATATGAGGGCAAACCTCGAAAGCGCTTGGCCCATTTAATAGTTTTAAGCGAAATTTGTTTTGTTTATTTGGAAGCTTCTTCGTCAGCGAGTAAATCGTTTTTAGGCTACTATTTATTTTAAAAATAAAAATACAATAGCAAGTTAGTTTTTTTTCTTATTCTAATTACTATACACAATGCACAAATAAACACACATTCCACAAAATATACATAAATGTGTTCCCTTAATTTATTACTAATAATTATATTATTATTATTTACAATTTTGTTATATGTATAGCATATATATTAATAAAAAAAAGTTTGTATTATACATAAGTGCATGTTGAGTAGTATAATACATTTGCAATTTAATAAACAATGCATTTTCTATTCCTAAAAAAAATGTATCAACAAAACATGAGCTGTATACATTTGAATGTGAGAAGGTTTGAAACAAAATATACCATATAAATATATTAAATAACTTCAATACTACCACATATTCTTTTAAATTCATATAAAGATACAATAAAAGACAAATGGTCCCAAAGATACATTTCACACTGAACTGACACTCATCAGTTGGTTCAGGTTACCATCTCTCAAATATATCTCCATTTCATGAAAAATATTTGTCTATATTAAATAATTACATTTTGATTTGAATTATAAGTGTGAAACTAACTAAACACACATCTTTAACACCATACACTTTAAATAAATACAGAAATGATTATTTATAGTCATTTACTAAACTAGAGATTGTGTCTAGTACAGATATACACTTTAAAACTCAATTAAAAATTAATTTATCAATTTTTTTTTTAATTAAGCACCCATACACATGGAGTTATTCACATTTTGCTTTCCAAACATGTAATATCTTTATAAATATATTAAATAATATCAATACTATTACATATTCTTTTAAATTTATATAAATAAAGATACAATAAAAGACAAATAACCCCAAGATGCACTTTGTGCTGAACCAGGGACCAATTAATGAGTGCTGGTTTGGCACAAAATTATTGTATCTTTATTTATATAAATTTAAAAACATAGATGTAGTATTGTGGTTATTTAATATATTTATAAAGCTATTATACATGGAAAAGAGGTATGTAAATAAATCCATGTGTGTGGGAGCTTAATTTAAAAAAACAGATATATTAATCTTTAATTGACATTTAAAGTTTATATCTGTAATAGAGACAATCACAAGTTTAATAAATAATTAGTAATAATCATTTCTGTATTTATTTAAAGTGGATGGTATAAAAGATGTGCATTGAATTAGTTTGACACTTGTAAGTCAAAATGTAATTAAAATATAGCATAGTTCATGGTTCCACGGATATAACTTTGTGAGAAATAGCATTAGTTCTTAAACTACTTTCAAGGAACATTTTAACATCATATGAATTAAGATTCATTGGCATATTAGAAAACAAAATTCCTATCATTTTTGCATTGATATTAGAATAAATATCAGCAAAAAATGCAGTAAAATTATAATTGTGAACACAAATACATATATTTACTGTTTTTGTCACTGAAGTATAAGTATTCTACATATTTTACTAGAAATAAAAAAAATCGATTCCAAATAACATTATTATAGATGTTATAATTAAATTCTGAGCATTAACAGTAATACAAATATGATCTATGAGCTGGAATAATTACAATCAATGATGAATTTGGAAAAATCAGCTGGACAATTATATGTTATAGTTTTAAAAATCTTTAGAGAGGATATATTAATAGAAAACATCTATTATACTTTTTCTCATGAAAGGAATATTCTGTGAATAAATATCCCATATCTTATAGGAATTTGAATAAACCAAATACTTTCCATTATAATTATGTGGCTTAGAATGGAAAAAAGGAAATTTCAAAATATATTTTTTTTTTATGAAATGAAAGTTTAGCGTGTAAAAAAAAAATAGAAATTATTAGTACAATTTTTCTCAAGCCAGTATGAGTTATAAAATATCTATTTATATAAATATGAATTAGACAAATTTTTAATACATAAATCATGGTCAGTTTTAAATGAAAATGAATTATATTATTATTAGAAGAGTTATTAAAAAATAGCTGTCATATACACTTGATATTAAGTGAATTATCTCTATGAAACAATGTAACACATTTAGTAAGATCATTGGGCAATTGGATAAAAATAAGTACAGAATGTCACTGTTCTCAGTAATAATTGAACAATCTTTGGTAATGAAAGAAATAAAAATTTGATCTCCACTTTATCAAATGGCAACAATTTGCATTGAATGTCAATTTCATTAGTAATAAAAAATGTATTTTTGGCAAATAAAAAAGTGGAATTACTACAATAATGTGACATTTTAACCATTAAATTATACATATGTATATAAGAAAAATAAGAAACTGCATCATTTCAAAAGTAAAATTATCAAAATCATATATATAACATTAACAATAAATTTTTAATATCATCAACGTTATTAGATATGGGTCAGTATCTCCATTAGAGAAATAATTTAAAAATAAAATAATATAGTTTCCGTCATTATTATTTTCCTCTGTTCTGCTATCCATTGAAGTGACCAATTTAGCCATTTCAGACTCTTTTATTTCCTATAAAATTTGTCAAGATCACTTCAGCCTCAGAAGACATATTGTTGCAGTCAATACATTTATAGAAGCCAGAATTAATACTAATAAAAATGTTGGTATCAGCTTTACTTAACCTAAGACAAGAAAGAATAAACCTTCCCTGACATAAACCAGAACAATTAATATATTTAGAGGAATCAGAGGTAAAAATGACATGGACTTTGCAAAGAAAATTGGATGAAGCAAAACTGGAATTAGAATTTAAATTAGAAATAGATCAATCACAGGATTATTTGTTTTATAACAGCCATATTTGGAGATTGGGATGCATAAATATATAATATAATAGAAGTTTATTTATAACAAGAGCAACAACATTTGCATAAAGATTATTAAGAGCATTTTTATTTAATAATTTTAACATAACAAGGAGAATCTAAGTCAATCAAAATCTGAGCATTTTAAAAAATTTTGTTTGCCAAAATATCATTAAAAATGTAAAGAAAATATAGATAAAATCAAGAATAATAAGTAAGAATTTACTAAGTAAATCAATTAATCTCCAAACAAAATTAAATATAATAAAGTGTGTATTTTATTTAATTTTTCTTTTTTGACAAAACGTTTTTAATCAAGGAAAATAATATAAACCTTTTTGATCGCGGATGTTAAAAACTTTTGTAAAATATTTATAAAATTAGATATTCAAACCGAAAAAGGAAAATAAACGTGCAATAAATATAAATAATAATTTGTTAAAATCTAAATTTGGAAAAAGAAAATGTAATGAAAAAAAAATTGAATAAAGCAAATTATATATAGTATAAAACAAAAGATAATGTCGAAAATAAAGTCATTAAGGAAAATAAGAGTATTAAGAGATTAATAGAGAACAAACAAATAAAATGAAGTTTTGTATTTATATTCAGCAGAAAATTCGAACAGAATTGGTATCCTTGTGGTTTTAAAAATAATTTTTCTTTAACGAGATAATAAAATAGATTTATAATTTCAGGTGAAGAGAGGAAGCCATCTGTCATAAATATCTTTGATTAAAGCAAACTAAAAAATAGAAGTGTAATTATTTTGAACAATGTTGAGCATCCCATGCGAAACTATTAATCAACACAGTTTATAATCTAATAAAGTAAAAATATATAATCTAATAAAGTAGTCACATTAACATATATATATATAATAATTTGCTTTTTAGCAGGGGCAACTGATTCCCCAAAACATAATCGGCAAGCAAGAATATTATATAAAAAGCAAACAGTTAGTTATAATGGTGTTCTAAAAGGAAAATTTGGATGGATTATGGGAGGAAAATTGGTTGGTTACTCCAGATAAAAATTACACTATACACTGTGAAAACCGCATTAATAAATAACCACCTACTTTATAAAATAAATTTACGTTTACTGATAATTAGTTTACATATAGCTCGCTTGGCGTTTTTAAGTACTTCCAGATTATTTCATATATATAGTAATTAAAAAATAAACCATTAACATACATTATATGCTTGTGTAAATTGTGCTATGTCTGCATTATGCAGGTATGCATTTAAAATATGTATGTAAGTATGATAATGCAACTTATATCTATGTAAAAAGATTAAAAAAAACATTTAAGATGTTCTAAGTTCCATTCATCAATAATTGTTATCCACAGTTTTCTGAGACATTTCATCAGCTGTTCACTCTAATGTTCATTATTGTCTTCTTAATCCTTTTATGGTCTTAATTTTTTGGGAGGAGATGCACCTGTTGTTGATAGTTGAGAATCTCTGTAGAAAAAGTTTAGAATGGATTTGATGTGCTTTTTGGATTTTCTTTTCATACAACATTGTATAATATCTGATTATTTAACTTAAAGCATTTTTAAATTTGATGTTGCATTCTAAATTGGGGTCAAAGTCATCCAAAATGTTGTTCATGCCCTCCAGATGTCAAACGAATTCCATCAGTTTCTTGATATCCAGATTATTCTCGGCAGGTTTGCAATTATCTTAACTTAATTGTTTTCCCTTTCTTCATCCAGTTGCATTAATTCCTCATTGGTTAATTCTTCTGGGTGTAATTCCAAAAGCTCTTTGATGTTATCATCATTAACTTATGTAAATCCTGCTATCTTGGTTAGGTCAAGTATGATTTTCTATATAATTAAAGTGGATTCATTTTCAAGTTCAGTACCTGTAATGACTTAGAAAAGACTTCCTTGCATATAAATTGGTCTTAGTCCATGCATTTTCTTAAAAACAACAGTTGTTTTTATATATTGCAGCCCTTCCAGACTCGTAGTATTGCTTTATCCAAAGAGTTGACAAGATACTATATTTGTTAGTGAAGATATAACATCTTGAAAGTTGTGATGATGTTTTGATCCATATGTTGAACAAGTGATGTGGTGTTCGATAATATTAATTGCTGCCATGATTCCAGTTGAAAATGTATGTAGTTGTAAAATAAAACAGTAAAAAAGTTTTTAATATTACTAAAAAAATGTGCTCTTACTGTGCAAACATATAACAAAATAGAACAAGGAATGGAAAGTAAACCTGCAGTTAACAATTTTTTATGTTCTTTCACCCAATTGTTTCCTATTGTGCTGGGGAGAGGGGATCCAAACTTGAAGTTTAAAATTATTTAAAATTTTAAAAAGCAATGTTTAATAATAACTCATTTAATTGACCATAAAATGAATCTATCATTAGTTTTAAAATAGACAAATTACAGTACTATACATTACTAAAACCTAATCACAATTAACTTTAAAAAATTCAATTCTGACATATTAAAAAAAATGTATCTAAAGCATTCTGAGTATGCATATTGTAATGAATATTTAAGATTTTTTTTTTTTACACAATGTACTATTCGTTTCTAAATAAACAGTATTTTATATACAAATATGCTAGATGTGGGATGTTTTGTTGGCAGGAAATGTCATATTTTATTAAGTGTGGCATCCATTTTCTTGAAATGACTTAGAAATATTTTAAGTAGGGTGCTACATTGTGACAACAGAGATATGGACTATTTAAATAAAAATTAAAGCCATGAATCTTCTTTAATTTATTTGTATTCCATTTTCCTCATACAAAATTTGTTATTAAATACATAATGCATGAAATCATCCTTTTTATATTTTTTTTGCTAAAAATACATTTACAATAATAATTTGATTTGATTGAAATTAGCATTTATAAAAATTTTAATCTAAAATTGATTGACAGAATATTTTAGCTAATATTTATTTTAGCTAATATTTATACTGGCCAAAATTTCACTTTTGTTTTATACCAAATGAAATTGTATTTTTTTTTTACCCAATTATATATATTTTTTTTATTTTTGTGATAATGCCTGCCATTGCTTTGGATATCTGATACAAATTATAAAATAATTTAAAATCAATGGAGTGTTATTTTTAACTTAGACTTAGTAACTTTTGATTATTAACTTTATAAGTCATGAAATCATTCCCCCACTTATGTTTTTACTGAAAATATTTTAGATTTTTGATATCAGTTTTAAATAAATAAATAATTAATCAAACAAGATTGAAATAAACAACTATTAATAAGTATATTTAAATAGTTATCAAACTGGCTTTCATCTCCATTGATACCTTCTCAAGATTCATCTCCATTGAGAACTTCTCAAGATATTCTTGAATATCTTGAGAAGGTCTCATACTTATTAATAGTTGTTTATTTCAATCTTGTTTGATTGATTATTTATTTATGTGTTTGTGACAACATTATAGGCAAATAAATTATGTTGGATATTTGACCATCATAGTGATCAGTTTTAATTTGATTGAAAATTTTTAATTCAAAATTATTTGACTAAAGATTTTAACTTTTATATACAATTTAAAATTAATTTTTGCAGTAATAGTGCACTGTATATGATCAAGATTTATTTTTAGTTTATACTGAATGAATTTTTTTTTCAATACTGTATTGACACACATTTGCAATAATATTGCCATTGACTTGAATAAGTCTGAACCAAAATATTATATTCTGATTTAAAATTAAGCAAAAAAAATGATACTTTAAACTTATGTAAAGTAACCTTTGATCATGTAAAGTTGATTATTAATTTGCATAATCCATGAAATTATTTTTTCCCAAAAATAATAATTATGTAATTCTAAAGCAGTATATAATTTGCTTATTATAATAACTAAATTTTAAAATTACAATGATCATAATTTTTGCACAAGAAAAGTACCATTCATAAGAATTTAAATCCATAAAAGTAAGTAGATATTTAGTGTTTTAGCTTATGTACACATTTTAAAATTTAATATTAATACACATGATTGTCACACATTTTCAAATTATGATTTTGATTATGTATTTTACTGAATGAAACACTTCTTTTTGTTCTTGTAGTCATTAATGATGAAAATTTTTACTTCTGATTGTCTTGTAAGGATACAGGATAAAAATAAAATAAAGTACTGTACTGTACCCTAATAATATTTTAACTTTATATTCAAAATATTGTATATATCTGCTGTGTACGCACACATAGACGTATATTTTATTTATTAGGAAATAAATAAAGATGTGTGTACAAGCTGCTAGTATTAATATCTAAAGAACTCTGAAATAAAATAGCTAATTAAGTATGCAGAAAGAAGTAAAACTTACTGGAAATAGTAACAGACAAATTTACATATAATAAAATATTACTTTATGCAAATTAACCAAGTGTGTAGCAAATGTGCAATGTTGTCAGTCAGTGCCTAGTATGAAAATAATGTTAGACATGAAAGAAAGAAGAACAAAAGCAAACTAGTAGAAAATTAAACTAATAAATGTAAGGTTGTTCTGACAAGAAATAAAGAGTTCTAGTCAAAAATCTATTTGGACTATCTCTGATATAATGTGTGTAAGCAGTAAGGTTCTTCAAACCTAAAAAGACTTTATATATATATATATATATATATATATATATTGAAACAGATATACTGTTCCCCGTGTATATATATTCAAAAGACCTCCCCCCCATTTAAAAATACTGGCATGATTTGTTGTTAGAAAAGAAAAGACTTAATAATGGTTGAGGAAAACTAAAAATTTAAAGAAACAAAGAATCATGAAATTAATTTGGTCAAATTAAAAATAAAAAAGACACAACAAATACTTAAATCTGCAATTAAAAGAAAGTATAAATCTTTCTTTATTAAAATTCATCAATCCAAAAAAAGGAAATCAGTAAAGTAAAAAAGAAAAAAATATATTTAAAAATTAAATAAAGATAACTTCATTTTGTATTGCAGAAAAATAATTTGTAAGGCAAAATAACTTAGGTGTTAAACCAATGCCTTAGGCAAAGAAATGTAAAATTAATTGGAATTCGAAAACACATAGCCAGATAATTAAAAACGGTCTTCTATTGCCAAAAAGAATAGCCAATGAGCTGGGCGAAATGGCACAAATGTGGACGAAAACATACTACCAACACCAATTAAAGCAGGCGTCATGTAAAAAGAATCCATTCTGATAAGCAGAAAGGATAAATAGCTTGAAAAATTTGGATTATCAGACAGAGAGAATAATTTTTATTATTATCATCGGTTAAGTAGTTTTTCTTTTTAGAAGTCATATTGAATAAAACAAGCAGAGAAAGTACAAAATATTTGGAAAATTCAGATTATCAGAGTGTGTTTATTTTTATCAGTTTTACTAAGTAAAGCAAGACAGAAAAATCAAAACTTAACCATGAAAAAACAATATAACATGGGCGGTTGACCTGCATTTTTCTCTTCATCCACAATCATGAAGTAAGCTCCAGCCTGTCTACTGTGCCATTCATTAAGCCCCATGGGTATTGAAAGAGAACAACAAGTAATAAGGTAAGAATTAAAAAATAGTAGCAATTCAATTATTAATGCTATGATAAAATTTTTAATAAAAGAAAAAAATTAATGGAGAAATACAAAAACGTTAATTGTATTCTATATTTCAAAGTATAAATGAAACTGCTAATGAATTTATGTACAAAAATATACGTTTGCAGCAGACCAAGTAAATATTTATGTTAGAATAATTAAATGCTGTATAAATCATAAATGCTTCGACTCCATATTACTTCTATCTGGATAATATAATAAAGTTTATGTGTATGAATATACCTCTATATTTGACTAAATTATGAATGCTCAATTGCATATTACTTATATCTAAATCAAACAATAAAGTTTGTGTGTATGAATATACCTCTATATTGGATTAAATGATAAATGCTTCACAAACCAAGAATTGCTGAGTTTAAGTGTTTACCAACCGGTAGTAATTCTCAAAATAATGAAATGCTGTATAAATCATAACTGCTTGACTTCATATACTTTATTGGAAGGACTTGCAAATGGATTATTGTTAAATTAAACTCTCACATGGATATGCATGGACTTGAAAATGAACTATTGTTAAATTAAACTGCTTCCAAACTTCTTCTCATAAGTGAATTGAAAATAACTTCTCACATGGATATGCATGGACTTGAAAATGAACTATTGTTAAATTAAACTGCTTCCAAACTTCTTCTCATAAGTGAATTGAAAATAACTTCTCACATGGATATGCATGGACTTGAAAATGAACTATTGTTAAATTAAATTGCTTCCAAACTTCTTCTCATAAGTGAATTGAAAATAACTTCTCACATGGATATGCATGGACTTGAAAATGAACTATTGTTAAATTAAACTGCTTCCAAACTTCTTCTCATAAGTGAATTTGAAAATGAACTATTGTTAAATTAAACTGCTTCTAAACATCATCTCTTAAGTGGAACTCTGAATTAAATATTATCAGTTGTTAAATAAAATAGTTGTTATCTAAAACTACTTTTAGTTCTCCAGTTGTTCAATTCTATTTTGTTTTTTTATTGCATCACTCATCATTCAGTGCACTTGTTCATGAGAATCTCATGCCTCCTGAGCTACATCTGGCATAACTAGACCTAGGTAAGTCAGGTTGTAGTGAGATGGAACTCTAGTGGCGCTGTTTGGAAAACCAAACATATAAATGTCTAGATGCTTCCAGCCTCTATGGTGCTACATCCTCTGATGAGCAAGAAATATTGTTGTAGGGGGGGTTAACATCTGCATTGGGTAATGCCAATTGATAATTCCTTCCTGCAACATGCTCATCAGAAAATTGTTACAACTGAGGTAATAAAGGGTTGTGTGGTGGTCCGGTTACAATATATATATATATATATAACCCGCATAAATATGTATTTTATATATATATATCAGGGGATAATGAACTTTAAGATCTAAGTGATCTTATATTCAACTAGAAAATTATCAATTTGAATTAATAATTTTCTTACTAATACCATTGTTATTATTCAGAGTAAATCAGCTCTTGATGTTTTATTAAACTTTGTGTTTAGTTTACTTTATTCAACAACATATGTATTCAGCTGCCAATGAACTGCATGGCCCTGAATATATTAATAGGACTGTGATATTGTGTACTGTATTATATATAGTGAATAAACTGTACTGTATATTTACAGTATGAATGTAGCTATTTTGTTGTTGGATGATATAGCTTTAATAAACCATCCGATTCTATAAAGTCATCAATTTTACAAAATAATCACCATTTTTAAAAATGGCTGACATAAAAATTTTGATTTTTTTTAAAGATTGTTATAACAAATAATCTATTGTAAAATCAAAATAGTGGGTATAAATTAATAATGGTTGCTATGGTAAATTTTTGCATAAAAGTCCAACAATAAATGGGATATAAGTATATTTGAAATTAATTTTAATTATAAAATAAAAGTCCAAAATTGTAAACAATTTTGCTCTTTAACTGTATTGTGCTAGAAATAAAGACATCAAATTCTTTTATAAATAATATAAGCATTTAAATAGAAAGCTTGAAGCAATACTTTTAAAGTATTTAAAAACAAAACAAAAAAAAATCCTGCACTCTTTCTATCTATAAAACTTGATAAAAGTTTTCTAGCATTGAAATCAAACATAATTAATGAAAAGCCTGGAGCAATATTTTAAAGTAAAAGTTAAATATTGATTATAGAAATATATAAAATACTTAAATATACAGTAGTAACTCTCATAAAAATAATTCCATAAGTTAATGTGTCAAACACTATTCATAAATATGAAAATGATTTAATTATTCCAGTCAAAAGTGTTGTTTATTATAAGGATTCCATATAAATTTGAAAAAAAAAAAAAAACATCCACACTTGGCAATATATTATACATTCAACTCTCTGCCACAAAAAAAAAAAAAAAACATAAAAATCATAATGTTGGATTAAATTTAAAAAACCAAGAAAAAACAAGTTTTACTCTAAAGACAGTCAGCAAAAAAATAATCATAATAATATCAGTAATAATTCAATTTAATTTATTCTGTGACGTAATCACAATGTAAATTGCAATCCTTTAAAAGCTCCAACCAATAAAAATCATGTGTGAGGAGCTTAAGTTTAAACACAAACAAATTAAACAAAAAAATAAATAGTATCACAAATAGAAAAAAATAAATAAAATACGTAGTTAAAATTAATTAACAAATAATAAAATAGAAGTATATATAAATATATTATATAGTATGAACTAAAAGGTAAAAAAGAGTAATACCTATCATTATCATCCAACTATTCCTATTTTACTGAACAACAGAAAAATGTCAGCATTAAAAGCCCTTATAAATAATTAAAAATAATAATGATTGATAAACACAGCATCACCACCAGTAATCATTAAAGATCAACAGTTATCATTTGCAAGTGGATTTTAAAAAATACACTATAAAGTATGAAAATAATCATCATCTAGCCAGCACCAAACTAAGAGCATATTATAAAAGCAATTATCCATATTTGATCTATATGCACATATTTAAGTGATTAGATTACAATAATGTATATTTCTATACTTAAAAATGCTGGGATCATTATATCAATCAGCAATGCAGTTGATCATCTGGATCCATGATTATACTAGCTGTCAGTAAACTAGTGATCTTCTAAAAACTAAATAAGGTGGACTTTTAACATAATGTTTATTCCTACACCATCCAAATAACTCTATAGAGAATTATCAGGATATCCACACACACACACACACACACACACACACACATGTATATATTGCAAACACTATTATTGTCTGAAGTAGATTTTGGAATCGCGCGAGAACCATAGAGACTGTGAGCTTGCTTAATTTTTTGTGCTATTAAATAATTTTGCTAAGATAACCTAAAAACCCTTTAATTTGATTAGATGTTTTTTATCAAAAAAAAATGATTGTTCTCTATTTCAAAGGAAAATTTTAATCGCTGAGAAACTTTTGATAAAAGAGAAATTTTAACTTTCTGAAATCAAACTTAATTTCAATATCAAGATTTTTTTTTTTTTTAATTATCTGATGCTCCACCAGAGCATTTTAACAAATTTCTTTGATTTAGTGAGCATATCCACGGATTAGGCATCCAAGCCAATCATCTTTTATTTTTACTACTCAATTTAAAAAAAAACCTCACTTTACCATTTAAAGTCAAACAAATATTCCAAAAATCTAAAATATAATATTAACATTATTCAATGCAAAGAGATTGTCCAATTTCTTATTATTACTACTATTATTATCAGCATTGTTGTTTAATTAATAGTAATAGTTTTCAAAAGAAGTTTATTAAAATTCATAATAAATTACAGATAAAAATTAAAAAACATATATACAATGGCACAAATTAAATATTACAATAAAAAGCAATAAATACAATAGGAATATATATGCAAAGATGAAACAAGAACAATTGATCATTATCAAAAGTAATACATTTATATATATACACACACATACAAAGAAGCATAGTAAATAAAAAAGAAATTAAATACAAATATAATTTTATAATTTATATTCTTGGAGTTTAGATACTATAGAGAATTTGAACACATACTTTCAAGCACCCTCCAGCTATCCACTTTATCACAATCGATACATATGAGCACACACATGTGAAAAAGAGAAAAGATCTCCAATATATGTATTTCATGCTGAACCACTATTCATCAATCAGTTGGTCTAGATCATCATCTCTCATATATATTTAATCAGTGCTCAGTTTATAATAAGATACCAAATCTTTAGTGGACAGGTTTCAATCTACTTTCAAATCATTTTTCAAATAGTTATTTTTTTTAAGCTCATGACCTAGATGTTTGGCCATTGTTTTATTAAAGACCAGATAACTACAAATAAGTCTGGCTAGGCAAATTGTTTTTAGCACTCAGTTTTAGTTGCTTCAACTTATTTAGGAAAGTATTAGGATGTTACCTTGAATTATTTCTATACATGAATGTGCATTTTGTGCACCAGAAGGCATATACTTTAAATGTGGTAGTTCGAATATTTGGGGGAAAATCTCTAACAAATGAATTAATTATAGTTTTAAGAAAAAAATAATATAATTATTTCTATATATTTTTAAAATTAATGTCTGGGCTGCTGCAAGGCTAGAACAATAAAAAAAATGAAACTGTTTTTATTCTTCTTATGACACAACTGACTTGTAAAATGCACATTAGAGCAAAATCCTTTTATCTAAGAAAATCATCATCATCATCATCATTATTACTATTATTATTATTATCATTATTAAAAAGTTTGTACCTGAAAAAATAATTAATAATAAATGGGCTTCTATCAGATTGATTATTGTAGAATCTATGATGGAAACATTTAATAAGAAGAAATACAAAATCTATGCAGCCTGGTATCAATTGGTATGTAATGAGATGAACAAAAAAACACCATAAAACAAAATATATGGTTGATGAATATCAAACATCTCTAACACTATGTAAAATTAACAATGTAAAATGAAACTGGATTGGATAAGATGAAAGAGATGGCAAAAAGATGAAACGAAATCACATACTGCATCTCAAATGATTTTTAAAAATCTAAATAAAACAACAGTTACACCGAGAAATGAGATATAGAAGTTTACTAAAATTATGCTTAAAGAAGAAAAGAGATTATACATAAAAAAAAAAAAAAAGAAGAAGAATATTAGATAAAACTCAAAGTGACTTTCATTCTTGTGATCATTAGTGATTGAAAATGATGATGATATGTAAGTGGGTAAGCCATTAATTATTATATGTGTTTGTAAGTATTTAGCAATCTATAAACAATAAATATTAAATTCTGCTTTCGTACAAAGAAAATTTTCTTAAAAGTAATATCTATTGTATAATTAAATACTGCTATATAAATAATACTATCTGCCCTTTAACAGTAAAACAGCAATTACCTTTCTTTAACGAAGCGGCAACAAATTTGATTAGCAATTTTATGGCCCAGTTATCTACAACTTTCTTTCACCATAATAACAAACTGTGTTTGTGACAAGTTTTACGAGTGTATTTGCGGACAAAAAAAAAAGTTTTAAAAAGCTTATAAAGTTTAATAGATAATCAATACCAAACATCAAGTTGCTACAAAATATATATTAAACGTTGACTGTTTATTTAACGTAACCACAAAACTATTATCAAATAAATATAACACACATTTACGCGTAATAAACTAAACCCTTTTTTTTTTAAAAAAAATAAAAACACATATAGTTGTTTGTTTGTTTTTTCATATGTCATAGCATCGGCCGGGACGCGAACCCACAACCGTCTGCAATCAACTACTTGCTTGCATGGGCAATCAACTACTTGCTTGCATGTCGGCTGCGATACCTCTCGGCTAACAACACAAGACAAAACACATATAGTTTAAATAATAATCTAAGCATGTTATGTTTTATGCAGCTTCCTTTTTTTTTAATAACTTAATTAAAATTTCTTTGCAAGAATAAGACCATATATACAATTTTGAAAAATAAACTATATTTTTTTTGAAATCAATAAACAAATAAAATATTAATTGATTTTTATTTATTTCTTACCCAAGAGAAATCATTACATTATAATTTCAATAATAATTTTTAAATAGAAGTTCTTTATAAGTATTCTAGTTAGGAAACTATATATAGAGTGTTGTGAAAATGACCTCCAACACTTCTAAAAATCAACTATCATTATTTAAATTATTGGGTATTGAGGTGAGATAAAAAGTTATTGTTAATACATTTCTTAGAATTCTTGAACAAATTTATTGCATAATAAAAAATTAAACGTTATTTATTTAGCAAATAGTTTTTTATGACAAATTAACTATTAACAAAATATCATAAAGGATTTTGCTTAGAATCCAAACAGCAAATAAATCTATTTATGAAGCAGATGAGCATAAATTATCTTGAATTTGTTGCTGAGGCTCCAGATCTGTTTAGGAAGATTCCCAGCTAGCTTTTCAAATTCAAGCTGTAAAAACGAAATTTGGTTGGAACATCCCAAGAATTCCATTTTTATATCATAATTTTTTGATTATAGATTCTTGTTTGAACATACAAAAAAAGAATCTTGCTTTGAGATGAGTCTTAAGTGGCAAAATTATATTTTGAATTATTAAGAAGTCCAATATACTTAACAACTTCTTATATATTTTCAGTGAAACAACTTTTTTTTCTGATATTTCATGATGAAATATTTGAAATAAGAAGAAGCCACTGCAAAGAAGTTAATTTAAATGTATGAGTAACATTTCTCATGAAAATATAAATGTTTAACAGCTTCAACTGAATCATTCATTTCTTTGTATTTCATTTATTACATAAAACAATTACACATGAATTTTAAACAATAATAAACATATTAAATAAAAGTATGTATCATGTACAAAATAATAATGAGAGTGTTAATAAATAACAATTTTATTACAATCCATAAATGTTCTAAAGAGTTTAGTCCAATAATGAAATTCAACGACTAGAGTTATAACATCACTTCCAACTGAACAAAAATATTTCATTGGTTAAATAGAAAGCCAAATAAAAAGTTTTATTTAATTTGGTAATTAAATGGCTTATGTTATTTTAAAAATTGATTAAATAGAATATAAAATAACAATTAATTACTCAACACAAATAAATGACATCATTAATAAATTGAAGAAAGATATCAAAAGTTCTTTTTTTTTTTTTTTGGCATGGGAGGAGATAAATAACAATTGGTTATAATTGATATATTGAGTAAGCAAAAATAAATAAATAATAATCAAATTCAACATTAAGTTATTGCAGCTGTGTCATTAAATGTATCTATAATCTGTAGATAGTTGGCTAGATTTACTTAACAATTTCTTTGTTGCTCTATTATAAATACTTTTTTAACATCTCATATAAAATACAAATAGTTTAAAATCAATAACAAAATTAATTTATATTTTATATTTCAATAATATAAAATTAAAATATTACATTTTAATTACTGAATTTCAGCGAGTCAAAAAAAAATGTTTTAAAAGTACAGCAACATTTTAATTAAACATTAAATAAAATCATGACCACAGAGACAGCAACTGTAAAATTAAGAAAAAATACAAATATGAATCATTGCCAGATTTCATATCAACCTACTTACTTCAACAAAATACTGAATCTAAAGAAAATGAGGTTTGGAAACAGTGAAGTCGTAAAACTGTCAACAGTGAAAGATAATGAAAATAAAGAAATTTAGATATTATCTCAATCTCTCAAATTGAAGTGAAAATACATCAAAAAATATTTCAAAAAAGGAAGAAGCTATGGAATGGGAAAATGTAAGTGATTTCAGTACTAAGGAATCCAAATCAATGAAGCTGATAACTATTAAGACATCAGAAGATACTGTTTTAAAAAAACATAGTAATCTGAAAAATCAAACTTTAACTTTTAATTTTCAATTTTGATTCTGATACTTTGTTTTTAATAAAAATTAGAAATTATTTGATTAAAAAAAATTGTCATTAAATAACTAATTGAGAATTTTCTCCAATAGTTGTTGGTTTTTATTACTAATAAATGTTTCGAAAGTATATGACGGGGGGGGGGGTCATATACTTCAAATTACAGAATTTGATTTTTCTTTCAATGTTGTAAACAATTGTATAATCAAAAATCATAACTCATGATCAACATTTATATTAAAAATAAACTACAACAAACTTAACTTTTATAATCAATACACATGACTGATATAATAGAACAAAGATTAAATAATAATAATAATCAAATAAAATATTGTCAATCAGTTATTGAATGTTCATTATACATAATATACACTGTTTTTCAAGATACTATAATATAGTTTATATAAGTTCTTGGATATGTTTCAACATACTACAGTAAAAAAAAAAAGAAATGGATGAATTGTCTTTAGACCTGTTCATAGAACAGAACTCTATTGATTGATTAATAACCAGCTGCACTTACACCTGATTCAAACTTTATATTTAGTCCATTAATCATTTTGACATCATTAAAAATGTATCATAGTGTTTTGGTGTTTCCAGCATAGATCAGCTATGATCATTATTTATTTGCTTAATCATATTTTGAGGATCATCGGGAACTCCGAATCCTTCATTTTCATTTATTTACATTTTAGCTGGAATTGTAAGTGCCCTAGGACACCCTTTGGAAAAGGTAACAGAAGCTCTGCATGAGATGAGCCTAGGACATCTGACCCATTGCATCTCCCTACCCTCCTCCCTTCCAGGTATAGCTCTGCCAGAAGAGTGGGCATACCCTCTTTTCTCACATAAATGATGAAGCAACTCCTCAGCCAAAAACAGACCAAATCTTATATTTGCTGCCTCATGCTCACACAGCCATTTATTATAGTATTTTAGAATTATGCCTAAAACTAATCTGTAAGCTGTAACACTGTGATATAACTAAACCATTTTGTTATTTATTAGTGTATTTATATTTGGAATATCACAAAAAGCTTACATTAAGCTATTTACCTTAGACAATTGATTCTCATGTGTGTAAATGAATTCTCCTTATTTTATAATTCAAAAATTAAAGTATAATGTTTGGTATATTGGATACAAAAATATTTGCGTATTCAAAATCATTGTTTTATAACTTTTTTGCTCAATATTTAATAAATGTAATGGATGTCAGAGACCAATTTACCTGGCATCACAGTTATAGACATGAAGATTTCTTGTGTGATCGAAGTGGCATCGATCATGTTTTCTTTAAATATGTGGTATTAATTTATTCAGACATCAAAATGTCTCTCATTGTAAATTCATTTGTTGAGATCATTATTTAATTGTATGTTAAAATAGCATTTCTCTTCTTAAACACGTTATGTAAACTTTTAACTAAACATTGGCATATAAACAAACTGCACTTTATATATATATATATATATATATATATATATATATATATATATATAGGTGTCATGTATGCTAATATATATATATATATATATATATATTAGCATGACATCTCATAATGATCATCGATGTAAGCATAATAAAACTGTTCTTATGTGATCTCTATAAATAATGTACATTTAAAATAATCTTTTTATACAATGTTAAATTAAAGTATATTTTAATTCTATTCAGAATTTGAATCTTCATTTTGTTTAATTATTAAAAATAGAAAGGTTTTTATGTATTTATATAATTATGTATTATCTTAATTCTTCTATCTTCATTGTCAGTCCTAATTTGAGTCTCATGTCTCTTCTCCACTGTGCAAGTGGGTCAGAAAGTAAATGAAACTGTGCTGTGTCAGTGGAAGTGTTGTTATATAGCACGTGTTTGTCCAGTACATTATTATATTTACTTTTTCTATTAATGATTAGCTAAGCAATTCTTTCTTAGAACAGCAAGCAGCAAATACTATTAGCAGTCTTCAAAAATCCAACTTTGGCAATCACATTGAGCAATTAGCAAATATAAAATTTATCTAGCTCAACAATCCACCATTAGAAAATATAACAGAATAATAACAGTCAAAAATTCACAGCTTTTATATGAAATTGTTATCTTCTGAATAATCTTGATTAAAAGATTTTGACCAGGATAAATCTCTATCTCCTTCTTAATCTTAATTGAAAAAATCCAACCAGGGCTCTTATCTATTTTCAAACATTAATTGAATTTAAGTAAATGAGAAAATAAGTCTCAGATTTTAAAGTAGATTATGATCAACAAAATAAAAAAAACTTACCACAATCAAAACTCTTTTTAAATTAAAATGCTTTTACAATTTCTATCTATAATTGAGTACATATATTATGGCATGTACTTTTAATAAATAAAAAAAATAATGTACAAATTTTTTAAATATGATTTTCTTATCTTTTACAATCTTTAAAAATAATTTTAGTTTTGATTTTCAGATGGTTGCATTTGAAGTGAATAAAGCATTCAGTCCAACTGCCCTATCATGCCATGAAAAAAAATTAAAAAGCCTTTGATTTTAAAAAAAAAACATTTAAACCCCCCCTCCCAAAAAAACCATGCTGGATGTTTGTCCTGCATTCTGTCTAGTGAGCTATTATATATACTTCTCAAAAAAACATTTTATTCTCTTTATGTAACTTTATCTCATTTTTCTTAAAATTATGTACAATAAACAAATCTTTTTAAGTCTATCTGATTACTTTAAATATAAACAACTTAACCTTTGACACATGGTTCTTTTTTCTTTTAACTAGTTTTCTGATATACATCCCTTCCTCCTTTTTGTCTTTTCCTTGCTTATAATTCTTTGTTTGTTCCTTTCAAGTTCTCTTTTATTTTCTACCTTCGGTATCATCTCTGTTTAAAAGTGATCTGTAAGTAAAATTTAATTATGGAAAACTTTCCTAGTATTTCATCTGTCTTTTCTTCACTTTATTGGATGTAATGAAGTTATATAGATCAATTGATTATCTTGAATCTATAAGTTTAATTCATCATCATCATCAACCATTATCAATCCACTGCAGGATGAGGGTCTCTCCAAATTCAATCCATCTTTTCCTATCTTTAGCTTCTCTTCTCCACATCACTCCTGCACACTTTCTTATTTCATCCATCCATCTCATATGTGGTCTCTTTCTGGGTCTTTTACAATCTCTTGAAATCATGTTTAAAATTTCAATTGTCCATCTATTATCATCTCTTCTAACAATATGTCCAGCCCAAATCCACTTCAGTCTTTTAATTTTTTCAATGAGATCAGTAACACCTGTTTGTTCTCTTACCCATACATTGCCTTTTTAATCCCTTCTTGTTACTCCCAACATGCATCTCTCCATACTTCTTTGAGTGGCCTGAAGTCTCTATATTTCTCTTCTATTAAGTGTCCAAGTCTCAGATCCATAAGTAAGAACTGGCAAAACACATTTATTAAAAACCTTTCTTTTCAAACACATAGGCATATTTCCCCTCAGTATCAAGTCATTTCTACCAAAAGCACTCCAACCAAGTTTAATTCTATGATTAATTTCATCAATTATATTTCCATCTGTATTAATAATCTGACCAAGGTATTTGTAACTGTTAAATTCTTCTAACTCATCATAATCAATCCTTATTTTCATATTTTGAGAAAATCTATTAAACATTACTTTAGTCTTTTTAACATTTATCTTTAGTCCTACTTTCATCTGATAACTCCTGCAACGTTTCCTGTACCTCTAAAGCATTATTTGCAAAAACAACTACATCATCTGCAAATCTAAATGACTTAAATAATCTCCATTTACTTTCACTCCTTTAGGTTCCGATTTTAATCCACAAAATACTTCTTAAAGCACTGCTGTAAAAAGTTTTGGAGATATGGAGTCACCCTGTCTTACACTCTTTTCAATGTTGATTTTCCTACTATCATTATGTAATCTAATTGTTGCTGTTGCATTTAATTAATATTTCCATAAATAAACATTCAAATGAGTTTGTTATTGAATCATTAAAATTTATAAGCAATAATATTATTGCAACATATAATAATAAGTTTTTTAAAATGAGTAAAAAATGGCCAATGGGATTACCTATGATTGCCCAAATTTCTAATTTTACATTATCAAAATATGAAGATGTTATATTTAATTCTTGTAACTTTGAATTCATTAAAATTTATACAACATATATTGATAATGGGTTTTTTGTAGTCCTCAAGATATTATTGATGTTCTATTGTATAAACTGAATAATTTAAATAATTTAAAATGGATTATTGAGCATGAACAAAATAGAAAAATAATATTTTGGGATTTACAAATATATAGAGATGATATTGATTTAAGTTATAAATTGATTTTTAATTCTATTGGAGAAAGAGGATTTATTCATTTTCAGTCATGTATTCCAATGATGCATAAAATGGCATGTGTAAAATCATTTTTGCATCATAATGATAAATTATGTGAAAATAGGAATGATAAAATTTTAAATATTGAACTTTTTGCTAATGAACTTATAAAGGTTGGTTATGATACAAACCAAATTTTATGTACAGTAAATTTATTTAACAATAAGAAGATCTTAGATAATAAAAAATGGATATCTATGCCATTTGTAGATAACGTTAAATCCAAATTAATTAAGAATATATTTAAAGATAAGTATAATATTTCATTTTGTGTTACTCCAAATGTTAATAGATTAATTAAAAATTCTAAGAGTATTATTCCTAAAATGCAAAGAAGCAATATAATTTATCAAATCTTATGTGGATAAAGGAGCATCAATTATTATATAACCGGATTAAAAATACTGTAAATAGACAATTAAATACAGCTTCAGTGTTCTTTGACCACAAAAAGTTTTGCAATTATAAGTTTACATTTGATATTAATGAAACAAAAATATTAATGGAAGAAAGAAATCATAAAAAGAGAAAAATTAAAGAAGCAATTTTAATAGATAAATATAAAGATAATGTTATTAATAGACAATTTGCAAATACTGCCATTCACAGCTTACGGAAATTTACTTAACATTAAAATTTGTAATTTATTTACAGTTGACAAGGATTACTATGTAATTGAAAGCATTACTAATGAATTTAAATATACTGTTTTTTTTACCATTAAATATCTTGAAAATTACATATAATATTTTTTATAATGGATATTATACTTCTACATTTAATATATATATTATCTTTATGTAACCAATCAAATTAATTTAAAGCACTCCTAAACTGCACACATAAGCATATGTGCACTTCATTAATACCCCATAAAAGTCTGGTTTCTAATGGTTATATATATATATATATATATATATTTAAAAAGTTTAAAAATTAATGCTAGTGACATTCTGGTCAGTTTTGATGTCGTGTCTTTGTTTACAAACATTCCAATTGATGAAGCTTTAAATATAATCTCACAACGTTGCAATTTACCAGACCATATTATTGCTTTGATTAAACATTGTCTCTTAAATACATATTTTGTATACAATGGACAGCATTACAGACAAGTTTTTGGTATCTCTATGGGCTCACCTATCTCAGGAGTAATAGCTGATTTATTCATGGAATATATAGAAACTCGTGCTTTAGAATCATCATCTTTAAAACCTCTCATTTGGCTCAGATACATAGATGACACTTTTGTCATATGGCAACATGGAAAAAATACATTAGATGATTTTTCTTACATTTAAATAATATGCATCCTCATATTAAATTTACAATGGAGACAGAGTCTGATGGAAAACTCCTTTTCTTGATGTTCTAGTCACCAGAACACCAAATAGTTTATCTTTTTCTATTTACAGAAAGGATACACACACAGACAGATATTTACATTTCCATTCTCATCATCACCCAACTCAGATAGTTTCTGTAGCCAAAACTCTTTAAATAGAGCAATTAACCTTTCAGATGACACACATCTGAAAGAAGAAATAAATCATATTAATAGTGTTTTATTAGCAAATAGTTATAATTACAAATTTATAAAAAAAGCCTTATTTCAAGCCCAAAATAGACAAAATAGGAAACAAAAAGATGATAAGTCAGCTATTAGGATTTGTGTTCCATGTGTAAAAGGAACTACAGACAGTATCGGACGTATATTAAAACGCTATAATATAGATACAGCATTTTCTGCTCATCAAAAGATCAGCAATATAATAACCAAGCCTAAGGATTCAATCCCTCTTGAATCTCATGGTGTCTATCAAATCTCATGTAAAAATTGTAAAGCTTCTTACATAGGTATGAGTAATCATCGCATCAGTGTTAGGAGAGATGAGCATGCTAATGCAGTTAAACAACACTCATTATCATCAGCACTCTCACTCCATACTATAGATTCAGGTCATAAAATAGATTTTTCTAGTACCAGGATCATATCCAGATGTGATAATCTCTACCAATGCAAAATCAGAGAAGCCATTGAGATACTTAAAAGGCCAGATTGTATCAATAAGGAGATGATACGTGCAAACTTCCTCCTATTTGGAAAGATTTCTTTAAAAAACATTCTTAAATTTAACATTTTTGCTATTGGTGGGATTTTTAATGTTTTATTCAAACCAGTGATTGTAGCGCCTCTACAACCGTCTTTCTACCTTTTTATAACTCTGTGGATGGCTTGTGTGACCAAGTCGAAACGTCAGTAAATTGATATTAAAAGTTTTTAACACGGATGAACCCGCAAAATATGTATTTTATATATATATATATCAGCTGAAATTTTATTTAGATTATTATTTGAAAAAAATTATCATTATATTCCAATGTTTCATCTATAACTCCATTAAAAAATTAATTAATATATGTAATCCTCTGTGAAAAATACTTAATTGGTTGAGAAAATGAAGTAAGTCATTGCACTTCAGATTTTCTTATCTATAAAGTATCTAACATTTGATTCATTATTAGCAATTTAACTTTTGGTTTAACATGGATCAGACAAAAATACAATTGTTATTATTACATCCTATAGTTTACATTTCCAATACTAGACTTAATTGGTTATTGTCTGGTTATATAGCAGTGGAAATTTTATGTAGATTATTAACTTGACAAATAATAACAGAAATATTTTGAATCATAATAGCTGAACTTAAAAGTACTTCAAAGGAACAATCATTAAATTGTTATCATTTAATTTTTCAAATCCTTAAAAAAATGCTAAATTAAGAGTTTATTGTAAATATACTATTATTTAAATCATAATGAATCGATGAAAATATGTAATTTAGTATGTATATATAATTTTAAATGCTTTGAATAATATTGTAAAGAATTTCTCATGGTCAACACCAAATAAACAATTTGCTATAGATCTTTAAAAAGATTGTAATTTACAAATTAAAAATAATTCTTCAAAAATGGGAGTAAGTAATATTTTGATGCATCATTTCATTGATTCTCCTCAGGACTAATGAACCCATGAAAACTGTTGTAATAATTTTTAAAATAATAGTAAAAGTGATACAATTTATAATCTTTTCATTTATTAAACTTTTTTTTTAATTTTTTATTAAATGTGATCAAGAATAGATAAAAAAAAGAAAACAAATTTGTAAACTGTAGTCAAGTGCTTCTTGTCAAATTAACTTAATGAAATTATTGCTAATAGATACAAAAAAGAAGCTAGCAACAATTTCGCTAAGTTAATTACTGCAAGACACAATCAGAGACAGTTTACAAGTATGTTTGAAGTTTCTTTTATGATTGTTTAAAATTCTGATGAAAAAGAAATAATCTAATGAAAGGACTATAATTTACACTATTATTTTATAAACTGTTGCAAAACTCCAAAACATACTAGGCCTAAAAAATAAAAATAGCATCATTAAAATGCATGTTGTACAGTCATTATTGGATGTAAGGCAAGATACATTATTGTGTATATTAAACATATATGTGTTCTTTCATACCATTCTGAGACACATTGAGCACGTTCAGAAGTTAATTAATTATGATACACTTTTTATCTTAATAAAGGATTATGGTTTATAAAGCTTTAAAAAGTGCTGAAAATCATATAAACGTATATAATTCATTAATAAATTCTTTAAATATAGTGTTCAATTAAACTTTAAGTGCACAAGCATTAAGTTAAAGTTCAGACATCTTTTTAATATTAAGGAATATTAGCATATATAAATTATTTGGTAATAAAGTTACTTTAAGGGTTTTGCTCAAAGGCCAAAGCAATCTGTGAAATTTTTATTTCAAACTCTAAATTTGAATCTCATACAGCAAAATGAATAATATTTATTAATTATTTAAAAAACTTACTTCTAAGATTACTTTTAACATATATAAGATAATATAATAAATATTCTACACCACTTTTAGGAAAGAAATAGACATACAAGTTCATTAACATATATTACTATAGCAATAATGTTAAAAGAATAGAACCTGCCTCATATTTCTTCTTCCATAACTAAAAATAGCAGAGTGAATAAACTAGCTCATTTGCATATGCTTTGCATACCTCTTTGTTTCCTTGCCCTAACTCCTCGTTCTGCATCTTGCATCACTGCTATGAATATGAGGCAAATGGCCTTGAAAGTGCTTAGCATATAATAATTTTTGGAATCTTTATAGCTTCTCATTCAAGTGTTTCATACGCTTTTTAATTTGTATATTTAATACTTATAATAAAATGTCAGTCAACTTATACCACAAGATAAAAAGTTTAGTTTATATATTATATTTCTCTTCATTTAAATTCATTATTAAACATTCATGCTATATTCTAATATATATATATATATATATATATATATATATATATATATATATATATATATATATATATATATATAATGAGCTTGAAAATAGCTTAACAAGCTTTTCAGAATATCCCCAACATTTGACCAGTTTCTGCCACTGGCTTCCTCAGTGAGGTGTTAGGATATTCAAGCATTAGATTTAAAATACCAAGCAAAATCCAGCACTTTATCTAATGGATAACTATTAAGTAAAAAATCTGAAATTTTCAGACATCTATATGTTTTCCAATCCAGTATCTAACTTAAATAGCCATGTGAGACTGAAACAACTTCAGATACACCCTATATTAATAGCTTTAACAATATAAAACTGCCAAAGCCTTAACGGCAAAAAATAAAATTACCAGCTTGTTCTGTATGTGAACATATTTGGGGTTTACAGATTAGCTTATATACTCATGGCAAAACCCATTTGTAAAGCAGTTTTTTTTTTATTCTCATCTATTCTTTCCTTGAATTAGAATAGACAAACTCTTTTACATAGTGTTTCCTGTCTATATACATGTATACAAATTTTCACATACATATTTACTTGTTGGGGGGGGGGTGTAATAAAAACTCATAAATAAAGACATTATAAATAATAAAAATAGTGATTAAAACAAATGCTCAATTTAATAATTCCATTCCATTACAATTAACCAGTAACAGCTCACCATTCTATGACAACTACTATTATTATTATTTCAGTCCAAAACTGTCTGATATATACATACTTGAAGTATTCCGTTTCAAAATACATAAATTTAGAATGTATGTGTGAAAATAAAGCAAAGCTGACCAAACTCCAACTAATCGTGAATAATTAAACAAATCTACCATTCTTTATTTACCAAACGAAAGAATAAAACAGATTGTTTGATCTTTACACTTTATAATGTAAATAAATCTAAATTTGCTAAACATTTTAAAATTTTGGAGTTGAACTAAAAATATTGGGAAACGGATATAGTGTCTTATCGTTAATAACCCATATATCAATAATCAAATATAAGTCAAATGATAAATATTAAATGGTAAATATTTAGTTTGTTAAAGGTAATGTGGTAGATTTGTTTAATTATTTCACAACTGGGTGGAGTTTGGTCAATTCTACTCTCTTTTCACATCATCATTATCAACCATTATCAATCCACTGCAGGATGAAGGTCTCTCCAAGTTTAATCCATCCTCTCCGATCTTTAGCTTCTCTTCTCCACATCATCCCTGCACACTTTCTTATTTCATCCATCCATCTCACATGTGGTCTCTTTCTGGGTCTTTTACAATCTCTTGAAATCCAGTTTAAAATTTCAATTGTCCATCTATTATCATCTCTTCTAACAATATGACCAGCCCAACTCCACTTCAATCTTTTAATTTTTTCAATGAGGTCAGTAACACCTGTTTGTTCTCTTACCCATACATTGCATTTACGATCTCTTCTTGTTACTCCCAACATACATCTCTCCATACTTCTTTGAGTGGTCTGAAGTCTCTGAATTGCTCTTCTATTAAGTGTCCAAGTCTCAGATCCATAAGTAAGAACTGGTAAAACACATTTGTTAAAAACCTTCCTTTTCAAACACATAGGCATATTTCCTTTTAGTATCAAGTCATTTCTACCAAAAGCACTCCAACCAAGTTTAATACATAACATGAATACCATCTTTTACGCTTGCTCGTAACTCTAGTTTGCACTGAGTGGCACTACTGTATGGAGAGTTTTGCCTGTTTGAATGATTTATTGCTTAAAAACTTCGTAAGAAATTTGAATATCAGAAGGACAGAGATTCAGCCATGATTCGTGGTTCTTGAACTCTAGGGCTGTCATTATGCAAGTGCTCTAACAACACAGGATGAAAATTTTATCTTTAGATTTTGTTTGTTCTTAATAATTATAAATATGTATATATTTTAATATATTCAGTACATATATATATATATCGGTAAATTTGCATTAACAACCGTAAATTCACTTTACTCGAAAGCAAACTATATAAGTAAAAGTAATCAACGGATACTAAATTGTAATGCCTTCTGGATATTAACTTTCGTCAATGAAAAATACAGGGTTATACATATCTGCTGGCACATTCTATAACTGTAGTCAAATTTCTTAAGGTTTTCATATGCATTATAACGATTCATTTTAAAAATCACTTGTAATACATATATATGAGTGTGTATGTATAAGAATGTAGAAGACTAAATACAAGTGCAATCATAAATATATTTTATAGTATTTCTTCTTGAAACAATAAAATTAAAAAACTTATTAAAAATGACAAATATGGAAATAGAAAACAATAGAAACCTTAAAGTTAAATCACGAGGTTTAATTAGGAAGCAAAATAAGAGCAAACTTGCCTTTAAAAACATAAAATATATAAAGTAAATGAATAATAATTCAAAACAATTTTCTTAGTAAATAAAGATTTTATGATAAACAAATTAATTCAATTTGACAAAATACGTACATGTATATGATATACATAAAAATATATCTTTAAAAATAAACAAGTAAAAATCTTCTAATTAATATACGGTCGATAATAAAAAAATAAAATCTTATAAAAGTAAACAACTTAAATGAAAAATGAATGGATCATATATTAAAAATAGCTTCACTACTCTACTAATAATTACAACATCAACAAATACACGTATATTTGGTTAGCTGTAAAACAATGGTCAAAACCAAAAATATTTTTTAAAATATTATTGAAAAATATTTTGTAACATTAGACATTGTTCATTTCGTAAAGAAGTATCATAAAATTTAACAATATTAGTGAAGCTGCTATATTTGCTATATTTTGTCCCATGCCTTTTTTATATATGGTATATAGTAAATAATAGCTCAGGCTTTGTTTACAGTAAATGTACTGCTTACTATATTGAGCTATAATTATATAGAAATTTATAACATGCACATATTGTATACTTATATATAATACAGATGCTTTTTGTATGTATATTATGCACATACAAATTAATATTATTGTATTTTTTTTTAAAAATGTAATTATTAATAATGAATTGAAGGAGCCCATTTAAACATATATTTAGTGTGAATGTGGATTCATCTTTTCACATTACATTAACTAATATTTTACTAAGGCTGTAACCTCAAGAATATGTGTGTAAAAATGCAATATTAGGGACCTCTACAGGTCTTAACCACAAGCTTATGCTTTGAAAGAAAAGAGGGGAACCCTTCTTTACTTCAACCTACTTTCTATTTAAATAGGTGAAGCTGAAGTGGTTAGATCTGAGAGCGTGAAGCTATTCAATACTTCACTGATTAAGTCCACATTTCTTATTACACATTAATACTCATGAAATCTTTCAATTTACAATGAGTAATAAGAAATGTGGACTTAATCAGTGAAGTATTGAATAGCTTCACGCTCTTAGATCTAACCACTTCAGTTTCACCTATTTAAATAGAAAGTAGGCTGAAGTAAAGAAGGATTCCCCCCTCTTCCAAAGTGTAAGCTTGTGGTTAAGACTTGTAGAAGTCCCTAATATTGCATTTTTACATGCATATTCTTGAGGTTACAGCCTTAGTAAATATTACTTACGTAATCAATGTGCGTTTAAATAAATTTATAATTACATTAACTAAAAAAAAAAATAGTGTATAATATCTTCATTTTTTTAATAAAATGAGCATTAAAGTAGCAGACTTTTATCTTTTGAAGCAATAAATATCTCAAAGCAACCCATTTTCAAAGCAATTAAACATCTGATGTAGTACAAAGCTTGTTATTTATAAACATGACCTCTCAAATTATATCATTAAATCAATATCAATTTCAAAACCTTTACAGTTATCCATTTTATATTCACTATTAAATTCTTATTTTCTATCAGTAATCAATTGGTAACATCCATTTTATCAATAAGTTCCAACTTTATGTTTAAAAAATCTTTTCCTATATGAAATAATATATCATATTGAACTTTCTGAGGCAAAAGAAAAGTTGAAAAAATATATGTGTGCTTTCAGTAAAAACCCCAAAAAAGATGATTAATAAATAAGATCACATAAATTTAAATTAATAATTTACTAAGGCTGTAACCTTAGAAATAAGCGTCTGAAAAATACGAAGGTAGGGACCCTATAGGTCCCTACCTTCGTATTTTTCAGACGCTTATTTCTAAGGTTACAGCCTTAGTAAATTATTAGTCAATATAATAATGGGCGTTTAATAAAATTTATAATTATAAATTTAAATTGTATATTGAATTTATTGAGAACAATTCCAAAATAAAAAATGGCTCTTGCAATATTTAAAGTAATAGAGACTCTAAAATTTATTAAATTTCAAATTTTAACATTTTTATTTATATTTTTATAGCTAGAATTTATGATATTATGGTTTTACTATATATAAACTCCAATGTTCACATCTATAGTAAGCTTGAGAAGTCAATATATAAAAAATAGTAGTGCAAATTAATATCATCTACTAATCTATTAGTTTGAGAATTAAAAACTACTTTTTTAACAAAGATTCTAGAATAAACAAAACAATTTACTTTGAAAAAAAACGTGCATACTATAAATAACATATACCATTTACAACTTTCTTAAACAATTTATCAATACTCTGTATTTATATATAAATAAAGAATATTGATAAAGTATTTAAGAAAGTTATAAATGGTATATGTTAAAGTGGAAATCAATACACAGAAAAAAAGAAGAAGAAAAAGAAAATTATATATACTATAAATAAATAAATAAAAAAACTTCACATAACTAATAATAATATGATCTGGTATTTATTGATTACTCAAACTTACACTAGATGGCAGAACTAGAGTAGGATAAGGTTATTTGGCATAAGTCAAGGGCTTTAAATACTAGAAATATAAGCAAAAATAGAATAGAGATTTAGATGGTAGATGTAGTTTATGTGGAGATGATAGACAAAGTATTGAACACTAAGTTTCTGGAGTGTATGATATTATTAACAACTATTAAAATAGCAAAACAAAGATTAAAATTAGTTGAGAAAGAAATAACAGTTAAAATGAGTCAAGAAAAAATAAAAATTTGTCTTTCTAGTATTTCACTTAACATTTTTTTAAAAACCTGCTAGTTTCATCAGGTTCAAAGATTATATTAAATAAATTATTTATTTACCATTTTGTTGTATTATTAATTTTGTTATTGAATATAATTTACTCTTAAGATTGTGTATAACAACTTTGTTCCCCTTTTAAATAGTGAGGTATAATAATATAACTGTTTTCCAAAATCTCCTGTTCACAAGAGATTGGATTCCTAAAAACATAATATAAAGGCACTAGAAAATTTTAATTTAAAAATGCTTTATAATATTCTAAAAATATGATCAGTTTATTTTAAAAGTTCTTGATTCTATTGAATCTACGAAATGCATGGGCTCATAACAGCCTTCCTAAAAAAGTATTTTATATTGATTTTTAATATGATTTTTGTGAAAAAGTAAACCAATTATTATTATAATAATTATCTCAAAGATACTCTTCAGAAGTGCATTAGAAATTGATTTCATTGGGAGAAAATAATTCAGATTAGAATACAATCAAGATCTACAAGTATATAAAGTGTGAAAGGTTTCAAAAAACATAATTACTGCAAAATAAGTTTAAAATGTCAAATAAACAAGTTATCAAATCATAATGTGACATATAAACATATTTGTAAGTCATAGATTTATCCATATAGTCATTGCATAAAATATCTTTAATTTCCCATTGTAGGTCCTTTTTTTAAACTTTTTTCCCTTTGAAAATATAATGGCATATTCATTTATTATTGGCTACTAGTGATAATGATGAATTTATAAAATAATGAAAAAATAATAAAAAATTGCTTACTAATTATATTTTTCAATATTAATAGCATCAGTATATCATGCAATAGGAAAAAACTTGATATTTGTCACCTCTCATTATTATTATTATTATTATTATTATTATTATTATTATTATTATTATTATTATTATTATTATTATTATTATTATTATTATTATTATTATTATTATTATTATTATTATTATTATTATTATTATTATTATTATTATTATTATTATTATTATTATTATTATTATTATTATTATTATTATTATCATCATCATCATCATCATCATTATTATTATTATAATAAACATCATTATAAAATAATAATAATAATAATAATAATTAAGTGGTTCATTGCTTAAGAGTTCTCAAAATCTTGAATATCACAAGTGACAGCTAAGAAATTGATTCATGAATTTTGAGATCCAGAATTTTAATATTTTACTATTGCACTAAAACAAAATACTCTATACAATATTATAATAAACAGTAATATTTATAGTTGCTACATAACCCATTAATAAATAAAATTTCTTCAAAAACAATTTTTGAAACTACATTTTTTTTCCTTATAATAGATCAAAGATATCCCTAATTTGAATAATTTGAAAACAAAAGTAAATAATTTTGGTATAAACTTAAGATATTTTCAAAATTAAACACTATCAAAGACTAGACCAGATGTAGAAGAAATTATAAAAGAGTTTTGATAAATCAATTACCAAAAGACTACATATAAAACTATAAAGCTTTTAATAAGGCTGGCAGTGAACCAGCTAGATTTGCTCTTCATATATTTTCTACTAAAGAATCAGTCACTTTATTCAATGCCTGTTGCATTTTTGCAAGGAAATAGAATTGATAAATTCCAGAAACAAAGATTCTTGAATGAATTATCAGCTATTTTAATAAAATATTTATTGAAATTGTTGCAATCAATTTGCCACTTAAATATTGAACATTGGAATAACTTTTTCAGTAATGAATAATGTAATAAATTTATTTAATCATATTTTAGTCACTAATAGAACATTTAATGCAGTAGCATTAATATTCATAATGCATTATTAATTCTAACTAATCACTTTTGATTTTTTGTTTATTTGTCATATCAATGCTTTGTTGTTTTTTACAATTTACTGGTGTGCAGTTGTTTTAAAAGTTCTAACAATTAATTCAAATTATTAGTAAAAAAAGAAACCGGTATTAAAAAAAAAAAAACTTAGTCCCAATCATGGTCTGCGTTTATATTATTTTCAGAAAGCATATCAACAATGACAAACACATATCTCTAAGAATGTCATCAAAATAATAAAATTAATGGTTTAACTAAACACATATGCTATGTGAAAGTAATACACTTAAAAACTTACTGCAAATATCCCCATCAAAAATTCAGTTTATAATTTATCACAAATACTTTTTAAGTAAATTTTTAATTAACCCCTCTAAATTTAAAATTGACTGTGCATTAAAATATCATTTTTTAATAAAGCAAGTGTAAAAGTAATAAAAAAATTTAAAATGCCAATAAATGGAGTTGGAAAACCATATGTAAATAAGAGATCACATTGAATCTGCATTTCACAGAAAAAAATTTTGTTTCTTCTTTTTTTCATAGAATGTCTTTTCGAATCTGCTTTTTAAAAAAGCATTTATTAGAACTGTCTCGAATGAAAGATTGAAGATAAATGTGGTATGTGTTTGTGAAGCACTTTGAAATGTACTTCACTTTTTAGCAAAAAAAAAAAAAAATAGATTTGATTATGATGTGATTTTAAAAATTATATATATATGGAATGAGATGGTATAGCCTAAAATGTCTAGGCAATCTGTCTAATCACTATCAATTTTAAAATACATAGATTTAAAAAAAGAAAAAAAAATTATTTCTTTAAATTTTTAGTTTTTAAAAGAACGTTAATTTATTAATTCATCCTTTTACCATCGCAAAAGAAAATGGCTTAAATAATTGTCAACTTATATAAAATACAATTACAATGATAAAATAATAAATCAATATAGTATTAATTTTAAAATATTTAAAAGATAAGGCAAATATTATAATTTAGATGTAGTACTTGGTATACATGTTAATATGTGTGTGCGTGTAAATGTGCATGTACGTATTACTATAAAAATATTTTAAAAATTTATTTCAAATTAATTTTAAATTTAACATTGAAAATTTGTTTAGCATAAAACAGATTGAGAGTTTTGTCAATTCCAATTTTGATGTGCATAAAAACTTGGCAAATATCTAATTGGTTTAAATGGGGTATAGTAAAAATAAGTCTTAAAAAGCATTGCAAAAGGTGAATGGTAAGTTAAAAATTAATAAAATAATATTGTTGTGTATCTGAAACAAAGTTTTTTTTAAACTTAGTATCAATTTATTTAATCTTTATTTATAATTTATGAAAAAATCAGGTAGTATTTAAAAGAACAAATCATGAATTTAGTCTGAAATAAAAAATCAAAGAAATGCTTTTATTCATATAAATGTGTTAAAAAGTAAATAGTGAAATAAAAATAAATTTTATTCAGCTTTCAGAAATAAAAGCATGGGTTGATCATGGTTTAAAATCAGATTCCCAAAAGAATCATGCCCACTTTTTTATATCAATGCCGATTTATTCAATGTGGACATTACCAGAAATGTGTATTATATATAAGCAGATAAAAAATATGTGTTTGGTTGTATAAAATTTTATGAAAATAAAAATAAAAATATGGTTATATCAGTTGTGCAATTGAATACTCACAGAAATAAAACTATAAAAGAAGAAAGAACAGGTATGATAAAATAAATGCATAGAGGCTGAAGTAGGATATATAAAGCAATCTACACATTTTTGAAGGGGGGGGGAATATTACTGAGAATAATAGATGTCCAAAGATGAAGCTAACAATGAGTGTTAAGCTGTTTATGATAGACTTATGCTCCAGTTGCTGATACTTCAGTTGCTATATTAAATGAAACCCCAATATGGTTAATAATATGGAAGCCCATACACATATCAAAGAGGTGATCTATATGTGTGGCTAAAAACCACTAAGTTAATCTGTCGATGCCATCCTCATAACTCTACTTCTGGAATGAAGCTTAAACCAAATCAGCATATCTATATTGCATTTAGTGCCCAAGATAACACGATAAAATAATAAATTCCTGAATTGGAATGATTACATATTCAGAAATGAAGTGGATCAAATTAAGGAACAAATTACAACTAAAACATATTGCCATGGCAACATTATGAATTAACTACAGAAAATCCGCAATAAGATTTGAAAAATAATTATTCATAAAATCATTCTTTTTATTTGCTTCTTTTTGTAATGATACAAACTTAAAATGAACTTAAAACAAACTTGCTAATGAACAATTCCATGGAACTTAAAGCATTACTTTATATAGTTTATATTAATAAACTATATTGTAATGGTATATATATATGCCATACATATGCTGTTACATTATTTTAAAATTAAAATAAATAGGAAAAGATTGTAAACAAAAATTGATTTATTAAAAACATAAAAACAAAATTAAAATACTTATTTAACATATATATTATTGCACAGATGGAAAACATTAAAAAAAGTATTTAAAAGTAAATTAATGTAGAAAAAATAAAGATCTACAGATTAATTAATATAAAAGAAAATAGAAAAATGTTGATTAATTTCTATTTAAAAATCATGTTTAAATCTTAATGAATGGAAATGATTGAAATATAATTGAATGTAAAGCAAACTAGCCCTTGTGGCATTTAAATGATTGTAAGGTCAAATAAGAGATAAAAAATTAAAGATTGTGTTTCCCTCTTTGAAGCAGATTGACCAATACAAGCTGTAACAAGTGCATGGTCCAGAAAGAAAAGCATCAGGAATAATAAGATCAGTGATGTCATGTTTGATCAATCTGTAAAATTTGTGATAAGGGAGATCAGAAATTATAAAAGACAAAAGAATGGAATTTAATTAATCTGACAATTAATCCACATATGACAGCCAGCTGTATTGCAGACATCATGATGTAGGAGTTTTGCAATAGATTTAGTTTTCCTTTGTATGCATCAGCTGAGGCAGATTCCGGATGATGTTTCCAGACAGAATGAATGGTAAGTAGCAGTTTCATTTCCAAGGACAATCTACAAAATGTGATCACTAGGATGGACTTCCATAAATCTGCCGAAATCCATGGGATCCATAAAGATCTATCATGGAAAGTATAAACTTTTATCAGTAAAAAAAATATAACTTTTAAAAGAACTCTTATCTGGCCAGGAATAGGACCCTAGATCAGTTAATATTTTTTTCTTTACAATGTTTGCTTAAATCATTTCCTTTTTTTTTGTATTTATTAACTAAATTATTAAAATGTATTAAATTTTAAGTTGAGTGTGGATGGCTGCATAGATTCATTAATTTCAGACAATTTGTTTTGTAGTCAAGTCATTGCTGGTAGAGAGATGTATAGGTGTTTATATCAATGTAATGTGAAGCTTGTTAGCATACAGGGCACCGATCCCAAATGAATGCATGGCCCAGAGGTGTAGCTATTGCATTGCAATGGGTGTGGATGTATTTCCCATGACATTGATTCCCTTTAGCTCTATGGATAGGGCCTATAAGATGGCAAGGACCTCTCTCCCTCCATATGAAGCATTTCTTTTTAATGTTTTATATATGTGATTCTTTTGCCAGACAGACGCACATTCCTGTACTGGACGAAGATCATTTCTTTCAAATAATATCATGCTGCACATGCACCTTCCTGTGAGTGTGGTTTTATACTAACATCTTCATATTGCATTGGTTGCATTTGTACATCAGGAAGCGAGTATTGGTTTAGCTATGAACTTTTAGCCTGAGGTTAAATGTTTTGAAAAGTTTTTAATTGCTTAGTCTATTTAGCCTATCTATGCCCAACATTCTAAAATATTAAAGTATTTAAATATCCATCTGTGTGAACTTACTCAGATATTAAAACTTGGAAGTTTAAAATAATATAAAAACAAAACTGAAGCAATATTAAATATTTATTCCTCAGATTTATATATGTGCTTAAATAAACGTTTTTGTGATTATTACTGGCAGTAGCTTATTTGATTATTTTTTGTTCTTTATTAAAATATATCTTTAAAAGTTATATTATAAATCTCAGCTATTCACAGATCTTAATGACTAGAGCATAAGGCAATAAAAAAATTAGATCTTAACAAGAAATATTTGCCTGCATTATAAATGTTCTAGGTTCAAATAGCAGATAGAATAAGTGTCCATATTCTCCGACTGTTATAATATATAGTATTGATTTCCATTTATATATGTTAATAGTCTACAAAATGGGTATGGAAAATGAATAGGTTAGAGACAGCATTTTGCTGTTATTTTTTTTATTAAATGTTTGTTTTAAAATATAGCACTAAACAATCTCCATAATTCTTCCTTTTCTTACAAAAATGCATAATACTACATTTAAAAATGTCAAGCATTGTTAGCCGAGAGGTCATCGTAGCCACCTTGCAAGTAAGTAGTTGGTTGCAGACGGTTGTGGGTTCGACTCCCGGTCGATGCTATGTCATATGAAAAAAAAAAATATTAATTTCCGAATCAGACAATGGTATACTGCTTGAGAAGATTCGCAAAAACATTGAGAAGAGATTATTTAACTAATACTGAAACAATGTATTTGTGAAAATAGTTTGTTAATACTGGTGCCTTAAAAAAAATAAAAGTTGTTTTAAATGTAATAATCAATATATAAGCCATTCAACATTAATTCAATTACAATATCTAATATTAATACCAGGGGTTTCTGGATAATCAGGAAATATAGTCATAGCTTCTGAGTACTTCATTGATTAGTTATTTGTAAATGGCCACAATTTGGTTATTCTAAATAGGTTAAATATATATGCGCATAAACAAATATATATATATGCGATTATAGATGTTAAACCCCCATAAGAATGAGTGAGACAGGATAAACCTGGCTTAATATATATATATTCAAATTTGCAAACATTTGTTCAACTATGTAACAAGTTTCCTTTTTCTTTATAACTTAATGCTAAGTGCACTATTTCATTACAAAGACGAATCAAACATCTGCAATTACAAATACAAACAAAAAAAATCAATATATATATATATCCCAAACTGTGTTAGAAGATTCAAGTATTTGATACATCTAACTCAATTAATGAATGAAGATTGTTCAAGAAATGTATGTGTAGTGAGATAGAATAATCTGACTTTTTGTGCTGCTAGTTGTTTATAATATGATAAAGTTGGAGTTGAACGAATTGAAATAAATAATGCACTGATATATAATAAAAATCTTGAATAAGTATATATATATATATATAAAGCAATTCTTCCATAAGCTATTAAAAGTACATAGAAACCATTCCCTCACTCGCATGAGAAAGTTGTAATGGAGAAGTATCAAGCTGTCAACAGATGTTTATAGTGAAGGTATGTTAGTGAAATGTATGCATAGTGAGAAAGAATGGTCTAACCCTGTGGTGATGAATGACAGCAATGTAGTAGAATGAGATGAGAGATGCACTAATAAAAAGCGCAAAATTTTGAATATATATATTTGTATTTAACGTTGAAGCAATTGTGTTTAAATTCAGATCATTTTAGGATTATGCGACAGCTAACTCCTTAGTGTTTATCTTTTTTAATTGGGAATTAAAGAAGCTATAAAGAAGCTATAAAACTGTAGTACTACACAATTCTTATTTACTAAGGCTGCACTATAAATTTCATGTGCACATTATAGAAGTTCTCATAAAATGATGAATGATAGAATTTATAACTAATTTCTTCAAATGTTTTTTTTCCCCTAAAAGCCGATAATTTCATTTATTAATATCATAAATAACTTTATCTTAAAGTGTGCTAATTAAAAATTCAGAAGACTATTATATAAAATGGTTTTCTAGTAATTAACTATATGAAAGAATTAAAAATTTATATTTTCACATATGGATACTTATCTTCATTTAGAGGCTGCAAAGATTTTGCGATTAGCAAAAAAAAGTATATACGTTTTACTTTGTTGCTAACTGTCAACAAATATTTATAAATAAAGTCCGGTGGTAAAAAAAAAAAAAATCAATAAAAAAGATCATAATTCATAAAAAGAGAATGAAAAAGAATGCAATGTATATATTTCAATTCAAGGATTACTTCAGAACAATTGCAGAATAAAAAATATCGACTATTTTTTATCTAAATTTACGACTTTTAAGTTTAACTATAATGCACATATTAATATAGTAAATTTTACCATTTACATTTATTTCTACAGCCAATGTTATTACCATTTTAAATAAACTATATCCGTCTAATTTTCAAGACATAAACAAGAAAATCACCACTAGAACAAGCTACTTTAGTTTGTCTAAAAAGAAAAAGTTTGAAAAGTGATTTTTTTTTCTAGTAACATTTTTAAAAACATTTTCTAAACTGCTTCTATGGATGAAAATGTCAAATGTAAATCACTTCCAATAACTCAATATGTTAAATGCGATAATGAAACTTCAGTTGTGATAAAATTTACTGTCACAATTCATTCCTTGTTCAAAAAAATACATTACTGCCAACTTTAAACTAATACTTTAATGTCATATTACTTTATTTAAAATATTCAAGTTCAAATAACACAGAGAATATAAAATTATATTCATACCAGTATTGATTATTTGCATATAATTTTGATACAGGATACTACTGTCTATAAACTTTGATTTAACTACATAACTTTCAATTGTATGTGCATAGTATTTCCTTTCAATTCATAATACATTTTTATATGCAAAATTAGTCAGGAGTTGATTTTAAAAGTAATAGCAATTAATAATTAACAACAAATTGTTCCCTAACAATAAATATAGGGGATTTGAACTCAGACTTTCAAGCACCCACCAACTATCCACACTATCTCATACAACTGATATACATGACCACACACTAGTAGAAAAGATAAATAATCACCAATATACGTATTTCATGCTAAACTAGCATTCATCAGTTGGTTCAGATTATCTCCCACACATATATATATAATCTGGATTAATTGATGAATGCTGGTTTATCATGAAATACGTATATTGGTGATTATTTATCTTTTCTACATATGTGTGGTCATGTATATCAATTGTATGAGATAGTATGGATAGTTGGTGGGTGCTTGAAAGTCTGAGTTCAAATTCCCTATATTTACAATTAAGCTCCAGGTTTGTGAAGAGTGCCTGGTTTTCAAATATTTCATTATCAATAAGTGAGTCAAGAGATATTAAAAGATTTATTCTACCTTGCTTCATCTAATTCATTTTCTATCAAATTAATATTTCGATTACTATTTGCTTTTATGATTGTTATCATTCTGTCCTTCACATCTAACATCTTTTCTATATCCATTACATACTTACATAAGATTGACTCTAATTCTTTTCTAGAACTACACTCTTTCTCCTCATTATTTAGTAATACTATTTCTCTCTTTCCTACATTCCTTCTTCTAATATATTTCCTAAATGTTTTCTCCCACCACTTCCACTTTTATTAATATCTTCCATTAATATACTATTTAATTTCATTCTTTCTCTATAATTATCTATTTTAGTCCACTCTTTTTATTTAAATAGTTTTCCCATTTAATATTAACATCTAATATTAACATCTTTTCCACTTTCTTTGTTTTTCATAGCACATTTATATTCTGTGCATGCTTTTTTCTCACTCTTTTACATACACTCTTACTAATTCTTACTTTTCTATTACTCTTCTTCTTCTGAATACTCTTACCTAAAACCCTATTTGCCACTTTTTCTACTTCACCACACCAATCCTTATATTCATTCCCAATAAACTCTTCCATAACTTTGTCTACTTTTATTTTATATTATTCTAAATTATTCTTATCATTCATTCTACACCCATATCTTTCACTATCCTTTTTACTTTTATTATTATTTTCCATCACATTATTAACCATTTTATTATAAAGAAATTATGATCACTATTGCATTCTCTTTCTTCATTATCAAACACTTTAATTTTCCATACTTTATTCATTTCTTCTTTCTCTACTAATGTATGGTGTGAAATATATTATTTCTAGACCATATGTATTGTCCCTTATAAATATTTAATAAATTTCTAATGCTCAAATTCACTCTCTGACACAAAATTTCAAAAATTTCCCATTCTTATTATCCAAGTCATCAATTTCTAAAATATGCTCATTCATATCCTCTAGAACCAAAATTTTCTTCCCCTTTTTTTGAAACTCTATCCTTAAATAGGCATTCATATATGCTATTGTTCCAAACCTTTATAGTTTGACTATCTCCAGCAGACATATACACTACAGCCACCATCCATTTTTGTCTTCCAAACTTTATCGCAAACCACAAATGTTCTTGACATTTCACAATATTTAAACTTTTTTTTACATTACTCCTATACCACCACCCCTTTTTTCTTTTTCTTTTCTATCTATACCCTGCCATACCAAATTTTACATTGTAGGTTCTTCTTCTTTTAGATGTGTTTTCATTACTGTTAATACCTCAAGCCCTTCGTTTTAAACTGTTTTTCTTAATTCCAACAATTTTTCTGGTCTCCTACTACCATGCATATTCAAATATCCAATTTTTACCATTTCTTCCTTTTTTCTGCCAAAGCTTTTATAAATTCTTTTGACTTTTTCTTCTCTATTATATTCATAGTTAGTTTGTTAATCATTAGTTTTATTGACCCATTCCCTCTCTACATCTACATTTACATCTAGATAAGCTACCGTTTGTTTACTTCTTACATACTATCCACCCCTAACCTTTCTACTAATACTATAATTTAAAATCCCATCCCTTTTTATAAGTTTCCCAAAATATAATAGTTTTCATAAATCAAGCCCACTAATGCTTCATTTCTTTGCTTTTCTAAATGAAATACATCTTTACTGTATAACTCTCTCTTACTAATAAAAAAAATCCCACACATCTACAATGTAACATAATTTCTATCACACAATTTTTCTAATCTTTCATTTATAGAACATGCCCTGTCCACCATATACTTATTGTCAAATCTTGGTAGTAATCCAACTATTCCTACTTTTACTTCAACCTTATTCAAACAACTAATCAATTCTTTGTACTCATTCATTACTCTCTCCAATGGCTCAGACAACTTATTTGTTCCCACCATAATACAAACATCTCTATTTCCCTGTTTATTTACCTTATCTGTAACATCCTTAATTCTAGCTCCAGGTAAACATATTCTTACATATCTATTTCTGTTTTCCCTGGAAATTACATCTCCACATCCTCTAACTAGCCAGTCCCCTATGAAGACTGTCTCATAGTTTACTTTCCCTAGTTCATCTGTAAGATTTTCTTCAACCTTCTGAACTTTCTTAACTATTTCTTCCTTATTGATTCTATTCATTAATTCCATGATCTACTCACACTTCATATCTAATGCTTTTAGTTTTACTTCTACATCTTTTACCTCTTCCTCTATCTCCTTTATTGTTTGGCTAACTATCCCCATTGTATTACTTATTTTGTCATCTATATCTCTTCTGATTCTACTAAACATATACTCCATTCTGTCGTGTTTATCTACATTTTCCTCAATTTCTCCTTTGACAATTATACATCTTTTATATCCTTCCTCATCTTATTTAAGAAATTCAGATGGAAAACCTCACATACTGTACAAAATACCAAAGCTTACCTAATTTCCTTCTAACAATCATACATATATTATCATAGACATATGCAGTCCATATTTTTTATTTTTCCAATTCCACTACTCTATATTGTAATGGTAAATATTGTCATTACATTATTTTAAAATTAAAATAAAGAGGGAAATAAATGTTAAATAAAATTGATTTATTAAAAACTAAGTTATATTTAACATATATATATCGCACAGATGGAAAACTTTAAAAAAAAGTTTTTAAAAGTAAGAAATTTTTAAAAAAATAAAGATATGAAGATTAATATTTTTTTGTTTTAAGTAATATAAAAAAAATAGAAACAAATGTCAATTAGTGAATGGAAATGATTGTTTTATTAAATAAATGTAAAGCAGACTAGCCCTTGGGGCACTTATATGATTGTAAGGTCAGATAAGAGATATAAAAAAATTAAAGACTGACAAATGCAAGGATCAAGCATGCACAGGCTAGAAAGTAAAACATCCTGACCCTAGGATAGTGACACCATGTTCAATTGATCTGTAGGATTTATGATAAGGGAGGCCTAATACTATAAAAAGAAAAATAACTGATTGTTGTTTTATTATATTAATCTTGCAGCTGTATTGCAGACTCCATGATGTAGGGGTCTTGCAATAAAATTAGTTTCTTTACATGTTCCAGGGAGCCTCCCAATGACAGTTCCTGACCAAATGAATGGCAAGTTGTGACTTTGTTTCCAAAGAGGATGGACAATCTACAAATGTGATCACTAGGATGGACTTCTATAAATCTGATGAAATCATGGGAAGTATAAACTTTTATCAATATAAACTTTTAAATCTATCTTTTAAACAAATTTTCAATTAGTAATGTAAAGTATGAACTCTTGTCTGACTTAAAAGAACACTAAATCCATTATTAATATTTTTTTCTGTATATATTTGCTAATCATTTCCATTTTTATTTTTTTTTTTGTTTGTTAACTAAATTATTAAATTTAAAATTGGGTGTAGATGGCTGCATACATTTGTTAAAGTTTGCTAATTCAAAAAGGTTTAATTTCAGACTATTTGTTTCATAGTTGAGTCGATGCTGGTCGAGAGATATGTGGGTGTTTATATCAATGTTATGTTGCATGTGTTAGCATACAAAGCAACATGCCCAACTGAATGCACAGCCCCAAAGATGTAGCCATATCATTGCAATGGACACAGACATATTTCCTGAAACATTGATCCCCTTTCACTCTATGGATAAGGACTATAAGATGGCAAGGACCACTTTCCCTCCATATGCAGCATTTCTCTTTAATATTTTATATACAGGATTCCTTCATCAGACAGACACACATTTCTGTATTGGTCCAGGATCTTTTCTTTTAAATAATATTATGCTGCAGATGCACATTCCTGTCAGGGTGGTTTTATGCTAGCATCTTCATATTGTATTGTTTGTGGCTGTGTATCAGGAAGCGAGTATTGGTTTGACTGCAAACTTTTAGCCTGAGGGTGGATATTTTGAAAAGTAATTGCATAATCTATGTAGCTTATCTATACTAAACATTCCAAAACAAAATTACATAAACTGTCTATCTGTGCAGATTTTAACTAAAGTATAAAATAATAGTAACAAATTAAAGTAAAATTAAATTATTCCTCAAATTTAAATTTATATATGTGCATCAATAAATGTTTTGGTGTGCAGTGCCTCATTTTATTTTTTATTTTAATATTGAAATACATTTAATAAGTTATATATTAAATATCTGCATCTCCATGAGCTAGTGGCAAGGGCTAACGATCAAAGTAGAATCTTAACAAGAAGTATCTGCCTACATTATAAATATTCTAGGTTCAAATAGCCTAATGGCACCCTGTATGGCAGATATAATAAGAGCCATCAATTTCTCTGACCATTATGTTTACATTTATTACTTTACTACCACTCTCCAAATCTCTTCATACAAAAAGTTTTAACTTTTTTATAATTGGAGAATGAGAAACACGACCTCTCTAAAACTAACAACTCAATGTTGCCCTTCTTTCTCAAAGTGAATCATTCTGTCCCTTAAATTAAAAAAACTTTTTATTAGCAAATCTCCTAAAATCCAACTAATCTTATGTATTATGCCTTAATTTTTAAGGCGTCATTACAATAAACACAAAAAATATTCTTTTTTATATTTTTAAAATGTAAACATCTCAAATCGCTCTCCAAAAGTTAGCAATATTTTCCCTCCATCTTTCCAAATCCAATTAAATCTATTTCTCTTTGCTCCAACTCTCTTTTTCACATCCACTCCGTAAACAAATCCCCCCCCCACCGCAGTAGAAATTTTTATCTAGATGGTATTAAAATAAATAAAACTTTAACTTATCTTGCAGAGTGATGTGATGTATTGTGGCTTCTCCTTAAACAAAGTCAAAAATATCTCTGCAATTATGCCCAGATAAACCTTAGCCACTTTATTTTCCATTCCCCACTCTAAATTTTCCCATATTCTGCTCCATCCCATTTCCACAACATAATCTTTGTCAACTCTATAACCTTTATATCTAAATCCCTTTTATCTTTTCCCAAACCCAGCATAAAAACCAATATTTCACTATCTGTATAATCACTTTTTTCATATTTATTCTTCCATAACTTTATTATATGTACCCTTTCTGTTTTCAAGCATTTACATGCAATTAACAAATGTCTAGTATTTTCTACTCCTTCCTTATATAATTTACAAAATAAATCACCCATTTTCTTCCATTTACATGTATATTCTCTTGTAGCTAAAGATACTGTTCGAGCCTTAAATAATAAACTACTTTCCTTACTATTATCATATATTAACTCATACCTAATATTCTGTTTATTTCTATATATATTTAAACTCTTTTTACTCTCCATACTATTTCTCCATCTCTCTAACTCCCTATTCTTTATTAATAAATCTATTCTTTTATCCCATTCCTTAATACTACAACACTCAACAATCCTCTTAACACAATCATCCCATCTTTTATACAAATATACTGATATAAATTCTTTATCCAAATCTTTTGCATACCGCAAAATAACAACAATAACAAAATAAAAAATAATAAAATAGAAATAAAATAACAACAATAACAAATAAAATAAAACATGAATAAAATAAAATGATATAACAATTCAGATTGTTAATGATTCAATAAAGATTGAAACAAATAAATTACATAATGTAGCAATACACAGAATAGATATAAAAAAAAACAATCTTATATAACTTTATATATACCTTATACAACTGTATATATACTACCTTATTATATAATTTTCTATTTATTCTTAATTGACCAGATATTAACTTTAATAAATTTAATTAATAACTGGTGAATTAAAAATATAAAATTATATAATAAAATAGTTTATATAAAGTTGTATAAGATTTTTTTTTTAAAAATATATTAAATTGCTTAAACCTTTATTTAATCTATAACAATCTGGATTACTATTTCATAATTCTATTTTATTTTATCCATGTTTTGTTTTATTTATTGATATAGATGTTATTTTACTTCTATTATAAAACAATAAATGGTGCTCCATATGCAATACAAGATTAATGGTTAAAACAGATGTTTAACATTTGATAACAGCATAAAATCATATGCCAAAAAAGGTTTTTAATGTATAATTATTAATATATATTTTCTATAATAGGTGTTATTTTTTTTTTATATAATTTATATAAAAAAAATAGTATAATAGATTTTTTGATTTCCATTTTTGATGAATGCAAATTCTTTTCTTAATAAAATTTCACATAATACATTATTCTGTATTTTAGGACACTTAGTTTATTTGACTTTAAATTCTATTATTACCACATCAAAGTGATATTATTATATAGTGTTGTGATTTCTGTAAAATAGTAGAATTTTTTTTTCAGAAATTGCAATTAAATTTAAATTTTGACAAATTATGTGTGTGTTGTTGTTTTTTTTTTTGGGGGGGAAGAGGTTGGCAATTAGAAATCAGATATTACAGAAACTCACAAACCATCATTATGTTATTGCAAAACCTTTCAAAAACATTTGATAATATAGAGAGCTGCTTAAATTTGGCACAAAACTTTTGAAAGTAACATAAGAGTATTCATGTTATTGGAACAACTCTTTTTTAACTGGCCACTAAACAAAAATCTTCATGATGTCATTTGAAAGAAAAAAAATTTTCATAGATAAAGCAAGTCTGTGCTCATATACCCTATATTAATAGTTGATTGAATTTTTTTTTTTTTGTACTTGCATAAAAACTTATTTCAGATATTTCACACAAAAATGCTTACACTTCTATTTTGACTTCATAACTGGTATTAACTTATAGTAATAAAATAATTTATTATTTATGTAATAAAAATTAAATTATGATCTTATTTTAAGACATGGACTTGTGCTGTATGATTACTGAGAGGTTAGTCACATGACTTTAATGAAACTATGAGTAATTAATGTTATATCTCATAATTATAACATTTTAAAATAATAAACATGTAAACCTAAATGAAACAAATTTTACTTTCTTGCCTGAGGTAAAATAAATTTCAATAGTAATAAAACTAAAACAAATCTATTCCAAGTGATATGAATCTGGTCTAATTTGCATCTTTATCAAATCTAATGCCTTCTGTCAACAGCCTCTTTGAAGCCTTGGGCAACTTAAAATCACAGGTCTAAAACCTTCATTAATATTTAATAAACAGAAAATATATATATATATACATGGATTTAAAATGATGACAATAAAGAAAGATAGAAAAAATAAATTACATAAATAAGATAAATGAAAAAAAAAAGGGATAACTGAAATTCTAAAAAAACAGATTGGATTACGACATTCTTAGAAGTACAGAAAGATATTTTGAGATATATATTAGAAAAGACTGTTAATTGGATAAAAATAAAAAATAAATATATTTTTAAAAGTAGAATAATTGTACTAGAAGTAATATTAATAATGGAAAAGTATGAGATAGTAGTAATAATTTTCTATATACTTTAGTGTAATGATAGAGCAATTGAAATCTAAAAATTACTGAATTGAAACTGAACCTGTCAATGCAGGTACTCATATATCACAAGACTCCCCAAATGACAAAAACTTTTTTCTCCCTTTAATAATAGTAATATTAAAAAATTATTTTTTTTTCTAAACATGAGTCCAATATTAAATGTTTTGATTGAGGTTTATGCTTGACAATTTAACACAATAAAAAACTACAAGTGTAGGAAAGGTGTTGAAATCTTTCAGAAAAAATGTTCGCTGTATAACAGTTCAGAGGATACCATCACAAGATGTTAAACCTGCAAAAGGGATAGCGTATTACATGTATAAATGTATTTGCACTTTCTTAATGAGATTGTATAGTCAAAAAATAAGTCATCTTTACTTTTCTTATGTATTTTTTGTCGTCGTGGTCCCCTCAAGAATTACAATGATCGATACAATAAAGAAAGTACTATGAAATTAAAGAAAATGTTTGTTTGATATTATTATAAGTATATATAGAAAAAATAATAATTGCAGTAATCACATGAAATAATTTTTCATTTTCAGTCTAATATTTTTTTAAAAAAAAATCTTAACCATTTATTGTTTTGTTTTATTTTATTTTTTATTTTTTTGGCATTTGATGTTCACATTCCTAATCTCTTGATCACTTGTCTATGAGAAAATATCCTGTTTCCACTCATCTGATTAAAGGTTTGGCATTAAAACGATTCTGACATTTATAATACTATTCATACTTTTATAAATATAAATATTTTAGGATTATTTTTATTTTTGTAAAGCAATTAAAAGTACTTTTTTACTTTTTTTTTTTTACCTCTATTTTTTTTTATATATAATAAATAGTAATTCGTCAGTTATAAATATTTAAAGAAAAATCTTAATTTTCAGAAATAATCTTATTAGAGATGATACAGAGAAATGCTTCCAGATGATTTTAAATGCTAATATCTGATAAATACACTGTAATTTGATTACTATTAGATCTTAATGAAATAATATTTATTGCTTATAAATTATTCTAATATTTATATTGCATATACATGTAATAAATAGTTGATTCTTATATTTCAAACTTAAGACAAAAATCACTGTAGAAAAAAAAAGGCTAATAGTTCGCCTTTTGACTCCTATGAGTATAGCTATTCATATATATATATACAAACAAACAAACGTTCCCATAATTCATTTCAAACCCCACCTTCCCTTAACAAAACCATTTATTTTCTTAAAAGCTTCAAAAAAAAAAGAAACACAAAATTGACCCAATTTTATATAATCCTTAAAATATCTTATAATAAATTTTGATATTTTATCAACAATTCCTCCAGTAAAATCAAAAATACATTTCAAAGAAAAATTATCTTTATGAGACTTCAAATTAAAGACAACCTTTGGAGCCACATAATCACTAGGGTAACAATTTAAATAAGTAGCTCTATCAAAAATCCTTTTATTTTCCATAACTTTCATAATCTTAATTAATTTAGATTTTATTTTTTTACCAGGATCAGAATCTAAAATAGCATATTTTCCAGTATTTAATTCCAATGAAACTTTACTTTTAAAATCAATATTATTTAACAATACAAACCGGCCACCTTTATCTTCTTTTAACAATACCACATCATTGGCTTTCAATCTTTTTTTAACAAAACTAATTTCCTTAGGGGCAAAAACAAATTTTTCTCTTTTAAGTAATTGACTATTCAAAATAACCTGTAAAGACGAAATATTACTATTACTTTCAATAGCAGAAACAAAATCAAAAACTAAACTTTTATTAGCAAACGGAACAAAGCCAGGACCCTTAGCTAAAATAGCCAAATCAGAAACATTCAAAACATAATTTGACAAATTTAAAACAGATGAAGCATCAGGCCTATTTTTATAAGACCCAAATCTAAACTCTTTTCCTTTCACAAAACTTTTATTTTCAGCCTTTCCAATCAACCATTTAAATTTCTTGAAATACTTATTATTATAAGTGATTTCACACTTACTCCTAAACCACTTTAAAAAATAATTTAAAACAGAATAATTAAAATTTCTTCTAAAATCCAACTTTCTTCTAAACATTTTATAACTATCAATTAAATTAGATAAACTACTCATAATCTGCATAATAAATTGTTTAAGAATAAATCTTAATAAAATTTAGAATAAAATCACAATCAGAAAATAAAACCAATTTCCTATCCAATTTAATATTATATGAATTAGGAAACACATTGCAAAACCTACGAGACTTAAGAAAATTAAGCTGAGCCTTTAAAGATTCAATTCTATTAGACATGTTAATTAACTTTTTTATTTCTAAAATTTCTACACAAGAAAAATTATCATACAAAATCTGCCACATACTGAACGAAAATTAATAACTATACAAATACAAACGAATAAATAATAATAAACAAATAATACAAAATAATACAAATTAATAATACAAATACACAAAACAAAGCAAATAAAATATGAAATTCACTAAACTATAAAACACTATTCAAAATATTAAATAATATACCTAATTAGAAAACCAAAGCTGCCTAACAGTATAATTATCTTATAAAAACTACCACATACTGAAAGTAAATTAATAACTATACAAATACAAACAAATAATTAATAATAAATAAAAAATACAAAATAATACAAATTAGTAATACAAATACACAAAACAAAACAAATAAAATATGAAATTCACAAAACCATATATCACTATTCAAAAATATTAAATAGTATACCTAAATAAAAAACCAAAACTGTTTAACACTATACTAGCAAAAATAAAAATGCAAAACCATAAAACAATACAATACTAGATTAAATCCAAAATTTTACCAAAATCCTTACACAACCATGGTTTCATCTACTACAAATAGACCTTCTCAAGTGAAAATCAAACTAAAGAAAACATATATATATATATATATATATATATATATATATATATATATATTTTATATATATATATATATATATATATACATAAACAAACAAACCTTCCCATAATTCATTTCAAACCCCACCTTCCCTTAATATCAAAAGAAGTCTTCATAAGATTGATAGCCTCAGAATCAAAAAGTTTTATCATCAAAGTCTCCTTTATTCTTCTTTTTAACTCATTCTTTTCATAAAAAATAACTGAAGCATTGTCAAACAATATTCTATGACCTATATTCAATTCATGAATATATAAAGCTGAGTTAAGATACCTATGTTTAACTCTACTTATATGAACTTTAACCCTTTCAGTAAGGCTAAATTTGCTCTAGCCTACATAAAATTTACTCAGTTAAAAACCTTTCAAAACAATCATTCAATCTCAGACTAAAAATTTGTAGCCAAACCAATGCCTGCTTCCAGATATATAGTCGCAACCAATGCAATATGAAGATGCTAGAATAAAATCACGCTGACAGGAATGTGCATCTGACAGCATGATATTATTTAAAGGACATGATCCTGGTCCAGTACAGGAATGTGCATCTGTTTGGTGAAGGAATCATGTATATACAATAATTAAAGAGAAATGCTACATATGGGAGAGAGCAGTTTATCTGCCAACTTATAGTCCCTATCCACGGAACTAAAAAAAGGGTCAATGGAGCAGGAAATATGTCTGCATCCATTTCACCACAATGACTACATCTTTGGGTCATATATTCAATTGGACTTTGCCCTGTATGCTAAACATGCTTCACATTACATTGATATAAACACCCATACATCCCTCCAACATTATAGACCTAACCATGAAACAAATAGAAATTGAACCCATTCAAAGTAGACAAATGATTAAAATATAAAGTTATTGATGGAATTGCTGAGGGAAATTTACAATAAACCCAATGGCACTCATTATAAAGTGCTGCATTGATACCAATAACTTAAAAGATATATGAATAAATATGTTTGGACACTCAGCATAAGGCATCATATTTACAGATATCTATATATTTTAATTATATGAAAATAAAAAATAACTAAATGTTAACAAATCTATCCACCCATCTACACCCAACTTAAATTTAATACATTTAAATAATTTAGTCCATAAATATTAATAATAATAAAAATGGAAATGATTAAATTAGCAAACTCAAATCATAAAATTAAACATTAACAATTGATTTTGAAATCTTAAAAGTCAGATTAAAGTTCATTTTTAAAAAATTAGGTTTAGTTGATTATTAAAAGCTTATCAAATCTTGAAAGTTCTTAATTACTTTTTTAAAATTTTACAGTTCATATCTTACAGTAGAAAAGCTCCCGGTTCCTGGTGCTAATACCCGCAAAGTCTTTATTTGTCATACTTTCATGGAAGACTGGTAAATGGCCTTAGCTAGTTCAATCCTGGTACTATTTTATTGTAGGACCCATATGATTTGGGTCTACAATAGTGCCATTCATAAATTAAGTCACTTCATTTGAAATAAGAGAGAGTGAAAAGTGCATCTTTTCATCCTTCTCAAAAAATCAAGCTGGAACTGTTCACAATTTGGATATTTTTCTTTTTATACCAATCATCTGGATCATTGAACAATGGTTTCCTGTTCCAATGATTTTCATTAGGGTCCAAGTGTTGTTTGCAGCTTCTATTGTACATTCTATTTTTTTTATTCTCTTATCTGACTTTTTAATTATATTAGAGCCCCAAAGGCTAGGTTGTTTTTCATTTAATTAATAACACAATCATTTCCATTTACTAAGATTACATAGGTTAACAAAAATATTTTATCTTTAGATCTTGTACATTTTTTTATACAAAAAGTACATTTAAATACTTTTTTTTAAAAAAAAAAATAATTTTAAAGTTTTCCATAGTGTGACAATATATACATTAAACAACTCTTTAATTTTTGCTTTTAGTTTTTAATAAATTTATTTTTATTTATGAATTTTTTATTTTTATTTTAAATTAATGTAATGGCATATTATATACCATTACACTATGGAACAGAGCAAAATAAGTTTGTTTTGAAACCAGTAATTTGGAAAAAAAAGATCTATATAAAACAAACTGATAAAAAATGCTTATTCATCACCTCTTATTAAGAATACCTTAAATAAATAACATCAGAAGAAAAAACAATTACTGGTTTTATAGTGCATACACACCAAAAAGAGGCCAAAGTAAGAAAACTACAATCAGTATAACATCAGAACGGCTTTCCAGAACCATACAACACAATGAGAATTCTAATGTCAACAAAATCTAAACTTGAAATGCTGACAAAACTGTGTCTATGAAATGCCATGTGAATGTAGAAGAATGTATATTGGTGAGGCATATTGTTCAATTGAAATGATTGCAAGAGCACAAACTGATGATTAGAAAAGAGAAAGCAGATGTGCCTACTGCATCAGACCATGTATGTACTAATGAACATATGCTCAAATTGAATTGAGAGAAAAGGGTACAAAAAAGGAAATTCAAAGAATCTGCTCACATGCCAATGACAAATAATTCCATGTTCCAACTTAGTGTGACTATACATAATGTATGGAAACCACTAATCAACTTTGCTCTTAGGAAAATGTGCAGAAATCAGGAGAACCTCATAGGTAAGTATATAAAATTTTCTACTGACTGCTGTCTTTGGCAGGAGGATCAGTTGGTTATAGTAAAACCTTAAAATTCATTTTTCCAGAGTCTAAGGGTCCAGGTTTTATTCTTGTGCTAGTACAGGCACAGGTTAGCCCAGCAACACCTGGGGAAGAGAAGAATACCTTTCAAACCATTGTGCATATTCTAAACCTGTGTGCTATTTTTAACAGTTGAATGTAATTAGAAAATTTAAATAAAGTTTAATTTTTTTAAAGTCATCCAGTATTTAATATTAGATGATAGAAATAGTCCAATATAGAAATACAGATTATGTATATTCATAGAATTACCTTGATATTATGCATACATTTGCAAATGCATTATATATATAAAATATTTTCACAATAAAAAAAAAAAAAAAATACATCTTTATTCCATTTAATGAGGACAATTGGTTCTCCAAAACTCATTGTAAAGCATATCACATAAAAAACATGCAATTATAATGGTTTTCTATGAGGAATTTTGGCTGGTTACTCCATTTAAAGATTACAATATAAAGTGTGAATATTGTATTAACAAACAGCTTAGTATATATTGTAATCAAAAAAGCCTTAATGTAGGTTGTATGCTCATGTAAACTATGTTTTGTATGTATTATGCAGATATTACATTTATATATATATATATATATATATATATATATATATATATATATATATATATATATATATATATATATATATATATATATATAATAAATCTATGTAAAAAATGCTTACTTTAAGTTGTTCTTTCCTATGATCCATTCATCTATCATCATAATCTAGTTTTCTGAGACATTTTATCAGTTGCCCATTCTAAGATCCATTGTTGTTTTCTATATCCTTTGATGACCTTGGTTTGATTTTGGAGGAGGTACACCAGATGTTGATGATTGAGGATCTCTGGAAAAAAGTTTAGAATATATGTTTGACATGTGTCTTTGATTTTCTTTTGATCATTTGCCCAGGATGTTTTACAATGTGATGCTGCATTCTTTAGAAAGTTGGGGTTAAATTCATTCAAAATGTTGTTCAGGGCCTCCTGATGTGAAATAAATTCCTTCAGTTTCTTAATATCTGGGTCCTTCTCTACAAGCATATTAATTATCTTTTCTTCATTCAGTTGCATTAATTCATCATTGATTAATTCTTTCATGTGTGATTTCAAAAGATCTTCAATGTTATTATCAATTCCTCTAAATCCTGATTTCTTGGTTAGGGCAAGTATGTTTTTTTTGTATAATTGAAGTAGATTTTTTTTCAACTTCAGTGCCTGTAATGAGTTGCAGGCAGACTTTCTTCTATGTAAATATAAGAGTTCTATTAGTAAGTTCATACACTGCCTACAAAATCAATAGATGTTTTATGTCCTTCCAGAGTTGTCCAGTTGTCATATTGGTATCCTTATCCATAGTGCTGTGTAGATGCTGAAATAGTGGGTAAAGGTAGTACATCTTCAAGGTTGGATGATTCCTTAATCCATAGATTGAAGTAGTGACATGGTGTTTGGTAATATACTGCTATGATTCCAATTAAAAGTATGTAACTAGCCTTTTAAAAAACCTGTAAAAAAGTTTAAAATTGTTGGGAAAAAATATGTTCTTTTACTGCGAAAATGTACAGCAAAATGGACCAAGAAATGGAAAGAAAACTGTCAGTTAACATTTTTTTGTGTTTGTTTGCACAAATGTTTCTCATTGCACTGTAAAAAAAACACCAAACCTGGAGTTTTTTTTAAAAAAAAAAACATTTGTAGTTTTATATAGAATTTTTAAAAAAAAGTTAAATAACTTTTTCAATTGACTAAAAAAACTCATTATATATCATTAGTATAAGAGTAGGCAGAATACAGTACTATACATTATCAAAACTGAATCACAATTAATTTCCAAAACAAATAAAATTTTTAACATATTAAAAAAAATGTATGTTATACATTCTGGGTTTGAATATTGTAATCAAAATTTAAGCTTTTTTTACATTATGGACTATACAAATCTAAATAAACATCACTTTATATATACATATGGTATCTATGGCATTTTTGGGTCCATAAGATGTCACATTTTATTAAGTGTGGTAACCACTTTCTGTAAATGATTTACAGTTTATTTTTATCATACAAAATGTATTATTAATTGCATAATGCATGAAATCATTCTCATATATTTTTACCAAAAATACATTTATGATAATAATTTTGATTGACTGAAATTAACATTCATACAAATGTTGATCCAAAATTAATTGATTGAACATTTTAGCTAATATTTATACTGTCCAGAATTTAAAATATAATACATTTGCAATAATATCTTCCATTGCTTTCGATGTCTAAAATGAATTATAAAATGATTTAAAATCAACAAAGTATTATATTTAGCTTACATTTAGTAATTTTTGACCATATAAAGTTAGTTATAAATTGCATAAATCTGAAACCATTTCTTTCCCTCTTTTTTTATATTGAAAATATGAGGGGATACCTTAATGCCTGAGGTCTCTTTTTCACCTAAAAAAAAATTTTTTTCATTATAGATATTTAAAAAAATCACATGAAGCAAGATCAAGTGAATATGACTGCAAGATAACCTAGGTCATGCTGAATTTAATTAAATAGTGTTTCACATTCAAGACTTTGAGAGATGACACTTTGTCAGGGTAAAGCTTGCACTCCTGTCATTGCCACAAAATGGGAAGTTTACATTTTACCACATTATATATATATATATATATATATATATATATATATATAATATATATATATATATATATATTTCAGAATTTGCAGATATATGGCCTGATCATTAAAAACCAAATCTGAGAGGAAAATGTTACTTGCATAAAAGAAATCAGCATTGTTTTGACTTTGAACTTCATTCACTTTGCTTTTTAGAGATGAGGTGAATTTAAACATTTCAATTAAATCACTAAAATTTGTTTGTTTTTTTTTCTAAGATAAGCTTGCTTATAATTTGCCTCCAGCATTATAACTGTTTTCCCTGCCAAAACAAAACCAGAATTTCACATTGTCAAACTTTTCAGTCATTATAAAAAGCATCACAATTTCACATGGTGATGTCATTCAACATATTTATGCAGGATTCCTGAAAGAAATATGTAATAGGTGAAGTATATAACTACAACAGATATGCAAACCAGAGAACAATTCCAATTACTTTTGGGTACCCCCTCATATTTTATATTTATGGTAATAGCAGTGTTAATTTGATTGAAACTGTTTAATTCAAAATTAGTTGACTGAATATTTTAGTTATTATACACAATTTAGAATTAGTTATTTCACTACTAGTATATTGTGTATTAGCAACATTTATTTTTATTTTTAAGCTGAATGAATTTTGTATTTTTATCAATACTGAATTAATATATATATTCACTATAATCTTGCCATTGTCTGCAATAAGTCTGAAACAAATTAGAATATTCTGATTTAAAATTAAGCAAATAAATAATAAATAGTAATCTTTGATCATATAAAGATTGATTGCTAATTGCATACTCCATAAAATCTTGTTTTTTAAGTTAACAATTATAATAACTACATTTTACAATTACAATAATCATAACTTTTGCTGAAACAAAGTAGGCAGGGAGTTAACAATGTTTAATAAAATTTTTACAATTACAATAATCATAACTTTTGCTGAAACAAAGTACTGTTCATAAGAATTTAAAACATAAACATGAAGCTACTATACACATTTTAAAATTCAATATTAATATATTTGGTTGTTGTACATCATCAAAATATGACTTTGATTATTTGTTATGGTGAATGAAACACATATTTCTTTTTCTTTTGTAGTCATTAACAATAAAAATCATTGCATGGATATGTCATTAATGAAGTACTGATTGTCTTGTAAGAATGGGATAAAAATGATATAAAGTACTGTATGCTCTGTAGATTAATTGTATTTTAAGTTATAATCAAAATATTGTATACATTATTAATACACTGTACAGGCTCACACACCTGCACATATATAATGTAACTCAGACTTTCACATGACCCTCAACTCTTCATGTCATCTCATATTGCTGACCCACCTGATCATACACATGTTGAAAAGATAAATAATCACCAATATACATATTTCATGCTAAACCAGCAATCATCAGTTTGTCCAGATTACTATCTCCACACATATATACAATCAGTGCTCAGCTTTATATTAAGATAGCCAATTTTCATACTTTAATGGACAGGCTTCAAACTACTCCAACCCACAACTCCTCAGCCATCCATTTCATTGAAAATCTGATGATGGAATGTTCAAAGTCCTTGTTAGTGCCAAGGTTGTCATTCTACCCATGTTGACCTTTTAGTCATTCTGACCCCTCATGTACTGGAGAATAATCCATTTACATACATATGCTAGAGAAGGGCAGACCTTTAATGCACTGTTTTAATATGTAAATTAATGCACTGTACAGTTACACACACCTGCACATATATAATGTAATATATAAGAGATTCGAACTCAAACTTTCACAGGATTCTCAACTCTTCATGTTATCTCATATTGCTGACCCACCTGATCATACACATGTTGAAAAGGTAAATAATCACCAGTATATGTAATTCATGGTTGTAATATGGTGTACAGCATCGAATATAATAAATAAACTCTGTACTGTACATTTTCAGTACAAATCTCACTATTTTACTTTTGGATGACAGTTTTGATAACCTAACTATTTTATGGCATCATCATTTATAAAAATGGCTGGCAAAAATAAACTAGTTTTTTTAAGATTGTTATAGTGAATAATCGATTGCAAATCAAAATAGGAGAATAAAATAATATTGCTTTCTATGGTGAATCCTCACATAAAGATCTGTTGTTAAATGGGATTTAGGTATTTTTTTTTCCCAATCATAAATTTCATTTTACAGGGGTTTTATTAATATTGAAAGATTATTATCTAAAAATGGGTGACGCTTAAAAAAATAATTATTTTTTTATACAATGATTTTAAAGTAATGATCATATCAAAACATAAAAATGTTAATATTATTATTTCTTGCAAGCTGTATCTAAATAGTCATCATGTATGTGTATATTATCCATGCACATGAGCGCACACTGTGCACACACACACACACAAAATAAAGTTAAAACAAATAGAAGATTGGAAAATACATTAACTCAAAAAAAAATGTCACAAGGTAAGAATAACGGGGAAGGAGTGAAGATATTAAATAAAAATAAATTGCTTTGACTATTTTATGTGTTGCATTTTTACCTACAATGCTTCCAGAATCAAATATTAAGTATTCACAGATAAAGGCAAAAGCCTGAAACTGGTCTGGTAATTTAATAGCTCTATCATTTAGCAAGTACTGATACTCAGACTTACTACAAATGAATCTAGCATAGAATTGTAGTAAATTGAAAGAACCAAGTGATGTTATGAAAGTAATATTTAAAAAAAAATCTGCAGCTATTGATCAAAAATAATAAGGGAGTACCACACTTTTTTTATTCACTTTTATGAAAAAGCAAAGAATGCTAGCTAATATTATCACCAGAATAAATGCATAACATAAACCATAACATGCACAAGTTATCTTTGAAAAAAATTTATTTATCTTCATATTTCTCATCTTCAAACTTTATTACAGAGTTATTACATAAGTGTCAATTAAAAATCAAGTGTATTATTATATATAAATAGGTTTTTTTTTCCAACTTATGTAACTTTTATTTACTTACTTACAAATTGTACTTTTAAAATAAAATTTAATGAAATACGACAAATACAAACCAAATTGTTTTAAATTTTCTTTCACTGAGTAATAACTGTTATTTTACTAAGAAACAAGTCAGAGACTAATGGTTTTATAAATATCTGCTTGAAGTAATATCCCTACCTGAAAACCAATTGTTTTTAATTCATTAAACATTTTATAGCATTTAAAAGTTGATGATTTAAAATGGGTTGTTTTTTCCAGAAAGTAAATTTAAGCATTTGTAGTAATGACCTCTAAAATAAAGAAAAAAGTAATAAATGTTGTGTTTTAATAAATAATATTTCTTTAAAGAAACCAAAAAAAAAAAGTTAAAAAAATTGCAACTTTTTATAATATTCAAAGTGAAAGTATATCATTAAATAATATGTTTTTGGTTTCATACAAATAAAAATATAGAATTAGATCCCAGTTTGATCTTCACAAAATTAAAATTGTCATATTTTTAGTATATTTTATTTTATTCATATCACTGTCAAATACTGAAATAGTTAAAAATAATACCCTTAAAATGGTATTATATTTTACATGTACACAGACTTTAATTTCATTAACATTAGATTCTGTAATAAATTAATAATGTTTAAAAAAACCAGACTAGTGAATCTTATGATGTAATGATTACTACATTAAGCCACTATGTCTATAATCTGAAATTCATATCAGATTGAAACTTGGAAAATTATTTTGCTTTTTTTTTTGTTTTTAGATAATTCAAAATTTCTAGACAAGTTTAGAATATTTTTTTCAGCTATTTGGTTCATAACAAACTTAGCTAGACATCTAATTTTTTATCTAGCCATTAAAGGTTCTAGATTAATTTGAATTGGTTAAATGACAATCAATGCTCTAATCAAAAAACACAATTATAATATGATACAGCTTTCATGCTTAGAGATTCATTCTTCTACAGATGATAATATAATAGTTTACAATTTGGTTATAGTGATATATACTATTGCCTTCAGTGATTAAACACAGGTAAAATGTATTTTTTATAATAAATAAAACAAAGTCTGATTAGTTTATACTTTATCCAGATAATAAAATAAAATTTACAAGATTCAAAGAAATATTTATATGGTGAGAGTTGAATGGTTAATAAAATTCAAATAAAATAATTCAATTCAAATATATATTAATATTAATCAATATGATAATGATGATGATTTATACCATAAATACAAGTCCTATCAAAAGTATTTTATCTGCTTTTCAGTTTCAATAAAATAAAAAATAAAACACTCAGTACCAAACTTAACTTGAAAGTTTACTTATAGAAAATATTATTGCCTGATCATCATCATTTACAAATTATTACTGCCATCCCTGCATGTCCCCCAGTGAAGTCCATGATTTCTGAGATTGGGAATATTATCAGCATATTGACTATTAAAAGTGTTATGTTTGGAATAAGTTCTATAATAAAACACAAACTAAATGGATTAATAAAAAAATGATTTATTAATAATGTATAAAAACTGTTGCACACATACTTGCAACTATTAATGGGTATACAAAATATGAAATATAATGATAATAAAACATATTTTTAATTTAAATTGAAATCCTTATAATATCTATATGATATCATCTTATCATGTGAAATCATTAAACAGTTCCAAACCATGGTTTTCTAAAATATTCTGTTAATATATTTCCAGATGTCATTAAAACAGGCAAAACTTTCCATACAGTATTGCCACTCAGTGCAATCCAGAGTAATCAATGGATGTCAGAAGGCTTGTGCATAAAATCCCTATCTAGTGCTTACTCATCCAATATCCCCAGACTAGTTTCTGGTTTGTGGCATCCACTGATTACTCTGGCTTGCCCTGAGTGACAATACTGTATGGAGAATTTTGCCTGTTTTAATAACAGTTATAAGTAAGCATAAAAAATGGTGATCAAGTGATGTTTATTTCCAAATGTCTTCATTAGTTCCTCCAAAGATGGTAGTTCTTCTCCTTGAGATCTAGTGATGGTAGAAAGGAAAGACAGCAGCATTGGTGACATTAAATAAAAAATAATGCCAGTTGGGTTTGGGTAGTTTATATATCACTGTTCATTTCTTTCTTTATGTCACTATTAGGGCAGGCATTGGCTGGTTTTGGCAAACTTTGTCATTAGTTTCTGCATCCAATGACATTTTATGAATGATTTGGTTGATGTGGAAAGCTTTTTGTTGCCTAACCACCCATAGCTTAGTCTTCTCCTGGATAAAATCATTATACTTGCTGTTATAAATGGAGCATTAAAAATAATTTAAAAACAGTCAGCAAAATATGACTATCTGAGTCGTGAACATTTGAGTTTGGGGAATAAAAATGATTATGGTGTAATCTTTCTAAGTAGATTTAAAATTAAACATGATTGTTTATTTGCAACATAAAGTCTTTGCTTTCATAGATTCACATTTTTAAGTTAACTTCAATTTTAATATATATTGCATCATAGTGCTTAACATTAAAGAGAATTTCCATCTCAATGTAACGCTAAAATTTGAGATTTCTTTATTTAAAAGGGATTGTGGCCGGAAGAATATAACTTAACAGCATTTCAAATATTATACATATATATTAATTTCAGTATATTGTATATATTATTTACATGTATGATAAATAAATGTTGACTTTTATATAATTAAAATTTATTGTTTTTTACTCTCACTTTTTTTTTCTTTACTTAAAATCTGTTTTTCAAATTATAACAAATTTTATATTGTAATTTCTCTATCATTAAGAGTTCTTACTTTGCTATATTCTGTAATATATATATATATATTGAAGGTATTGAGTTCAAAGCCTACATTCCCAACCCCAACGACACCAAAAGGAGGGAATGTAGAACATTAAAAGTTTGGAGGGGATGTAGAACTTTAAAAGTTTTGAAAGAGATCAAATCTTTGAATTTGTTAAATTACTGACATTTCCTGGTTTTGTAATTTGCTCCTTTTATGTAAAAAAATAAAAATATTTTTAGTAGTTATCTTAACTTTTTTTTAGCATTTTTCTAAATACGATGATAATAATTTAATTAATAACACAATGAATGATAAGTGTATATGTTTATATATTCAAGCTTTCAGGCCAAGATGCTTACGACTGGCTTATATATATATATATATATATATATTGTAACAAAATTAAAGTTTAGATCAAAAGATATTGATTAAATGATCATGAAATGTCAAATATTATTAAAAAATTATGAATCCAAAATATTCAGTATATTATTATATTCAGCTTAACTTAATGGGGAGGATCAACTGGATCTTGTAGGGTTTAAACTTGGATGCCCTACAGCTTCATTTATTGTTATATAAAAATGTGATGATGATTTTGTTTTACATTTTCCTACATGCACATTACTATAAATTTGGCTAGTGACCAAATTGTAATGGCACAACTCCCCCCCCCTTTTTGGATAAAATCATCAGCACCTTTGTTTTAACTACATCTAAAAAAAAAAATCCTAACTAATAAAATACACTAATAATAATAAACACACTAATAATAATATAAAAAAAAAATTGTAACTACTGGCAAACATCATACTTCTCATTAGAAAATCTAGCATCCTGATTTATTTGGAGATCTTTTCCTTTGTACAAAGCATATTGTGGTCTGCATAAAATTGCATATGTACATCCAGTCCATTTTTAATATTTCCATTTTTCATCTTGACTGGGTATTTATAAAACATATCCGGAGGATTTATTTTATAAACCCTCCTATTACAAACTCCATTTAGAAATATGGACTCTTGGCACCCTATGTAATATGCCTTGAAGTTTTTCAGAGAGATTGACTCTCTATACCATACATACTTTATTTTAAACTTTCCAGAAAGATTGACTCCCTGTACCATATATAAGGCACTTTGAAGTTTTCCAGAGAGATTGACTTTCTATACCAGATATCATTCACATTTAAATTTTCCAGAGACATAGATTCTTTGTACCATATATAATGGACATTTAAACTCTTCAGAGAGATTGACTCTCTGTACCAGATATAATCTGCTTTTAACTCTTTCATAGCATTTAAATTTTTCAGAGAGATAGATTCTCTATACCATATATAAGGTATCTCCAATCTATTTAAGAAGACAGATTTTTGAAACCACACATGCTGGTTTGTTACTAGATTGAGAACTACAGACTGTTGAAACTTTTGTTCTCTTTCTAAAATATCTGTTTTCATCTCCCCTGTTGCCTCTCTTAACTCAATCACCTTATCTTGTGTATGGACGTTTTCCTCCCACTCCCTTTTCCTTCTTTTCACTTTATGATCTACCCCAATCGGCTCTCTGACCATCTCCTCATGTACTTTCTTTACTGGGAGATTTGGTATTATGGCTACTATCGGCCTTTCTACTTCTTTTTCACCTTGTGGATTTTTAACTAAAGTAGGCATCCTTTTCTCAGATTGACTATGTTCTGAGCTATCCCTACAGTCATTTGGACTTATGCTACCATCGTTCTGCCCTGAATTTAGGTTTGACTGATCCTGCAGCCCTACATTAATACGATCTTTTAATTCCCCTATTTTCTGGTAGAGATCATCCATCTTGGGGTTCATGTACTCCAAAACATACGCCTTCTGGTTCTCCTCAACCTTCTCCAATATAACACCCAATTCATGTTGATTCATTCTGGGTCCCTCTTCTAAAGAACTAGATTTGTCCCTTTTCACTATCTCCTCCCTAAGGCTATCCATTTGTTTCCCCAATTCTTTCCTAAGATTTTGGTCCATCTGTACACACTCATTGGCCATGCTTCCCTTAACTTCTCGTATTTACTTTTCTAAGCCACTAAACTTATTTTTCATAGTGAGGGCCTGATCTACACAGCCCAAAGTGGCTTCCTTATATGAGTCCACTTTGGCTATCACCTCCTCTAATCTGATACTAATTCCTGCAGAGGTTATTTCAGCATTCTTTTCTATGCATTCTGAGATGGATTGGGAGACCAACCCCTGGACTTCATTCCTAACTAACTCAATCTCTTTCTTATTTTCTTCAATAGACTGCTCCACTTGAGCCTTTAATGACTGTAGTCTCTGACAGCCCTCCTGTTTGGTGACTTCCATAGATCTACACACTCCTTCTATCCTCTCCTCTAAGGATGCAAATCTATTTTTATACTCTATGTTGGATTTTTCAATCCTAGTTTCCAAAGCCATGATCATCTGGCTGTTATTTTCACTAGAGTGATCTATCTGGGCTTTGAGATCTTCTCTCAAACTTTCTATCCCTTGCTTACTATCTTCTCTTAGACTCTATTCTTTTCTCCATCTTTTGTTTGAGATTTACCATACTTTTATTATTTTTCTCTATCTTTTGTTCTAGATTTACCATCCCTTGCTTACTATCTTCTCTTAGATTTTTATTATCTTCTTTTAGACTTTCCATACTTTTAAGCATCTGCCTCATCATTATTTCCATCTCTGATGGTGCTTGTTTTGCCATCTGAGTCTGGCCCACTTCTGGCTCCTCATCTACCATTTCTATACTTGAGGCCTTATTATTGCTACTAACTTTAAAGGCATTTTCCTCTATTTCCTCTTTTTCTTGAGCTTCTTTAAAGGCAATTTCTCTATCCTCTTCTTCAGGATAAAAATGGTCACTGATCCCTGGGATTGGGACACCCTCCTCTTCCATAACCTCTTCCATACTATAATTTAGTTCACTCATGTAATAAAACTATATATATCTCATCTGTGCTTCCCTGACCACCAAAAACCTACACATCCTCTCCTTGTCTGATACCTATTTTTGACTAACTGACTGATTTGCTTTTCACCTTATCATGCATTACAAATACAAAAAAAAATATTTAATATCCTTATATGATGAACTACACAACCACAATCTATATAGTACATGTCTGTCTGTAATGGCCCAAATTATACATTCATCTATTCTCCCAGAAATCCGACAGATATTGACAGTCCAAAGAATGACTAGCAGTTTACAATCTTGAGATAAATAAAAGAATTTAGTCACAGCACTATAATCACACAATGCATCACGAGCACTCAGAAGATCATCCCAATTCGATCACTATTAACTACCACAACCCTTGATTGAATGATGCAAACTCTATTGCAATAAAAGATGTATTTTAAGTCTTAGGGGCTAAAGTAAATAAACTATGCCTTTCTCTCTCTCTTGGAGTCTTATGTGGCTAGTATCAAGGAATGCCCTGCTTATTAAGGACTACAGAAAACTAAGCCTTGCTCTCTGTCTTGGAGACTTATAGGCTGACATCATGGCAGAACTACTGTTAACTGCTTCATGATAAAATAAGATTAACATATAAATTGGGTTGGAGCAGTGAATGGGTTTGATCATTCATGAGTTACACGAGTACATAACATTCTCAAGGCAATGACAAAACTCTCCACTCATCATCAAAACTGCAATCTAACCAACCAAACTCCAATGATCAGATATCCAATCCAACCTCCAAAATCATAGACTTTTCTACAAAATGAACTCCCCAAACACACATGAGACTACCATTCCATAATTCATCACTATTACTAAGCCTATCCTATCTGGCAATAAATCATTTTAATGCTCCACAAAAAAAAATTCTATTATTTATTTCACCTTTGTCTTAAGTTGTGATATTCATCTCTTTTCAAAATTGATAAAACAAAACTAAGCTGTTTTATGGCTGTACCCATTTTATCATCATCAATGAAAAATTAAATCATATTAAACATCATCATCTAAAATAAGACTGTTTGGCCAAGAAAATTTTGTAAGACAAAAAGAATTTTTACTGAAAAAAATTTTTACTAAAAAATTTCTCTCTTTTTAACCACACATCTCCTATCATTCTATAGACTCCCTTTTTCAGGTATATGGTAAAATATCAAGCCCCAGTTGGGCATCCATTGTAACAAAATTAAAGTTTAGATCAAAAGATATTGATTAAATGGTCATGAAATGTCAAATATTATTAAAAAATTATGAATCCAAAATATTCAGTATATTATTATATTCAGCTTAACTTAATGGAGAGGATCAACTGGATCTTGTAGAGTTTAAACTTGGATGCCCTACAGCTTCATTTATTGTTATATAAAAATGTGATGATGATTTTGTTTTACATTTTCCTACATGCACATTACTATAAATTTGGCTAGTGACCAAATTGTAATGGCACAATATATATATATATATATATATATATATATTGTGTATATATATATATATATATATATATATATATATATATATATATAAAGTTGAGAAAAGGTTGGTATCATCCTTTTCTTATCAAAACAACATGCGATTTAGACAGATATTATTTAAATACGATGGATAACCTTGATTATAATCTTTATATTATATTCATTTGATATAAAGTCATGATATATAAAATGGTTGGCATCAAAGATGTGGGTGTTAAAACTTTCAGACTTGCTGACCAAATTCTAGTAGCAGTAGCAGTTGTAGTACTATTTAGTAGTAGTAACAGCAGCAAATGTAACAGTAGTAGTAGTAATAGTAGTAGCAGTAGTATAAAAGAGTTTGAACTCCATAAATCTAAAAATATAATAGATTTATCTTTAATGTCTGATATTAATACATCTTATAGTTATATTTTTAATGTCTGATATTAATACATCCAAATCACATAAGTAAGTATGAATGTAAAATATTAATTAATTTAATAAAGGCAGTTCTATTTTGTGAATATAAATTAAAACAATTCATCAAGCTTAACAAAAAATAAACAATAAATATTTCTTTAAGAGTTTAGAATAAATAACATGATTAAAAGCTCTATTTAAATCAAAATAACCCAGTTTGCAATTGATTATTTATAGGATGAGCAACGTGATGATGTATAGTTATTAAATTTGTTTCAATAGATCTACAAGGCAAAAACAAGATAGTAATGAAATCTGTGATTATATAAATCAATCCTCAAGTCATAAATTTATCTACAAATACCTATATTAGTTCTTTAGTGTGTTTTTGACGAACTGTAATATTATCTTTTACCTTTTACAAAAAATTTGCCTTACTAAAAAAATTCAACATCTTATCCAAGTATAATATTGCAAAGCATTTTATACTAAACCACATCCTATCAATAAAAGTAATAGATATTATGTGTGACATAATTTTTAAAATGTATTTAGGATTTGTAACCTCCCCCCCCCCAACTAAAATCATGATCAAGTTTATTATAAATTAATATTTAACATTTCTATCACTTTTTATCAATTTCACATCATCTAATCAATATACATGTGCTTGTTAACCTACACAATAAATATCTCATTCATCAAAGACACTATAGTAAACAAACTGACACATCACGTGATCTATAGAATTAAGTGCAGCCAATCAGCTTGCAAGGCTGCATATTATGGGAAGTCAACAGCTAATTTGTCAACAAGACTTGCTCCACACAGATATTTATACAATAGAGCCATCAGAGACAAATAACACACTTCAACATTTACAGATCATGAGCAGTAAACTGATCATAGATTCCAGATAACAAAAGCAAAGATAATGTACACAGAGAGAGAGGATAAAAAATGGAAGATTACAGAATCATGTGCAATAGCTGGTGACTATTTCTTTATTAAAAAAAAAAAAACAAGTGTACTTATTTCAAAAAATGAGCTATTTAAACATTCAAATTTAATTTTAAATTAAAATTGAATATGTGAACAGTTAATTAAACATTGATATAAAGAATCATTTAAACATATCACAAAATGGCATGAATATGATATAGTAAAAATGTATTGAAAGGATGCTAGGCAGTAATACAGTTAAATAATATTAAAAAAATACCTTTTCTATATGTATTTTCATTTTACCAGATATTATGTTGGCTCAGAAAAAAAAAAGAAAATTAATAACAATTGAATTACAAAAAATTATGAAAGGCATAGGTTTATATAAGTCTATACTTAAAATGTATAGGAGTTTGACAATAAAACAAAAATGACTAATATTTTTACATGTGTTTATAATTAAAGATCTTTCCAAAATGGTTGTATATCAATGCAAATTTTTTTTTTACAAAAACTACAAATAATTTTACTAGAGTCAATAATAAAAGATGTGAATATATTGATTAAAGCAGTCATGAAGCAAATTAAAATAAATAAAAGCTATGAAGCACTAGAGAAAATTAAAAATAAATGTACATGTATGTCACTAAAATTAAAAAGCAAATACAATAAGAAAATGCATTTTTTACCAATGAAACAAGGTCAAAAATTGAAATGCATTAAACAAGACAATTGGATCAACTTAAACAATGAACAGATACCAGAAACAATCAGTAACATTAAATAATAAATCAAGATTCAGGGAGAAGAATGGCAAAATGAAAAAATCAAAATAGTGACTGATATAGTAACCAAATTCGAAAATGATCCCTTAAATGTTCAGATTATTGAGAAGACAGCTAGAACAATGAATTTTTTACCAAATAAGTAGTATGTTAATGTAAAGAATGCTAAATGTACATAGAAAGTGACAATATGATTTGCATAAAGGAAGATAAAGCAAACCGCATGGTATTAATGGAAAAAAAATTAGTACCAAACAAAACTTGATTTACAAGTTAAAAATCTTAAATGTACATAAAAAATCTTGAAAACATTAAAACAAAATTTAGTTCAATAGTTCTAAAAAAGCACTGGAGTAAGGCATTTTCACAACTGGAATAATTTTTAAATGTATCCTTCCACTGCAAATATTCCAATACTTTTTGTGAACATAAAGCTGCATAAGGAAAACTCCTTGCGGAGGTTGATTATTGATTTTGGTAGTTTACCCATTTACAAAATGACTAAAATTATTGCTGTAAGGATGACTGAAAAATTGGGATTTGGAAAATACTCAATTAAATCATCATACAAATTTGTTAACAAAATTAAAAGCATGAAAATAGATACTAATAATAAAACTGTATCAATGTAAAAGAAGTGTCCAGAACAGAATCAATTGAGGTGATTAATGAACTGCTGACAGAAATTATGATGATTGTGAAAGGACATTCATAATAGACGTTTTGAAATGGATTAACAAAGAACTCACAGCAGAAGCAAAATGGAAAATATTATAAAATGAATAATGGCTGGCCAGTAGAGTTCCCCATCAGTGGTATCATCAGTAGTATATTCTTAGAAAAAAATAAAAAATGTATTATACCTCATCATAAATATTTAAATTCAAGTTTAATATACATGAGATATGTAGATGATATATTTATATGTACTACACTCACACAGGATAATAAAACATAACAGGAATTGGAGCAAACATCAACACTTTCATGGACCTGGAGAAAGAAGACAATAATAGACAAATAAAGTTTTTGGAATTATATATACAATGACAGGGCCAGATGCTAAACTACAGAGTGATGATTAAGCCTACAAATATAAATAGAGCAATCCAGCCTAGATCAATAACCCAATACAAGTCTGAATATGATAAAAACAATAACAATGAACAGTACAGAAATAACCTCAAAAATATGGAATGTAATCGTAATAAAATTGTAAACACCATAAAGAGATTCTATAGAAAAAAAATCTCAGCAAAACAAGTGGAATCTAAAAACTGGATAAGACAAATCTTATATTCCAAATACTGCACAAAAATTAAAAAATACATGTAAAATAAATTTAATATAAGCTTTCAAATGGATCCAACACTTAACCAATTAATCAATAATTCTGAAGACACTGTACCAAACAAATTAGCACATCAAGTAGACTATAGAATTAAGTGCATCCAATTATCTTGCAAAGCTGCATATTATGTGAAGTCAAGGGTCAATTTGTCAACAAGACTTGCCCAATACAGATATCTATACAATAGAACCCTCAGAGATAAAGAACAAACTTCGAGATTTACAGACCATGAGCAGAAAACTGATCATAAATTTGAGCTAATAAAAATGGAGAGAGGTCAGAAAATGGAAGATTAAAGAAGCATGTGCAATAGCTGGTGACTATTTTTCAATTAACAAAAAAGAAACAAGTGTACCATTTCAAAGAAATTGGCTATTTAAATTTTCAAATTTAAATTTTAAATTAAAATTATGTACATGAATACTAAATTAAACATTGACATAAAGAACTATTTATTCACACCACTATATGCTATAAATATGATATATTAAAAATATATTAAAAGCATGCTAAGCAGTAATAAAGCTAAATATTATTAAAAGCTACCTTTTCTGTGTGCATTTTAATTTTACCAGATATTACATTGGCTCAGAAAAGAAGAAAATTGGTAACAATTGAATTATTATCAGTTCAATATTCTTTGTGCCATAATTTTAAGACTGTTAAAGACTTTATGCCAATGCAGTATTTTATAGCAGTTCTTAGTATTTCAAAATACTTTTGCTTAATTATTGGAAGATGCTGAAAAGAATAAAAAATTTATTAAAAAACTTTTAAACGTTTATTCTTAAGCAATGTCCATTTAAAAATATATTTATTTCAATATTGTTTTCCTTTTAAGCAGTGGTTTAACTTGGGAATAATTCATTATTTTAATGAATGAACTATTAAAATTCCAAATGACAGACTCTATTTTATTCGTTTTGAAAGGACATTTTCATTACTTATTTGTTATATTAACGACTGAAAGAAATCATTCACTTGCAAAACTTTTAACTAATACAGGCTAGAGGTAGAAAAAATATCTCTCAAGTCTGTGAAATGAAAATAATTAACTTATTCTTTCAATTAAAAATTATTGCTAGATTATTTGTGTTTAAATATTAATATTCTACCATTGTAATGAAATATGTTCATAAAATTTACTATTATTGTCATTTAACTGTGGACTGTACTAAATAACTGGAACAGTCTTATGTGTTATAGAAGAAATATAGAATGATTTTAAATAAATTATTTTTCAAGTTTATTATGCAATTAACTTTTTACTACAAATCTACTCTGCTATATGCCTCATTATTAACCTTGTTATGATTATGAATTTTAAAAATATCTGCTCTATAATGACATCTGTTATCCTAAGAATATATGCTTCCATACCTCATCATTAAGTTATATATTTTCTATGAATTAACAAAAAGTAAATATTACATTATACCAGAATTTGTCATGTAATATTTAAATATTCTTTTGTGAAAAGTTGTTTTATATTGGTGAGCTGATGCTTACCAGGAAATCTGTTGCTTAAACGAAACATTTTGAATGCTGTATATAATTTTTAAATTGCTATGTATTTAACATTAGGATAAAATTTTCTAAGTTTTCAGAATGGGTACTGCAAAACTGTATCCTGTAGAGTAATATAGCCTCCAGGATGGACATTTAATTATTTACTTTTTGGTAAACTGGGTATAATTTTAAATTATAATTTGATATTATTGTAATTTACCCTTTATTTATATTATGCCTTTTTGTCGAATATATATTTATGCATTATTTGTATACTGCCATATCCAGAAGTTTTCAAAATAATTTCTATCTTATATTATATAATTTTAAAGTGTTATTTGTCCCCTGTCATAAATTTCTTTATTTGAATGTATATGTTTATACAGAACCAGAGAAGGCTTATATTCATATTACTTATTTCAGGCCAAGTTTTTATTAAATCAGATTTGGAAAACAATTTTATTGTTGGTTTTACACATTAGTTAATTATTATAATATTGTTTAGATCATGGATTTAGGACCTCTCTTGTTTTATTGTTAATGCTTATCATGCCATTATATTTCTTTTTTTTTTCAAGAGATTATAGCTATGCCTCTCTCTTGTGAATATTTATTTTGCTAGCACCTATATTTTATAAAAATATTGGGACTATGTCTCTCTCTTATTATAGTATATTCTTTGGGTTATATTTTCATGTTTCATATTTAGTATAAATGTTTTATTTAAGGCAGCTCTTATTGTTACTAATATTTTTAATTGTTCATTCTTATTTTTCTTATGTTCAGGGACAATGTCCTAGCATAACTGTTGCCCTCAAAATATATGTGCTACTTTTGAGTTCATGACATCATTTAGATTCATTGCTTATTTATCTTTTCCATTCAGATGTATTATATTATGTATATCTTGTATGGAGTCAGTGGTATACCACCATGACTTTATTATTTTTGTCAATTCATGTGTTTGTTTTCAGAAATGGCATCTTTTTATGATTGCATTCTTGAATATTCTGAGTGTAGGTTGGAGATGGTTATAATATGTAAGTCTGTTTTGCTGTGCTTTGCCAATATTGCAGTGTATAAAACTGATAAATATTTATTTAGAAATTATAATTGTATTTATAGGCCTATATATATATATATATATATATATATATATATATATATATATATATATCATTTCTAGCATTGATTTCATCACTGGATTGGTAAGACAAGCTTATTATTTAGATGTAACTATTGTTGGAACAATATAATAGTATAACTGTTGTGTAAATGTAGAACTTCTCACGATAATGCTCATGTTAAGAAAAGCTTTTATCAGTGATACAAAGTTAGCAATAGTCAATTATCATTTAATTTGTAAAATTATTCATTATTATTATAAGCTGTAAACTTTAACAAAAATATTTCTCCTACACAGTCAACTGTATAGCATAGTGTATGAACAGCTTGTTTAAAAGATTGTAATTTCCAAAGTTATTTATTGAGGTAAATAAATTTTGTTGTTTTTTTTTTTCAAATATGTCATCTAGTTTCAATATCATTAATATCACACTTATCTATCCAGAAAGCTTGACATTATAAACTATTATACAATTATATTTTATATTGTTATTAAGAGTTTGTGCACACAAAAATTGAATATAATAATCACTTTGTCTGCAGATGTTAAAAAAGCATCTAAGAAATAGATTATTCAATTCATTTTTATAATTTTAATTAATCACTTTAATTCAATTGTATTTATTAGAAAAATATTGTTTTTGAGACAAAATTATTATTTGCATTATTCAAAAATTATAGTCAATGAACCATCATAAATATGAACACTGAAATTATTCATTTTCAATTTATAAAATAATTTAGTATGAGTTATAAGTAGGATATCCTGAGTGCCCATAAAATCCCTTATCCACTCATTGTATTCAAATGCTATTCTAGTAGATTATTATTTATTCTAAATTAAAAGTTTTTCATGTCTTTATTATTGTAGATAATATTTTATTTTAAAGATGATGATGATGATGACTACTGCTGCTGTTGCTTCTACTACTACTACTACTATTATTATTATTATTATTATTATTATTATTGTTGTTGTTGTTGTTGTTATTGTTGTTGTTGTTGTAAAGTAGATGACATTATCATATGAGATAAAAGTACATCTGATATTTTACTAGGATTGCATTCAATGTCTAATAATTTATAAATAAAAGTGTAAAATTTTAATATTATAAATATTTAATTAAAAAAATCCTGAGATCTTAATATTATAAACTACATGAAAATCAATTATTTTACAAAAGAAATCCTTTTAAGAAGCAAGGTGGCATAACATTTAAGAAACATATAATTCATTATCAGAAGATTTGAAATGTGGATCTAATCACTGCAATGAAATATTGAGAATAATGTTTGATAGATGTGTTATTATTGGGGAATTGTATTATTATAAATGTTATGAGAAAGAATCTTATATAACCTAATATGGTATATGCTTTCAATATTAAAAGCATCTCTCTAATTTGTAAAGAGTAAGTTGAGAGTTATCCTCTTCTGAAATTTTTATTAAATATTAATTAGTATATTTATAAAGTTTATTTATTGTTATTCTTACCTATATGGATTTTTTGCTATACCGTATGTTATTTAAAACCCTAAGCTAAGCATAATATATTATATGATTACTATATATCATCAAATTGTGATTGTAGACAACTTATTTGACTTTTTAGGTTATAATATATATATATTTGAAATGAATGATATTTGTATTAAATAAATACACATGGATTTACACATAGATTTACACATGTTATTTTTATTAATGATATTTTTCCTAAAAGTAAAGTAAGTTTGAATAATTTTCATCATAAAAAGTAATGATACTTAAATATCAAATATATAAATTTTTTAGCAATTTTAAAATATTTATGCAGTTATTTTCATCTAAGAATATTTTCACTCTCTGGAAATGAAGCATAATATTTTGAAAGCTTTATAATATATACATTATATTTATTTTTATTTAAATTTTTATTTTCTATAATATAGCTATTTTAGATTAATAAAATCATTGAGTTCTTTTAAGTGATATGGAAAATATAATTTTGATTACTAAACTGATATATTGAACACAGAGAGTGCTATAAAATTACGATTCACATGCAAAATAAGTAATATATTATAAGTACAGGTTTTATAAAATAAAAAACCAGTAATTTTACTAAAAAGTTACAGTGAAATTGATATAATAAATAATGATAGATTGTAAACTTTTTATTACAAAAAATTTGCCCTAAGGCACTGATAAAAATTCAAATATTCAACTGAAGTGATATAATGTTATATTTTTATTTGAGAAAGTTTTAACAATTCTATGTTATTCAATGATTAGCATTTAAATATCTCATCTTTACCTTCAAAATGTATTTCAGTCACAATATATTTTAAATAATATATTTAAAAAAATTAATTATATAACTGATTGTTCAAAGATCATATGATTTTTAAGTGGCCAACTGCTAAGCTTTATTCAGCTGAGAAATAATTTAGGAATCTTTTGTTCTAAGTACCACTCTGACATACAATTTCACTATAATTTCTGAAAGTAAAATATGAAATTAAAACATTACAGCAATTTTTTTTACTCCACTTTGAGAAGAATACTGATTCAGAGACGAGGTTGGTTAATGAACAAAACTTCGAGATCATGTTCCAATAGAGCAGACAAAAATTAGCCTGAGTAATTAAGATTAAATTCTTGTCACAAATCGTAACTGTTACAGATAAAAAAAAAACAACAAATAATATGTAATTCCGCCAAACTAAATATATCTCAAAAAGAAAACTATCTTAAAACTAGAACAGCAGATATTATCAATAAATATCAATGAACAGAATCAATCCAATAACAACTTCAATGCTTATTCTACTGCAGTGTCAAAAAAATAAGCAAATTTACATTGAAGTTTGACTGTTACACAATTTTTTGATCACAAATTATGAAATATTAAACAGATATTTCACTGGCAGTTTCAATCAGTTGCAAAAATCAGTTAGAGGAAAAAGTAAAAGACATTATAAAATTGGTTACAAAGAGAGAATTCTATAGCATAGTTTTTTGTTTATAGGTATAGTTTTAATTACACTTAATGATAATTATTCAAAATTCTATTTATTATATAAATATACATCTTGTGAAAATTAAATTTCCAACAATAATTTAAATAACAAAAAAGTCTAACCTCAATTCAAAAAAAAATGAAATAGATTATTTTCTTTTTAATTAAGTCAGTTTTTGGTAAAAGAAAAACAAGTTTCATTATCAAAGGTTTGAGATCAAAGTTTTAATTGCCTATTTTAATAAAAAATACTTTTGGAAAACAATGTAATTTCTTGATCAGTTTTAAGACTAGATGGTAGATGGATTTGGTAAATAATATAGAATTATTTATCAATTCCATCCAAAGTGAAAAATAAAATAACTGTGCAAAGGTTTTATTTCATGGTTTTATAAAAACCAAAAGGACGTGTTAATTTTTCACTCTGTTTCCAGCTCTAGAAAGTAGCCTGTGGTTATTTTTTATTGGATTTCTCTCCATGACAGAAATAACTTTAAAAAAACCCCACTATGCAGCAGTAGTAAAACATTAATGCTAGTTAAAAACCAAAAAAACGTGTTAATTTTTCACTCTGTTTCCAGCTCTAGAAAGTAGCCTGTGGTTATTTTTTATTGGATTTCTCTCCATGACAGAAATAACTTTCAAAAAACCCCACTATGCAGCAGTAGTAAAACATTAATGCTAGTTAAACCTATAATAATAGAAAAAGATAGCATCAATAAATATATTACGAAAACCTTAGGATCCTCTTTCTCAAATTGTCTGACTAAGCCAAAATGGCATCCTGCCTATTGCCTTCCAAGTTTATCTATTATTAATCATCCCCAAACAACTATGTCAGTTAGTTAATACAGAAAAATTTACAAGTCTATAACTTTTAAATAGAATGAGATACCTTATACCAGAAACATAAAATTATAGACAATAAATATTATGGAATTCAAAGAATTTAAATAATCACCTGGATTCCAAATACATAGAATATATTTGTTTTTGCACAGACTTTCACCAAAACTTTAGAAAAAAAGAATTACCAATTTAAAAATTTAACAAAGATTAGAGATAAAATTTATTTTTCGCTTACTCTTAATTTAATTGTGAAAAAAAATGTGTTCTTTTTTTGTATATAACTTTATTATATGTGTTTAGTGATATTTATTTGCCTTGACAACAGTTTGAAATTGTTAATTGTTATTGATGTTAGGATTGTCTCAATGTTGACTGGTTTTTAATAATATATAGATAAATAGATAAATGGATAGATGGATGGACAGATGAATAGATAGATAGATAGATAGATAGATAGATAGATAGATAGATAGATAGATAGATAGATAGATAGATAGATAGATAGATAGATAGATAGATAGATAGATAGATAGATAGATAGATAGATAGATGGATGGATGGATGGATGGATGGATGGATGGATGGATGGATGGATGGATGGATGGATGGATGGATGGATGGATGGATAGATAGATAGATAGATAGATAGATAGATAGATAGATAGATAGATAGATAGATAGATAGATAGATAGATAGATAGATAGATAGATAGATAGATAGATAGATAGATAGATAGATAGATAGATAGATAGATAGATAGATAGATAGGCAAGCAGGCAGGCAGGCTGATCAATCGATAGATAGGTAGGTAGGTAGGTAGGTAGGTAGGTAAGTAAGTAGGTAGGTAGGTAGGTAGGTTATTATGGTCAAAATAAATCTCAAAATATAACAAAAGTCATACTAGAAAGAGAAGTAATGAAATAATTATGTCACTAATAGTATTTCTGTATATTACTTTTATGAACCTTAAGATAAAAGTCATTTTATTGATAGGTATAATGATGACTTTATGGGTAAAAAGAGATAAAAAGGATTTTATAAAAATGAAATTTCTGACTAGATGACAAAATAAAGATTCATCTTTATATGTGCATTAAAAATCAATTAGAATTAGCCAGAATTCATAAATATGTATGATAGTAAATTTATAATGCAAAATTCAAGTCAATAAATAATTGCTTTTGGAATTGAGTTAAAGTTATACTGATGTTGGAAATATTTGAAACTATATATGACACTGTTTTATTTAAATAAATTAAAGGTAATGAAATAGAGAGAGATAAATAATCAAAATTTATTTTATAGCAAAAATCGTTTAGAATTTATTACCAGAACTGTATACAATTTGGATTAATCACAGTTGAATACTAGCAGAGTAATTTAAAGAACTAAATGAGAAGTTGTGTGTGTGTTTATATTACAGAATAATACTGATTATTAGATAACCATCTATTATTTATATGTTAGTGAATATAATTATTGTTACCAATGCCCATTTATATGAGTTTATTCTGGATATTTTTTCTATTTCCTTATGTGAGCAGTTAATGCAGCCCTAATTGATTTAATGAAATTATAAATTTTAGTGAGATTTCTATTTTTATCACAAGCAGTTAATTTAGGCCAGCTATACATGAACACAAAGAGGTTTGAGATATTATTTTGCATGGTTTTCATGTTTGAATAAGAATTTAGAATTTTCTTTTATATTTTAGCTTATATTTGATGAAGTTTGTTTGATGACATGAGAATATATATTTAGGAATTTTAGTAATGAGTTAATCTATAAAAATTCTACCTCTAATATTTTTCAATTGCATTATTCAGTGTGGGCAATATTGCTAGGATGATAATCTGAAATTATTCAGAAATTTTAAGATAATGATCAAAAAAATAATTTGTAAAATTTCAAACTTATAAATATGCATACATTTAAATTAAATTTGCAATAATATATTTAATAATCTCACAACATTATTAGAGTTATGAGTCAATTATGTTAGAGTAAATGAATTTAGTATTTCAATTTGAAAGAGAATTATTTAAGGAGAGAGAAATTGCTCATTTAAAAAACTTGTTATGATCAGTTATCACTTTTTGTGAAACTGGTAAAAAAAAAAAAAAAGTAATCCTATGGAAAATTAATATATTTGTTATATAAAGATGAAGTAGAAGATATGAAATCATCTAAAATGATGGCATTACACAGTTTTGTATATAAATAAATTTAGGGTGTTTTTGTTAACATAATGTTTGTTACTGTATATTTTCTTTATTGGGGTTTTATTCAATAAACAGCTCATGATCCCTATGCTGAAACTAATTATGTTATGTGATGTTTATGGCATGAAATGGAGAAAAATATGAGAAGAAACTTTAAAGGTAATAATAGTTCAAGTTTTCTTTTATTATTAATAATTTTGTAGCATTAAAAAAAAGTACAATGGCTGTAGGGTCACTCAGTACAATACAGAAACATGAGGCTTAAGGGCAAATTTCATGCAACAATAAGTGTTTAAATTCAATCTGATTCATCTTTTACGTTCTGGAAAAAATTGCTGGAATTCAATTTTCTGAAAAACTTTAGATAAACATTAAATATGTGATGTCTTCAAAGCATCTTCTCACCAACAGTTTCACTTAAGTTTGATTGTTATAATATATATATATATATATATATAATAGAAAATATATATATATATATATATATATATATATATATATATATATCCATTTTCTGTTAATTTGAACATTAGTGACAATTTGATTCATTTTACATAAAAACCACAACTTTTTTAATTTTCTGTTTTCTATCATTCTTTCTTTGCACATTCCCTTAACAATGCTAGGATCAAAGCCATGTTCACATTTCTTTCATGGTTATAAAAAAATGATACATTTGTTAAATCAACCTTAGCTTTCTTGTACATTAATGTATGCTGTATCATCCTCATCCTTAAATTTACCTTTGTTTCACTATAGAGACAATTTTCTCAGATATCTCCTGCTGAATACACAACATTATATCTGTCTAATTTATATATTTTATCCATAATACTATTGATTAATATATTTAAATTAATAGGTGTTCTAAATCCTTAATGATAAACTTTACAATTATGATTGTGATGTATTTCTTAAATTACAGCAATTCTAAAAATTAGCTATTTTTCCTAAAATCTTACAATGACCTTTCAATTTAAACAAATATCACAAAATGAACCATCTAGAGCTTTAGACTTACTAACAGTATATTTCACAGGAAGGTAAAATAAAAAAAGAAGCAAAATGAAAATGAAGTGAAACTTAAAAAAAACTTTTTTCTTACTACAATCCATTAAGCTTTCCAGATACTAGTGTCATTGAATTGATTTATAGTGTGATAAAAAACTTTCTATCTAGTAATCACTACTTTTTCAAGATCAGTTTCCTGTGCAATTGAAGAAGAGAAGAAAATATAAATAAGATGAGGATCGTAATATAAATTTAGAAAGGAATGAAGTTGCATGCATTTGCTGATTTACAAAGAAATGTCTAATCTCAAAATAACCAATGCAAGCGAGGGGGTGACATATTTAAAACAGGAAGTTAACTGATGTCATATGATATGATTAAAGTAAAAGTCGACCCTTGACTAATGTCAAACTTTGAATATGTAAAAAAATACTTGTATTATTGCACAAAATGACAAACCTTCCAACTCAATGTCTAAAAACTACTAATATGTGTTAATCTCAACATTTCCAAAATAATGATAATATTTCTAAAACAAAATATGATATATTATCTGACTTATTGACTGGTTAATTCCCTAAACAAGTTTGAGAAACCTGACACTAAGCTCATCTGCTTCATAAGTAGCCTCTGACTTACATGTTGTAAAAATTGATAAATTATGGATCATATAATATATGACTATCTAACCTATGTAAACAAAAAAAAATTTGATTGAATTATTAAAAAATCTATCTCTTAGTTGGAATCTCTCCTTATTTCTTTGGAATGTTTGGAAATAGTTAGATACCTGAGCAAATCATTATAATAAATAAATAAAAATACATAATACATTCACATGTTCTGAAATATATATGTCATATCTCACCTTGACATCAAATAATAGACATCCAGATTCCTTTTATATTGTTATTTAATCAAGCATTCATTACCACTAACCAATAAGTATATAAAGAGATAATGAATAACCAATGATAAGAGCAGGCCAAAAAGCATTGATACTCACTGAAATAAAATGTTTCCATTAAAGTTGGGGATATGACAATAAATGATCAGCATTTTTGAAGGTAGGGTCAGAGAACAACTGTTAAACTTGAATAAAAGTAGCCTGCTTCTCCCTATACAGTCAAAGAATCTCCTGCTAATCTGAATAGCAGTGATTGTTCTCCAGACTATAGACATTTAAACCAACATTTAGTCCATACTTAGGTCTGGAAACTGCAGAACCAAAACTGATTCAAGGCAAGCTGTCATAGTACAGGCAGAAGAGTCACCATACTTACTCATGAGGCAGGCTGTCAAGTACAGCTGGAAGTGGGTAGAAATCTATAAGGGTACATACACTCCCTTCTTCAACAGTTCATCCTAGAACTGGGAACTATACTCTGCCATCAGTAACATGTGGAGTGTAGATATCTATAAATGAAAATTGTAAATCGAATGTATATTTCTATCTATATATTACTAATATATTATAAAAAAGATGTAACTCGTTTGTGTTTATGTGTATAATCGTGATTAAACACAACAATAGTATTAATCTTGACATAATAATTTTAAATATTTATATGTTGATATATGTTTACTGCTTGTCTGTTGTCTTAAATATTTAAAAAAATGATTTGTAATAATTGTTAGTGATGTTTCTTTATTAAATTGTATTAAAAAGTTATTCTAATTATGATGCTGCTTATATATTATATTTATATATCATTTATTTTTTTATATATATTATATTTATATTATACATTAGATAATTTTTCAGATTTAAAAAACTAATAAAGCAAATTTTATGTAATCACTATAAAAATGAGGTTGTTATTTAGAAATTTGCAATTTAAAACTATGATGTCTTTATTTAAAAGACAGCTCAAAAAAAAAAAATTAGATAGCTCAAAAATAAAAAAATAAATAACATGTACAGCGGCCATGCATCACTAAGCACATTTACTCAACTAATAAATTATTATTTTTCTCTCAATTGGAAATGTATCCCTAAAACTTTAATACTTAACTGCTCTGCTAATGCAGCAGTCACTGACCAATAAGAAAAGTAATGAAAGGTTACAATCACTGCAAGCATTTACTAAGATGTGTTGAAATTATAATTCTGGACACAGTTAGTAAATCAAAAATTGTGCAAACATCTATATAATTAAACTCTTGCATTCTGATATAGCATAATCTTAAATTTCTGAATGATGTAAATTTCTTTGGTTGAATAATAAGCATTTTCCATTCATGATTTAGGCTTCAAATCTAGGTTGGATGAATTTTGGATTGGGATTTTTCTTTCCCAATAGATTCCCCATACCAACTCAGATAACAATCAATAAATGAGCATTTAACTTTTGCTACATAGAGGATAAAAAACCCAGATATCAATTACAATCAAAGTGAAGTGCTGATCATAAAAACAATTATAATGCTATATTCATAACTGGTGAGAAAGTCTCATATTAATAAGGTGGCAAATTCATTTCAATTCCTATATGACACATTCATTCATTTTCTTTTTTGATTATAATATGGAAAATTTTACACATTTATAAATCAATGTTTGCAGTTGTAAATAGAAGAAATAAAACATTGTAGTTATAGGTGAGATTACTTCTGACATCATAACCTCCGCCCTCCATCAAATAATGCATTTTGCATGATGTGATGTGATACACTGTGATTTCTCCTTATACAGAGTCAGGAATATCTCAGCATCTCAGCAACTATGTCCAGAGAAACCTGTTAGCCACTTTACCTTCCCTTTCCATTGCCCACCCTAAGTTACTCCACATCCTGCTCTATCCCATTTCCACATTATAATCTTTGTAAACTCTATGGCCTTCATATTTAAATTCTCCTTATCTGTTCTCAAACCAGCATAAAAACCAATAACCCACTTTCTGTATAATCACTTTGTTTATATTTAGTCTTTGATAACTTCATTATTTGTACCCTTTCTGTTTTCAAGCATTTACATTGAATCAACAGATGCCTAATATTTTCTATGCTTTCCTTACACAACTTGCAGACTAAATCATCTATATATTTTTTCCATTTGTGTGTATATTCCCTTGTTGCTAAAGATCCTGTTGGAGCCTTAAACAGTAAACTACTTTTCTTGATATTATATATATATATATATATATATAATATCAAGAAAAGTAGTTTACTGTTTAAAGTATAAAAGTGTTTATATATATATAAAAGTGTTTATATATATATATATATAAACACTTTTTACTTTCCATACTAGTTCTCCATCTCTCCAATTTCCTATTCCTTATTAATGCATTTATTTTTCTATCCCATTCCTTACCACTATAACACTCAACAATCCTCCTAACACAATCATCCCACCTCTTGTACAGGTATACTGATATAAATTCTTTATCCAAATCTTCTGCATATCATATTACCTTTCTCACCCATCCTGTTTCCTGTTCTTTACTGATAACCAATTAAAAACTATTTTGGCTATTTTTTTATTATACATAACCTGCAATCTACCGAACATTTTCATTTTGCTTTTTGTGTCTCTCATATAAAAACTTGGTCATCCCATTTCTCTTTGAATTGCCTTCTTTGATGTCCACATATCTGTATCTAATGCATGTCTTCCTACATCCCTTTGTACTTTTGTAAGTAATCTAATACCCCTTTATTAACACATAATGCATCATTTCCATTTGTTAACCCTGCTACTGCCACTCCCTTCCATACAATTCTAGCTACATCATATTTATTATATGAAAACACTATTAATTTATTTATCAACCCCTTCTTTTTCTTTGCTTCATTTATCAATTTTTTTCTCCCATTTATCCAAGCAATCTTTCTGATTATTCAAGATGATTCCCAAATAACTATATCTATTCACCACACTTAATGTTATATCCCCCAATAAAAATTGTTTGTCTTCTCTTTCCCCAGTATTAACCATCATTATATTTGATTTTTCTTCACTAGATTTAATCCCCATCTCTTTACCCACCCTTGTGCATGTCCTCAGAATAACTTCCATATCTTCTCTTCTTTCTGCACCAAAAAGACATCATCCACAAAAAAAGACTTGACAAAGTATATACTCCCTTGCCACCTATTAATGGTATCTCTATCCCTCTTCCTAATCTTTCTATTGCTCTCTCCATTTCACTCAAATATAACAAAAACAAAATAGGTCACATAGAATACCCTTGCCTTAGTCCCACCCCATTTTTAACTTTAACTGATTCTATATCCCCTAATTGATATGTATAGTAATTATTTTCATATTTTTTTTAATAATATCCACTAAAGCTTCATCCATTCCCAAATTTGCTAAACATATCCTTAATCTATATACTCTATCATATGCCTTTTCTATATCTATAAAACTCATATATAAATGTCTACCTGAATCCCTACTCATATCCATAAGTTGTGCAACTATAAATAGACTATCTCCTATACCCCTACCTTATCTAAAACCTCCTTGCATTTTCCCCACTACATTACTTTTTTTTATCCATTTTGCAATGCTTCCAGCCACTATATATGAAAAAACTTTATATAAAACTGATGTTACCACTATCAGTCTATAATTGTTTAATTTCCTATGATACTTACCCTTTTCTTTAAATAATAATCTCTCTTGTATTACTCCAACTACCCAGAAAAACTCTCTCTGTGCCATCTTATTAAAACATAATAGCTTTACCTTTGCCCTATGCCCTAAATTCATTACCATCTCTACTGCCCATCCAAATAAATCTCTTGCTTTTCCACTTTTCAATTTCTTCCCTGCATCATTCAGTTCATGTGATGTGATGCACTGTGACTTCTCATTAAATGGAGTTGGAATCTCTCAGCAGCTATGCCCAGAAAAACCTGTTAGCCACTTTACCTTCCCTTTCCATTGTACACCCTAAGTTTTCCCAATAATCTGCTCCATCCCATTTCCACAACATAATCTTTGTGAACTCCATGACCTTCATATCTAAATCCCCCTTATCTTTTCCCAAACCTAGCATAAAAACCAATAACTCACTTTTTGTTTAATTACTTTGTTCATATTTAATCTTCCATAACTTCAATATTTGTACCCATTCTGCTTCCAAGCATTTACATTGAAGTAACAGATGCCTAATATTTTCTATGCCTTCCTTACACAACTTGCAGACTAAACCACCCATATTTTTCCATTTATAGGTATATTCCCTTGTTGCTAAAGATTCCAGAAATTTAATTTGCATGTACGACATCTACTGAGAGAATTTGTTAACTTTTTTTTTATTATTAAAATTCTCATAGATTTATTCTAATATTTTAATTCCAAAAAATGTTAAAGAAGTCAAGATAATTTAAAATGTGATTGTTGAAAGTTTTATGAATTCTGCCTTATGATCTTATATTGTTCCTTGAAAATCTCGAACTTTGCAATATTACTTTGAGTAAATAAGCAATTATTTTATCTAGCGCCATGTTTACAATTATATTACATTCAAAAAGGTGTGTGCTTAATTAGCTTGAAAGGCTGATATTTGAATGTAATATTACTTTGAGAAAATGACTAAAAGTTGGATTTTTTGTGCAAAGTTTATTAAAATTCATGGTTATTTTTGCCCAAACGTAAAAATATATATTATTCTATATTTATTTTATATCTAAATGTTTTATTTTTAAAAATAAAGGCTTACACTTTTCTGTATAATGGTAGCAATGTAAATTATGAGTTCAGTGATTATAAGATGTTTGTTAATGCATCATTCCAAATATTCTGTTAGAATATACTTCAGTATTGTAAGAATTATTTTAAAAATTTCAACTTTTAAAGCATAATTTGATAGAATTCTCTGATATTTATATTTATCCATTCAAATTTTAAATACAAACATCAGATAAAAAATGTCTTTCTTTGTTTTCAGATATCAATCTACTTCTCATAGTTGTTGAGTGATGAAATGTATATTTAATTCAGAATATCATCATGTTAATTTATATACACATTCAATTGCATTACATTATTGAAAAATATTTAAAAACCTTTGAGTTACAAAATCACATCTTAAAGATTCTCAATGACATTTTCTTTCTTCCAATTTTAAAAAAACATTTAATTACAAACATACTATTTTCTCCTAAAATTCATTGTGAAATAAGATGTCAGACATATTATAGCCAACTTTTGAAATGGCTATTAAATATTCTCTAATGTTTCATAAATCACTAAATAACAGTCAAAAATCAATTAATTGCTTTTATTATATATATAATTTTATTTTAACTTCATTGTATATCTGTAATCATTTGGCTTTATGTTAATACACCTGGTGAAATGTTTATTCTTTATATAAACAAACAACTATTAAAAACAAATAAGGAAAAATGAAATAAGAGAGTTAGTAAAAATAATTATAACAGCTCATACAACATGTACAAAAAGTAATATAATTACAACAAAAAAAAAGTGTAAAAAATTTAAATTTTTCTGAACTGGCATATTATATATCATAATGCTGTCTTTTAATTTCTTCTGTGGTGAATTTTACATATAGAAAAATTTTGAATGCTTGCTTGATTATAGATTTCCATTGTAATCTTCTTAATGAGATCTTCTTAACAAAAGCAATCAATATTGCACTTTGTTGAAATTTCTTTTATACAATCTTTACAATCTAAAAAGAATCTAATTTCTATTTATTAATCCAACAATGTCATATCCTTATAATAATAATTTTTTATAATATTATAAGAAAAAGATGAAAAACATATTGAAATTACGATAAATACAATGACATTTTAAAAACCTTATGAACTATATTTTTAAATTCAATTTTTTTTTTTAATTTTCATGTTACAACAATAGATCATTGTTCTTACCTCCATACAAATAATTGAATTAAAAAATTAGTCCTTTATACAGATAATTTAGTGACAATAGTTATATCAAACAGAAAAATATTATACTGAAGTCATTATTTCAAAACTCAAATCTATCTACTTTTGGGTAAAAAATCCAAACTAATAAATAAATTGATTTTTTTAACATTAATTACTAAATTGAAATCTTTAAACCAGTAAGAAGTTTCTATAAGTTCGTCATTTGAATAAGCAAAAATAATACATTATCAGCACATAATTTAGATGCTAAAAAAATAGTTCTTTTTTTTTTGCTTTAAACTATTTCAAATTAAAAATTCTACTATTGAATCCATATCACATCTTGATACCTTTTTCAGAAACCCATCTATAAACTGGTCCAATAACTAATATCACAAAAATGCAAAATAAATGTGGAATTGGTATACATTTTTCTTTTAACATCACTTTTATTTCAAATATCTTAAATCTTCTATTACTGATAATATTTCCTTTCCTTCCATCACATATAAGGTATGGAATATGAATAAGTTTAGCTAGGCAATCAATTTAAGCCTTACTGTGAATCTGTTTAATTAAATGAATAAAATACCTTGGCTAAATTAATAAAAGCAATATAAATTGCATCTTTATTTCCTTTGTTTTTGCATTGATATAGCAACAAATTATGCCTACATTACTTTATTTGTTAAAATCACACTGGGAGCATTCTATGCAACAAAATCCTTGAGGAGATTTTTGATATATTTGATAAGTTTGATAATCCATGATAATTATTGCAAACTTTTTTATTCCTAATGTAATGCAATTTTATAACTTCATATATAAAAGAAAATTTAATAGTTAACATATAATGACCATTTCAAAACTTCGGGTATTTCATCAAATCTGCAGTTTTATAATTTTTCAGATTAACAGTAATTTTTTTTAATTTTGCAAAGCTGTATATCTTTATCTAAATCCAAAATGAGTAGATAAATGGATAAATCAATCATCTCGATTTTTCTACCATTATTTTAAAAGTTACCATAATATATATTTCTATCCATTTAAAATATAACTATTATCATATATACAAAAGTCCATCGATAATTTATATACTACTTTCAATATCTCAAAAAGAATTTAAAGTTCCTATAATCAGAAACTATCCCTATAATAGTAGTTTCTTTAACTTCTCCTTTTAAAGTTCTGCAATTCAATTCTAATTCAAAACAAATTGCCAATATATTTTTGTTTGTAGATTTATTTTTCATAAAATATTTGTTCTAATACTTTTTTGAATGAAAGATAATCAATTAAAACAGACAGTAGCATGAGTACAAAATATTTATTGCTTAGTATCACAACAAAACTCTTTGGGAATTTGATTAAGATAAATAATAATTAAAAACGAAAAATACAACTACCAGTTTAATATATATATATATGTCAGTCTAAGCGTTGACCGGGAAGCGAACCCGGTTTCGCTACCCGGGCCAGCTGCTTGGAAGGCAACTATGCTAACCGCTAGGCCACCAACGCTTGACACTGCCAGTTTAAGTTTTAGCAGTAAAGTAATCAATAAAAAAAATTATTTTAGATATTAATTAAATATTCTGGCTATAGGTGATATTTCATAATTAGTTATTCTATATTTGGTGTTTATAAACTTATAAATAAATTACTGCAATCAGAAAGATCATTTCATTATGAAATAGAAATATAATAACATTTACATCTATATTAAATATAAGACCATTAACATTTTTCAGATTAAACTTTCATCATCATTTTTTTTTAAAAAATAAACAATTATATTCAAACGTTTTTTCAAATCATGAATATAATTTTTCATTAAAAAAAAATTATATATTTCAAAAATTAAAAGACTCTCCAATTTAAAGTTGAGTCTTTCTACATGAGAGATTATAACTTTATTTTTCATTTTCAAAGAAATATAATATTTAATAACTGAAGTCAAAAAAAAAAAAAAAAGACACGGTTTAAATAAAGTTAAAAGAATGATGAAAAAACATTCACCAATAAGACTAAACTAGATCAAAAAAAAAAACCTGTTTGCACACTTGTTAGACATAATTAAAGTTTTTTTTTTTTTTTTTAATGTATTCTTTTTATTTCGTTACTTTAAATTTTAAAAATGAAAAATTAGATTGCCTGTAAAAGATTAATAAATAAACAGAAAAGTTTAAATATAGAGAATATTCCTAATAAAAAACGAACAAATATTAAAATCAAAAATGAAATATGGTTTATGATAGAAAATTTTGATTAAATTATAATATGCTCTGCTTCAAGATTCAAACAATAGACCAACATCAGACCAGCTCAACTTCCACTAACATGTTTAAAAATAATATTCATGTCAGTTAATGCAATCATTATCTTCTTTATTTTGCAGTCACAGTTATACTATCTTATAGCAATATATTCATGCCTAAAAGCAAAAAATATTGTAAATACTCTTCTCATTGCCCAAAGTAAAATCATACAATAGACTGGTTAACTATCATGTGTGGTGATTTTAATTGCTCCTATAATGATCTTCCAACTAACTATTCACCTCACCTTAGTTTAAAAGATTTTTTAGTTTTATGGATTTGTTGGTAAGATAATTTTTTCATAGTAGTAATTAGATATGTATGGCTAGACAGAAATTTGCTTAATGTGTTAAATAAATATTTCCAGTTGACCAGATTAAAAGCAGCTTTAAAGTCAATCTGGCATGTGACATAATTTGTTAATTTATTTATTTGCATATATATATATATATATATCCTATAATCAAAGAGATTGAGCAATGCATAGAAGACCTCTCTTTCTCATCTTGATACTACTGTTAAAGTGATATCTTTTCTTGATGATGTCTTGATAGTCTTCAGAGATCTACAAAATATTCTTCTAATTCTTCATATTCTGAATAAATTTGAAACCCTAACAGGATCTATAACACCAGTTTGTAAGTCATCCATGTGTCAGATGACTACATGTTGCAATGTACCTTCATTCTTTACAGGTACACAATTATCTTTTCTCAAAATTCAAATAAATCTATCCACAACACAATTAAGCCATCCTCTAAATCATCTGGTATAAAAATAAAAACCTTCTGCCCAAAACTGCTTTACCCTATAGTAAAAGTTCATACTGTTAATGCTATTCTGGTGGTATACTTGCTTACTATCCATGAATCCATCTTTTAAGGAGTACAGTTAAAAATATAACCACAATAAATCATATATCTGGGGTTGAACATCATATTTTCTATCAATTATAAATGCTTGTTTCCCTATTTGTAAAGGTGATCTTAATCTGATATGTCCTCAATCATTTGTATCCTATATCAGAGCTAAGATGTACATTGCAACCCGAGTTAATCCAATTTTCAAAGCCATTCTTCCACATATAATATTGTTTGCTCAACTCCCATATGCAAGTTGTGTTTTTATACTGATCATACTACTGAGCATTCAAATCTTTTGGATAATTATAACATATCTTTAATTGGTGTTTTATTTAAAGATCTAAAAAAATTATATATCTTGACAGATATTTATGGTCAACCCTCCCAATTGCCAAAACTTTAATAAGATTCCAAAATATGTGTTTTCCTCTATCATGGCTAAACTTTTTGCATAACTTATTACTCAGTACAGTTCCTACAAAAACCTTCCTCATTAGCTGCTTTAAATTAAATCTAGATCACACATGTATCTTACTTATGTAATAGTCATCCAAAAGATATGATACACATTTTTGAAACATGTCTATACTTCTCATCATTAAGACACTTCATATTCCACAAGCAAATAATTAATCTAAAAGTACTGCTTGAGAAAAATATCAAAAAATTTAATTCATATGAAGCCATAGTAATTATTCATACTAGTAGAAACATGTGGTTTGCTCACTATTCTGTAATTTTTGAGAACAAAAAACCTAATATTTTAAAAAAATAATAATGAGTGATATAATATATATTTATATGCCCTAAAATATATATCCAGAAATACTATGAGAAAAATTTGGTAAAAAGTATTATTCTTAGTTGTTCATTGTTTTAAAATGATATAAATTATACTTTAAAATTGAGTCATTGCATCTGCTTCAGACACTAGTCAAAATAACTATATTTTATAAGCTTATATTTTATATCATATAAAAATATTTAAAAAATCACACTTTACATATGTTAATACTTGTACATAATTTGTAATTAATAAAGTTTATTTTAGAAAAAATAAGTATTTTTAAATATATATACTCCTTAATACAGTAAAAAAAAAAACAAAGATTTAGGTAATAGACTTTAATATTTCTGTAGTATAGTTTTCATTACACCACTTGCATGCAAGGTAAGAACTAATTTCTATCTGCTTTTAACACCTCATAGAAAGATGTAATTCTAAACATGTGACTAAAGTCAATTGAAAAAGATGAATGATCTCCAAGATGTACATTTTATATTGAACCAGCACTCATTAGTTGTGTTCTGGGCCAACTGATGAGTGCTGGTTCAGCATAAAATGTGCACCTTGGAGATTGTACATCTTTTTTGCATGACTTTGTTCATATGTTTAGGATTACATCTCTCTACAAGGTGTTAAAAGCAGGAAAAAACCAGTCCTTATCTTGCATGAGAATGGCTTAATGAAAATTATATTACAGAAATAAACCTTAATCATTACTATGATTTTAAAAAGCCAATATACAAGTACCATAATATATATTATGCATACTACAATATAGATATAATGATGATATACAGTAAGTTAAACATGACTTTTAATAAATTTTAAATCAAAAGTATGAGATCATAGTAATTACCAAAAATTCTAAAAATGCTTTTTATTTCTAAATTCAACAGGGAGCTGAAACATTACTAACTAAACAATTTTTCTTAGTGACAAATTCTAGAAAATGTTATTACTCTTTCTTCTTTTTTATTCTTATGCACTGAGTATTAATATATATAATTAATACTTCTTTTTCCATTTTATCAATGCAAACAATATTTTCTTCCAATAATTTTATTTTTCTATCATTTCAACTGTCCAGAAGTCTTTTTCAATGCTGAGAAGCTCTGAAAAAGATGATTGGATAGTCAAAACTGTAGGAAAGTAAAATTATTGGAAAAAAATATTGTTTGTATTGTATGGAGTGGAAAAAAAAACATTAAATATAATTATCTAGAAAACGTTACAAGCTGGAATAATTAATGTTCTTACAAATGTAGTATAGTGATTATATTTATTTTTAAATAGTGATTCAACTTTTAAAAGCCATGCTTACATGATATGTCTTCATCACACACATTTTAAATGAAAAATAAGAAATATGCAAGAAGAACTAAGTCTTATTTATATTTTTTTCAAACAGAGATATTGTACCTTTATTTTAAAATCTGTTATACATCACATTTTAATTGAATATTTATATATACATGGGCTCTGGTTTATTATAGACTGTATGCTTAGACAAAATGATAATACATGAAATCTCTACCCATTATTTTCAGACACTTCTCATGCTTTTTTATTAACATGATAAAATAACATTTTTTACACAAAAGATTGTTGCATCACATTGATCACTGATAAATCATGATCATTTTTTCGACACCTATAGCTTTTTTAAAAAAAAAAAATACTTGTAATGATATAAATTGCTTTTTGCTCTTCATTCTTTTCCTTGGATTAAATGAAAAAACTTGAAAATTCTATTTTTGAAACTAATATTTCATCAACAATGGATATAGGCACTTTCTTTTAAGATTTAATTCATTGTAAATGCTTCTGGATGTAATCATATACATCATAGTTTCATCCCTAAGTCTAATTTATTACATTTTATTTTTATTGTTATTTTCTTTCTATGCCTAGCAATGGCCATAAGTAGTGCTTATCTATGCTGAAACTCATTAACTATTGATGAAAATAAAAAAATTTCAAGGAGTCACATGACATTATACCACATCCAATATTTTACATGTTCAACGAACACACAAGCAATAACAAAGTCCATGACATTGTTTTACTCTTACAAATTTAACATTTTGAATTGTGTCATAAGTAGTGTCTTAAAATTTTCTTAAATTATAAAAAATTTTGATCTATAATTTTGAAGATATTTTTTACTTGATAGTTATAAAACTGTTATTCATAGGAAATAATTTCAGTACATATAATAAACTTAAAATTGTACAAAGTTTGGTGTTTTTTTAAAATCACATAATAGCAGTCAAAACCTATCCAAACCATGAATCTACAATCATTATCAAGGCAATGTCCATAACTAAAAGATGGTTTCCACTTTTCACTCTAGTTTCTGATTCATATTATGGATAAAGAGAGTGACAGAGGACCTTGAGTTTCTAATGTAATCTTATAATTAATTATTAGTAAATTCAGTAATCAAACATTTTTGAAAATTACAAAGAATATAATCACTTAGGAGTGCTTTCAATTATCCTCGTAATCTTTGTCAACTAATACTTTGAAAGGTTAACCTTCCCATAATTCCATGATCTTAATGTTTGCTGCTTGCCTATTGATTAAGTCCTGCTTGTATTTATATATTAGCATAGCTTCCTTTATTTTCCTTTTATTGTTATTTCTTTCAATTTGCAATATTTTTATATGATTATAAATGAAATTAAAGTCATATATATATATATATATGATTTATTATAGTCATAAAAAATGGAAACTGATACATTATTATTACCATTGCAATTTTGTTTTGTATGGGTTCCTCCTAATTTCTCTACTTTTTCCTGAGAGCAAAGTTGATTAATGATTTCCATAAGTTATGTATAATCATACTAGGATCACCTATGGTGTTATTTGCCAGTGTTATATGAACAGCTTCTTTGAGTTTTTTTCTTTGTACATTTTCCTCCCTGTCCAATATTCTTGTATTTCCTCAATTGAATATATGTTCATTGGTATATACATGGTCTGCTCCCTTAGTCACATCCGTTTACGCTCTTGCAATTACTTTTCAATGAGGCAACTAGTCTCTCCAAAATACATTTTCTGCATTCACATGGTACTTTGCAGATGCAGTTTTTGCTTTTCAGGATTTCAACTTTAGGCCTTGTAGATGTTAGAATTCTTCATAGTGTGGTATGGCTCTAAAAAGCTGTTCTGATGTTATACCAATATTGTGCATATCCTAACCTGTCTGCTTTTATTAACAGTTGAATATACTTTGAAAATTTAAATAAAGTTATTTTTTTCTAAAGACATTCAATACTTTATATTAAATGACGGAAATAGTCAAATATATAAATACAACTTAAATATCATTATTACAAACAGTTAGAAAACCATTAGTGAATTTTTGATTCATCAAAAAGTTAATGCACTAATTAAATTATTTTCTAATACAATAATAAATTTTGAATTAAATTAATAGGCTATCTAATTAATAAAAGGTATTAAGACTGATTTCAAAATGATGAAGTAAAATAAAAATGAATAAACTCTTAAATGGAATTGATTTAAATATGTATAAAATTTAAGATAACTAAACTGATTTCTTTAAAAAGAAATTTCAAGCCATAATAACACACAAAATATTTTGCAAAAAAAAATTTCCTACATAAATAATTTCATATTTGCAAATCAGATGTAAAATAAAAGGCTTTATTTTATTTTTTTAAGAAAAACGAAAACCTTGGACAGCAGAGTGAAAACATGTACGTTATTTGCTTATTTGCATTGAAAACTGTGTTAATTAAAAAAAAATATTATTTAAAGTTTAGCTTTAACAATTGTCTTTTAAAAATAAAAAATTATAATAAATAATTAATTAGAATATTGTTGTTTAAGCACTTGGTAACACTGGGTACTCAACGTCTCCAAGTGCTAAATATCAATTACATTTGCTTAAGAAAAGTAAACAAACAGATTATAGAGAATATGTATATATTTAGAAACAGTTCCCAAACTATATTTCACATTAGTTATATAAAAAAATAATTTTTATTAGCAATAAACAATTTGTTTTCTCTACATTTGAAAACTTAAATAATGATATAATCTTAGTACATGTGCCTTGAGTGCATAATTTATTACAAGAGAGACCTCTACAAATCTAAATGCAAGATTTGACTTTATAAAGATAAGAGCGGCCCACTCTTATCTTCAACCTATTTTTCTAAATATGTAGGCAAATCTAAAGCATTTTGATTTGGGAGCATGAGCCTAATAAATTCTTCACTGATTAAGTCCACTATTTCTGTTAACATTAACGATCGATCAAAAAATCTTACAATTTACAAGGAGTTAATAGTCAGATATTAATTTTAGAAATATTTTGAATCAATTTAAAGTTGTAAATATTAATTCTTATTATGAGAAATGTCAGCACGTAATATTTAAATAAGGATATAACCTTATATAAATTTGAATAATAATTTAACTTAACAATTCAAAAAAGTATTAACTTTATTAATCATAAAATTTCTAAGTACAAAACATTTATTATTTTAAATACTATTAAAAATATCATGTTTCAAATTTAGTATATTTTTTATTTTAAATAATACAATATTTATTTAAATGTTTTTTATATAATAAAATTTATAAATATAACTATTAAAAATATATTTCAATGCATCACAGCAATAAAGATTTATATATTTTTAAAAATTATGCATAAATCAAATTATGCAAAAAGTTGTGGAATGAGCTAATTAGGTTTGACAAAATTATTTTGATAATATTATTATGGCTTGACTTGGGAGGAAGGATACTGATAAGCAATATTAATTACATTAATAAATCACTGATTAATGTACTGACTCGAAAATAAAAATATAAATGTAATATAAAACATTCTTTTTAGCAATTTTGCAAGATTTGTTTTTATTTCTTCTAAAAGCTCTTGGATTGCCTTTGATCTTTTCAATAATAGCAGGCTTAAATGAATCAAAAATCTAAATAGAATAATTCAAGAATTATTAATAATAAAAAGCTCTCATAATGTAATAATTAGTGATCAGCTGATAATATTTATAACTCGAGATTAGATTTTCCTCTAGATAAACAATTTTTCAGGAAGCTAAAGGTTTCAAAATAATCATAAAAAGATTTTTCATTGGTTATTCAATCCAGTCAGTCTTCCAATTACTTATCCATAAAGAGGTATTTAATTATGATCCAAGTTGGAAAGATGTGCACTGATCCCCGCAAGGAAAATAAGATTATAGTATGGTGCAGCTTTCATTTTTCTAGACAGAAATGTTATGTTTATATAATTGCTGAGCTACAGATTATTTTTACCTTTTTATATTAAGTCAGTCTATTAAAAATAAATAAAATTATTTAGGAGAGACAATAATCAGAATCCACAAAAAATAAAAATAATAATGTGAAAGAAAATAAAATTGTGAAAATTTAAAACAAAACAATTTAAAAAAATGAATAGATTAAAAACTTATTTTAAAAAAAGCAATGAAAAATAAAGTTGTTTTTTTTTTAAAAAAAAGTTTTAACAAAAAAAAAAATCAATATATAAGTGAGTTGTTAAGAATTTGTCAAAATCGAAATTTGTTGAAAAATTGAAATGACTTATTCAAATAATAAAATAACACTAATCAGAAAAACTTATCTGTAAATATAATTTCTCATTGTAATACTTATAAACCATTATCAACATTATTTTAATTAATATACATATTGTATGTTGCTTAGGAGGTCAAATGATATTTAAGTTCTAACATAAAATATTTTCTTCAGTTTGAAATAAATCCTTCTATTCTACAATTATACTAAACTGCACTGACATAACTTTTAAAGTATAAATATTATTACAATATATAAAAATAAACAACTGCACAAACTTTTTACATTTAAAATCTTGTTTTATTTTTTTTATGAACCATTTTCATTTCAATATATTCATGCTTTTTTGCCTCCTACATTTCAGCCATATTGCACGGTCATTTTCAAGGATTCATCCTATAAAATATATTTATAATATGTATATATGGTATACAAATATATATGTTTGAAAACAATATACAATAACAACATAAAATTTCTTCACACAAATTATAATTTGACTTATCTCTTTTAGTTACTTTTATAGTTACCTTCAACACTTTTTTTATTTTAAAAAATCCTTTAAATCATTCTTTCATAATTGACAAAATGTTTGGAAAAAAAGTAATGGAATGTTTATTAATAATGAAATCATTAATGAAGTGTTAATTTATTACATATTATTACATATTTCACATAAAATGTCAAATATTGATTTACTTAACATGGATTTGAATCAAATACATTCATACCCTCTTTTTTAATTTAAAACTAATTAATATTTAAAAATAAAATGCAAATATTATAGTTTATCACTTCAATTAATTAAGTGTTAATCTTTTCAAAGCGTGGAGAACTTAATTAAGAATACATTTATAATGACAATAAAACATTGTTAATTAAATTGATTGTTAAATTAGTTTTAAAATAAAACTGTTATAATCGTTTGTGGTAGTTTTTTTTTTTTTTTAAGCCATATATACGTATTCAAATTAACTAGCTTTATTTAATGCAATCTCTTTAATTAATTATTAGATTTTTACGAATTAATTAAGCAAACCTGACTTTTAAAAAAATAATATTTACATAAAGTAATATATGTATTCTAAAAATGAGATTTAAAATTTTATTACTTCAAGGTAGTGATAGATAAAACTAAAAAGATTTTAAAGACTAATGAATTTTCCTGGCTCGAAAAGAAAAGCTATAAAATAACAATAAAATGCAGTCACTACTAATTGACTAATTAAAATAAAGTAATTAATGGAAAATATCATAAATCAATATCACTATTTGCAAACAATGGAGACATAGTAATGTATATATAAGATATAAATAATAAAAAAAATTCACTACAAAAGCTTTTAAAAAATGCATTTTTACTTAACATTAAAATATAAATTTGAATCGCATGCCTATATTTAGTATATACTAAAAATTAAAAGAAAATCCTACAATTCATCAGCCATAGCAATAGGACTTTCCTCATCACATAATAAAATATGCATTATACTATAATATATATGAAAAGGCAAAACTCTCTATACATATTGCCACTCAGTGCAAGCCAGACTAATCAATCGATGCCAGAAGGCTTGTGCATAAAATTTTCATCTTGCACCTACTCATCCAATATTCCCAGACTAGTTTCTGATTTGTGGCCTTCATCAGTGAGAAGTCTTGGATCTGAAAGCTTCTGGAATCCATTGATTACTCTGTTTTGCACTGTGTGCAATAAATTTAAAAAGTTTTGCCTGTTTTAATAACAGTTAAAAGCAAGCATAAGAAATAGTGATCATGTGAGGTTTATAATATATATGCATTTAGTTCACTATACTCATCTCACCATTCAATTTTAATCTGCGATGTTCATTTTTTAATTTATTTTGATTAGCTGAATTGGATATGAATCAATTACTAAATAAATAAAAAATCATGAACTTGTTTAAAAATTTTCAAGTAACAGGAAAAAATTTCAAAATTTCCCTCTCATTTCAATTTTGGATTGAAAGCATAACAAGTGGATTTGTTATTCACCAACCAAAATGGTATTAAATAAATAGTTAACTCATTTATAATACTGCATTATAAATAGTCATTTAATGAATGCAATAAGTATCCAAACATTATGTAATTTTTGTTTGTCTGGAAATTTGAAATAATAGCATTTTGTTTGTAATATATATGTTTGGCTATATCCATCATTGAATATGTAACAGAATGTTTCAAATGGGATTATTCTCTTCTTTTCTTCAGATGTTGCAATCTTGACCAGTGTCAATATTACCATGGAAATTAAGCTTGGGAACTTTTAGATTGTAAAATATTAAATTTAAAGTAATGCTTTTACCAACTAAGAAATCTGTCAAAGACAACAGCCAACAGAAATTTAATATATTTACCTATGGGAGTACTATGCATTTCTACTTTTATTTTCTGAAGAACATAGTTGATGGATGTTTCCAAACATTATGAATTGCCAAGCTACATTAACTTATTGAGGGGGGGGGGGGATTTGCATTAGACCCTCGTAGATAAATGTAAAAATTTCTACATATTAAAAATTTGATAGAATAGCCTAGTTGGTTAAATTCAGTATACCCATGCTAGTATTACCACTGGTCTCATAAGCAATAAATGAAGAACTGAGTAGAATGAATATTAATTGAAACATTACGATATATACTAACTTAAGTGCTATTATAAATAATTAGATATATTTGAAAAGTTTAAAAGCATTTAACAATTAATTCCAGATGATAAAAATAGTCCAATATATAATTACAATTTATTGTAAAAATATTGTAAAATATAATCAAACGAAAAAAGTACTTTTTAAAAAAATATTTAAATATATTTCTTAAAATAAAAATTATTGATAGTTTTTTTTTATTAGTATTTAATAAATAAGTATTATAAAAAAACAAGAATATCTATAATATATTTTTTATTTAGAAAAATATACTTAATTTAATCACATAAAATCATATAGACAGTAATCCTATTCTGCCTTAACTGAATAATTCTGATTTTGTTTATAAATAACTTCGCCAATAGCAATTGGACAGAAAATATCAATAAAATGCTATTCTGATAAAAGATGCCTTAAAACCTGCTAATTCAATAAGTTGCAATTTGAAACAAACACTGGAGTTTGCTATAATGAATTAATTGGTTTCTAGAATGAGATTTATTATATCGTTCATTTCTTGAAGATCAATACCTGTAGTTGCAGATAATCTGTTTTAGATCATAGCCTAGGCCAATGATAGCATTCTAAGCAATAATTTAAGCAAGAAAAATAGAAATAGAAATTCAGAAATATATATATACTTTCTACTGTTAGATTTTGATGAAACAAAAATTCATTTTTTAAAAACTTTCTCTTTTAAAAATTATCTCCTTTTTTTCCATTTTAATACTAATTTTTGACACTACTTTTCTAAATCATGATCAAACTTAATATTTTATATGCATATAAAAAAAATTTTAAAAAATGAATAAAGTTTGAACAAATTGCAGAAAAAAAATTAAATGCACTGTGGCAAGTATTCACGTGTAATTGCTACGTCAGACATTAATACTTGTAATACTTTCTATTTCATTCAATACTATTCATCAACTTAGCTATTCCATGTTCAACAATTAGATTTGCAACATTTTATATTTTCATTTTGTATTATTTATTTATTTATTTGCCATCAATATGAATTAGCTTTAAAATGCTGTTTTTATGGTTCATATCCAAAATTATTATGATAACATAACTAGAGGAAACATTTAAAGAAAAATATATGCAACATTTTTACCATTAGAGATAGAAAAAGGTAATTCTAACTAAATTAAAATCTAAGATTGAGCATTTGGATTTCTAATTTTACTGTGCTTTTATTTTTTGTTTTTTTTATGTCGCTAATAATCAGCTTTCAAATCCTGCTTTTATCACTCATGGCTAAAGTTAATGTGATATATATATATATATATATATATATATATATATATATATATATATATATATGGATTGAATATATATATATATATATATATATTCAATCCATTCAAATTTCCCACAATTCTGAATGATGGGTGATGCAAGTTTTTATTTTCTGTACATTTGTATTACCAGTTGATAAAGATTGTCAGTGAAACAATTGAAAGTACTTCTGGTAAAGAATATATTATTTAATTTTGAATACTACGTTAAATAAATTTGTTTGAATTATTATTATATGATTCAAAATACAGACATTTAATGGTTATAGTTATATATATATATATATATATATATATATATATATATATATATATATATATATATATATATATATATACAACTGCAGATCACTTTCAAGTGAAGGAAGATTGCAAGAATTAGAAGAAGAACTGTCTTATATTAAATGGGACATTATTGGACTTTGTGAAGTTAGAAGAAAAGGAGAAGAAACAATTGATTTAAAAAGTGGACATATACTCTATTATAAAGGCACACATATTGGAAATACAAGTGGAGTAGGATTCATTATAAATAAAAAGTGGAAGAACAATATTGTGGAGATTGATGGTGTATCGGACAGAGTGGCAAGATTAGTTATACAACTTAATAGCAGATACCAAATGCAGATAATTCAGGTTTATGCCCCAACAAGTTCTCATAATGATGAAGTAGTAGAAGATTTTTATATGGATGTACAAAAGGCTTTTGATCAGAGTAAACAACATTTTAAAATTGTTATGGGAGACTTTAATGCTAGAATTGGTAGACAAATGAAAGATGAAATTGCTGTAGGTAATTTTGGTTATGGTAATAGAAATGAGAGAGGACATAGACTTGTGGAGTTTGCAGAAAAAGAAAAACTTTATATTATGAATTCATTTTTCGAGAAAAATGTTAAAAGGAAATGGACATGGAAGCATTCAAATGAAGGTACAGCAGAATTGGATTATATTTTGACTAACAGAAAATACATATTTCAAGATTGTAATGTTCTTAATAAATTTAACACAGGAAGTGATCATCGATTAGTAAGGTGCAAGTTACGTGTTAATGTAAAACTAGAGAGACAAAAATTATTAAGAAAAACAATATTTACAGTTGATATTCCTAATCTTCAGAAACATTCTAATGAATTTAAATTAGAACTTACAAATAGGTTTCAAGTGTTAAGAGATTTTGAACATGATACAGATTTGAATGAAATTAATACGAAAATAACTGATACACTTTTACAAACTGCAACAAACATTGCTGGTAGAAAAAAGCAGCAATTGACTAATAAAATTTCTACTGAGACTAGAGAATTTATGAAGAAAAGAAGGAATATGAAGATATACAAAAATGATGTATTAAAAAGAATTGAATATGTCAAATTTTGTAAAATGGTACGGAAAAGAGTTGAAAATGATATAAGAAAGTATAACTGTGAAATAGCAAGGAAAGCTGTAGAAGAAAATAAAAGTCTCAAAAATGTTAAACAACATTTTGGTATTGGTAGGAAATTTATATCTGCAATAAGAAAAAAAGATGGAATTATTACTAAATAGAGAGATGACATCATGAAATTGGTAGAAGATTTTTATCAAGAATTATATAGTAATAAAGAACAAGTACCTCCTATATCTATTACATCTTCTGAATTGCCCAGATCTTTAAATGAAGAAGTGAGACATGCAATTAAGTGTATGAAGAAAGGAAAGGCTCCAGGAAATGATGGAATTATAATTGATATATTAAAAGAAGCAGGTGAAGAAATAGAAACAATTTTAGCAAAGTTATATACCAAATCTCTAAATGATAAAGATGTACCGGCAGATTGGAAGAATGCAGTAATAATATTAATATTTTAAAAAAGTGATAAAGAAGATATTAGAAATTACAGACCTATCAGCCTTTTATCAGTTTTATATAAAAATTTTACCAAGATAATTACAACTCATCTACAGAAAACTTTGGATTTCCACCAACCAAGACAACAAGCTGGATTTAAAAGTGGTTTTAGTACAATAGATCATATCCAGGTATTGAGAGAAGTCATAGAAAGGACAAACGAATATGAGTTGTCATTATGTTTTGGATTTGTAGATTATGAAAAGGCATTCGATTCTATACACATTTCTTCAGTGATTAAAGCATTGGATCATCAAGGTATAGATCCAGGATATTGTCATATTTTAAAGAATATTTATAAAAATGCAACAGCAACAATTAGATTACATAATGATACTGGAAAAATCAACATTGAGAAAGGTGTAAGACAAGGTGACTCCATATCTCCAAAACTCTTTACAGCAGTGCTGCAAGAAGTATTTTGTGGATTAAAATGGGAAACTAAAAGAGTGAAAGTAAATGGAGAGTATTTAAGTCATTTAGATTTCACAGATGATGTAGTTGTTTTTGCAAATAATGCTTCAGAGCTGCAGGAAATGTTGCAGGAGTTAGCAGATGAAAGTAGAAAAGTAGGACTAAAGATAAATGTTAAAAAGACTAAAGTAATGTTTAATCGATTTGCTCAAAATATGAAAATAAAGATTGATTATGAAGAATTAGAAGAAGTTAACAGTTACAAATACCTTGGTCAGATTATTAATACAGATGGAAACATAATGGAGGAAATTAATCATAGAATTAAACTTGGTTGGAGTGCTTTTGGTAGAAATAACTTGATACTAAAAGGAAATATGCCTATGTGTTTGAAAAGGATGGTTTTTAACAAATGTGTTTTACCAGTTCTTACTTATGGATCTGAGACTTGGACACCTAATAGAAGAGCAATACAGAGACTTCAGACCACTCAAAGGAGTATGGAGAGATGTATGTTGGGAATAACAAGAAGAGATCGAAAACGCAATGTATGGGTAAGACAACAAACAGGTGTTACTGACCTTATTGAAAAAATTAAAAGATTGAAATGGAGTTGGGCTGGACATATTGCTAGAAGAGATGATAATAGATGGACAATTGAAATTTTAAACTGGCTTCCAAGAGATTGTAAAAGACCCAGAAAGAGACCACATGTGAGATGGATGGATGAAATAAGAAAATGTGCATGGGTGTTGTGGAGAAGAGAAGCTAAAGATCAGAGAAGGTGGATTAAACTTGGAGAGACCTTCATCCTGCAGTGGATTGATAATGGTTGATGATATATATATATATATATATATATATATATATATATATATATATATATATATATATATATATATATATATATATATATATATATATATATATATATATATATATATATATATAAAACTAGAAGAATACTATTAAAATATAGACTTACTTCTAGCAATAGAAAAAGGTAAGCAATCTAAATTGATAATTTAATGTATATATAATTTACTTGCATAAAAGCAGCAATTTTCTTGTCTTTCACATATATTTAGAATATTAGTATAGTCACATTTGCCAGTATTTTGCACTCACATTAATACATTGCTGCTATGATATTGTGGCAAAATTGAAAATTATAATTTTGCTTAAAGTGGCCTCAAAGTAGAAAGTTAATGATAGAGAAATAATTTTTTGAAGACTATATACTCAGCAAAATAAACTATCCATTCCTAACATAATAAAAAAAAATTCATGCTGGAATTGCTTTAATTCCTGAAACTACCAAATATAAATCCATAATAAATAATTAGTATTTACTAAAAATTTAAAAAACATTAAATTTATCACTGGAGTATATAAAGAGTGTCTTAGTGGATTGAAATATATTTTATTAGAAAGATAAATTTAAAAAATGGTTATAATAAAAGTTTGTTGTAAAAATTCAAAAATTAATATGAACTTAAAAATTAAGCATATTACAGCTTCGTTTAGATTTAGGAAAATTAATACCATTATTAATTTTGCATTCTAAAACCACTTTAAATTAAATATTAGATTTTCTAATCCATGGTATGATAACAAAAACGTCATAAGAAAATAAATATTGCTATCTATATAGGTAAATATGCATGACATTTATGGATTTAATATCATGAATGAACTCTATCATTAGTATTATCAATTTTCATCACAAAAAATGAAGAAAAATAAGTGTTGTTTTTAGAAACATCAATTGAGTTAACATACTTTCATATATTAGATTTGAATACATAAAATGTAAAAATATGTTTGTTTTCTCAAATTATTTATTATTCTAATACTTCTTTCATAACTTCAGTTCATTAGTTTTCATACCAACAATATATTGCATTAATTTCTCTGATTACATTTACCATAGGTTTTCTGATGAGTTATATTCTCTCTGTTCTGGCTTTACTTCAAAATCTTCACTAAATGAAAGCTATAAAATGAAAATTAGTTTAGAGAGATGTGAAAATAATAACTTAACCATCTAATGTCTATTAATTGTAGAAAAAAATAAATTTAAAAAAATCATTGCTGAAAACTTCTATTTTGCTTTTAAATATTTATGTCAATGTCTTAATATGCATAGTTTTAAAAGTTAATTGTGACAAAGACACACAAATACATGATAAGGATGTTATACCGAATGTATGTGTCTGTGCTAAAACGTAAATTATGGACTGGTCTTTATTATTAACACTTGAACAAAAGTTGGAAAACAAGTGATGAACAGATCAGAGCCAACCTTTATACTATATTAAATGCAACTTAAAATGTTTAAATTAAACTGTTTTTTTTTTTTAATTTTGAGGCAGCTTAAGTCAAATATCAAAAATTAATTATAACAATTATATGCTTATAAAGATGAAATAAATTGTTTTAATTAAATAGTGTTATTTTTTTCCCTGTCTGCAACAGCCTTCAAACTGTAATTATCACTTAGACAAGAAGCTTTATAAATTCAAATTAAACATCACTTTGACAAATTTCATATTTATTAATAAATATCATTAAACACATTTTCTAGACAATTGAATATTTGCAAGAAAAAACAATAATTTAATATTAATTTTTCTCTTTAAAAAACAAATGCTTATACTAAGTGAAATTGTAAATCAAAAACTCTGCCTATATACATCATAAAAATGTCTGCATTTTTCAAAAATAATTATAGAAATGGAAAAACCACTAAATATTCAAATTATAGATTCACACTGTGTGCAAAGACATTTAAATACTATACTTCTGTAAATATTTATATAATAAAAATGTCTCTCTTCTTTTACTATGCCAATCATTATTTTATTCCATGAACTCTACATAATATAATGAGTTTTAAATGATTGAGCAAAAACAAAAAAGAGTTCTATTCATAAATCTCATTTAGTGCAAGATATCTGAACAGTAGCAAAACATTATGACTATTACAATCTGAAAAAAAATATATAATAATAATCATTTTATAAAAAATATTATAGTAATAATTTAAATAAAAATTTTAATGTCTAAATCTTTGATTGACAAAAGTCACAGATTTTTGGAGAGAAAAAATAATATTCATTAAAATTTTGCATAGATCAATATACATTATTTGCATGAGTTTCCCTGAGTTTTAGCTTTCATATTATAAAATTGCAATCAATGAGGTTAATAATAAAAAATTTTATCAACTTAGATAAGATATAACTTTAGTTATAGAACACTTAAAAAAATATTATTAATAATAAAGTTAGTCAAATTTCATTTTTATTTGATAATCCTTAAATATAAGTCTTTATATATATCAACTAATGTCAAGTGATGAAAGTTATTCTGCCGCAAAACGTTATGCATTAAACATTCTTAGGTATCAGGAAAACTAAGACAGCTTTAGCTATCACTTGATGCAAACCAACCATTTTTAACCATTTAATATCAAAATCAACATTATACATGTTTAAAATATCATATTCATTATAAATATCTTTATTGTATTTTTTTAATATTTTCAGATCAAAGCACTATTCATTAGAGGAGTATAAATAGTTAACACTTTCTAATTCACATTTACAAACTAGTGGCTGATGCTAATTCAAAGTTACATTACATAGTCTACTTAATAATTGCATGTGAAAGATATTTATCTCCTTCCATAACACTAAAAAAAAGACACTATCAACTTTGTAATTTGTGTTTACCTAAATATTAATTTCAATAATTGGAGCAATTGCATTTTGAAACTCTTCATGAATAATTGTTGCACAAATAACAAATCTAAATTTCAAATTTAATAACTAAAATTAGATTTATGATATGTTGTTGATATATACACTTTTTTATCTAATATTTGTAAAAAAAAAATGATTTTAAAATGTCAAAAGGGCTCTCAAGTAGATATTAAAAATCCAAAACATATATAATATTTTTACAATATATATATATAACATCAGTACAGCATATATATTAAGGGTGGAAATCCTTTCTCTTTAATTAAATATATATATATATAATGATAAACAATATTTTAATAATGAATAACTATAACGACATGTGAATTTTTTTTACAAATTTGATGTGATGTGATGTATTATGGCTTCTCCTTAAACGCAGTCAAGAATATCTAGGCAATTATGCCCAGATAAACCTGTTAGCCACTTTATTTTACATTCCCCACTCTAAATTTACCCATAATCTGCTCTATCCCATTTCCACAACATAATCTTTGTCAACTCTATAACCTTTATATGTAAATCCCCCTTATCTTTTCCCAAACCGATCATAAAAACCAATAATTCACTTTCTGTATAATCACTCTTTTCATATTTATTTTTCCACAACTTCATTATATGTACCCTTTCTGTTTTCAATAATAATAAATGAACTGCCCTCTAGCTGCCAAGTTCGATAACTTTTTACAATAAGAGAGTGGACCACCTCTTAATGACTTTTAGATCTTTTCATGTACAGCGATCCAGAACAATAACAGCTAGAGTGTCAATTTAAATCAGTCTTTGTATCTTTTAATGTAAATTGATCTTTAACTAACTGATATTAAATGTATAGAGTGGAGATCTTTCACTCACTTCACATGTTATATACGTAATGATAAATAATATTTTAATAATGAATAACTATAACAAATAACTATATATATAGATATATATTATGTGTTTATAAGAAGTGGAGTCATATTATGATAATTTCTATTAAATATGTTATTTTAATACCCAATAATATTATAGACATCTGTACGAGTCATTTGAAATAATTAGCATTGAGGCAATTGTAAACCCTAAATAACTGTTGTTCCATATTAATTAATTAATCAAAATATTGTTGATGATAGTATAGGTAATCCCATAAAATGACTTCCTTGCTTTTAATGAATGGACTATATGTTTTGTTTTGGGGTTTTTTTTTTGTGTGTGAAAATTAAAGAACTGTACATCAACAAAATAAAGTGATTGGGACATGGTGATGCTATTCTCATTTTTTTTGTCAAGTACAAATTTTAAAGTAGTTAAAATACAAGATGAAATTATTATTTATCAAAAAGAAAAACTTTTTTAATATGCACAATTAGAAGTAAGTAAAATAGTCTAATGATGTCATAATTAAAGTAATTTATAGACAAACAAAATTATTTATTTATGTATAAATATAGTAATACATTACCAAAATGGCTTTTATAAAAAAAATCACATGATTGTTGATCAAAGTATAATGTTTGTCCCAAGTATTAATGGTTGAGCATAACTGTTTCATATAATTAATCAAAGGAGGTTTTTATTTACTTCACTCAGCTAAGAATTGTTCCAAAAACTTTTAACTCATTGGGATAAAGTGTCTAGGGAAATTATTTATTTATAAATTAATATTTAAGTTATTCTTGATATTATTTCGAAATACAAAAATGTAAATTGAATTATTTCTTTATTCCTTTATAAATAGCCAATTTTGTACTGCATGGTTTACTGCAGTAATAGAGTGGTGACTTTAGAACTCAATTTGAAGCCCAGTAATCAGATAGAGTCCAGCTCTGTCACTTTTGGTGCTCAAATATTTTTAGGAACTTCTAAGTAATAACCATTTGATTACCATTAATATATCATTTTGACTACCTTGAACATTCCAAAATTTTTATATTAAAGCAGAAAATGAAAAAATATTATAAAGCCAAATGCAAATTATCATTAAGTATTCAAATGTTACAGATTCAGTCTGAATTCTGCCCATCCCACTTCTGTATATTTAAATAGACACATTAGGATCCTATATATGAGGGGTCAGAGTGACTTAAAGTCAATATGGGTATGGCAACAATATTGGTATCAACAAGGGCTTGGAGCATTCCATTATCAGATTTTCAATAATATGGATGGCTGAATAGTTGTAGCATGGAGAAGATTGAAGCCTATCCATTAAAGTTTAAAGATTTTCTATCTTAATATAAACTAAACACTGATTATATGTGTAAGAAATGATGATCTGAACCAACTGATGAGTGATGTTCAGTAATATATATATATATATATATATATATATATATATATATATATATATATATATATATATATATATATATATATATTGGAGATCATTCATCTTTCCACATGTATGTGGTCATGTGTATTGGTTAGACTAGATTATGATATCCTAGTGTTTAATATTAAAAAAAAATTGAAATGGTCAGATCAATATATTAGATATGTTAAACTATGATTGTTATATTTTAAGCTTAAACAGAATATGAAATTGTAATAAACATAAAGAGACTTCTACTATCATGATTTAGTATATATAATATAATGACTTTTGATCATTTTAGAATTTTTCTTAATATGAAAGTGTAAAATATAAAATGAAATAAGAATTCCACTTCAATCCAGAGCACTTCAATTAGTTCATGAATGAAGATATGACAAAACTTTTGCTTTATAAATATTATTTCCATACATTATTTCTCATTTGTGCCGTATTAAGATATCTTACGATATATACACATAGTCATCAGAATTAATTTCCAAGTATACATTGGAAGCTGAAATTTATGCATGAAAATATAAGTAAATATAAGTGAATAAACCCATATAGAACACGCACATATATACAACTTCATTTTTGAGAACCAAACATTATGTATGATTTACTATTTTACCAGTTATTCACAGATTCAAATATAACTTCATTTTATGTAATAAGCATGAGATATCAAAGATCCTAAAATTAGAAAAAAGCTCTTTAATAACAAATTTTAAATATAATCTTTATGTTCAAAATTTGTAATACCATTTTGATAATATGGTGCAAAAGTAGCTTTTACTATCAAAAGACTAAAATCCATTCTAGATAGTGCCAATTTAATTTTTAGATTGACTATCATTACTTGAATAAATTAAAAAAATAATCATCCAATTCTTAACATATATATTTGTGTCTGGTAATAGTCTCAATCTTCAAGCATGAGATATGAATTCAGCAATAATATATATATATATATTGTGATGATCGCACATACTGCGGTCACACATATAGATATTTAACATTTAAAGAATGTTAAATATTGTGCTTGGGTTATAAAAAAAGTGAGTTTAAAAAAAATTACAAAACAAAGAAATGTTTAAGTAAAAAAGAGAGGGAATTAGAATCGAAACGATTCTTATCTTTTGCCCTTCAAAGTTCAGATTGTAAAAAGGAATAGAAATGTTAAAAATATCGATATCATGTGTTTAGTGTAAGATTAAAAAAAATGAGAATGGAAATATAAATAAAATAGAAACTTAATAATGTAAAAGAAAGCGGTAGTTGGGGAGTTTAATAAAATATAAGTAAAATTTAGAATGCAACGAAAGATAAAGATCTGTTCTTAAAATTACACATTTTGACGAAAATGAAATGCATGTGTGAATGTATGAATAAAGAGAGTAAGGTTTATTGCATGTCATGATGAAATAATTTTATTAAAGAAAGTGACTGATGAATAAATGTAAAATATTATATTATAAAATTGTATCAAATTGAAAGTAATTTTGTATAAGTTGTTGAAAGCATTTTTAAAGTAAAAAGATGTGAAATAAAAAAAACCCAGCAAGAGATCAAGATAAGGAAGGCATTTGAAAGATAAAGGACATTAATTAATTAATTGAAAAACAGTATTGGTTGAGACTTCAGTGAAGACACTGCTCTGATAAGAAGCAGAGAAATATAATAGAAAACAGACATGAAAGTTAAATTTGAGAACATGAAAACAAACTACAACCAAAGGGAAGCTTCAAGAATGTGTGGCTAAGGGCCAGTCGCGATCACGGTCGATCCAGACTTCCGTGCTATAATGGTTCGCGTCTCGATGTAACAACTGCCGATGTAGCGCCTGCTGAAGAGTTCATTTTTGCCTTGCCTTGATGCCCACAATATGGAGGAGTCCCAACAATCAAATGTAACCAAAGAGTGACCGTTCCCTGCTAAAGAAGTGGAGCAATTCCACGGGACGGTCAGCAGAACGCCAAGTTTGTTCAAAGACTTAATGACATAGGTAATTATGAATAATACCTTTTATATAACTTATGTGCACATACTTTTAAATTTAATGCAATTGCCAATCCCACATATAATGAGATAGACATTAATTAGACTCTTTGAATATTTGAAATGACTATAAAGGGATAAGTTATTTCCACAGATTGCAATCATATATAGAATCTTCTATTGTATTTATTTATTTTTTGTGATATTATAGCATAATCTGTTTTTTTATATTGAGTGTTAATAATTTAGAGTGTTTCTTTATTTATAATTTATTGCATTAAATATCTTTTATTTATGTAAAATCTGTTTCGTCTCTTTCTTCGCCACTTCCAAAAGTAGTATAGTCCTAGGATTGGGAAATAATTATTATTCATTTGAGTACTTAATTAACATGTGAAGCTAGTGGTGCAGTATTTGATCCCATTAAATTTATAATTATCCAGGCACTGTAACTCTGTTAAATCTTACAGCAGTTGGGAGAAAGTTGATCGGGAAATGTAACTTGTATGCTATACCTGTATAGCATACAAGTTCAGTCAAGTATGGATATAGACTCGTTTATGTCTGTATTTTCTCTCTGCTTGTGGTAGCAGAAAGTGGACGATCTTGAATTATAAGAATTCCCCATTATATCTATATAAAAGGGAAGTTTAAGCTTTAGATCACGGGTTTCTGTTACAATATATATATAAACGAAACAAGTTATAAATTTCATAACTTTCTATAGCTTGCATTTTATTTTCACTAGATGGAGCTTTACCAATAGCCCACTATTAAGCTTTGTTTACATAAACACTGAGAGAGATAGAATTCAATATCTCTTTCAAATTGTCTCCAATCTATAAACTATGGTTTCGAGCTAGTTGGCTCACGTCAGTAAAGGGTAGGAAAACCAGAAACTAGATCTAAACTACAACTCTACTAAACAGCATTTATGAAACACATTTCTATCAGTCTGAAAGCACTAATTTTTCAGATATGTAAATATCTTCAAATCCAGTCAAACAAACTAGATAGCTATATCGGTCTGAATTCTAGTTTGTTTGGATGGATTTGAAGATATTTACGTATCTGAAAAATTGGTGCTTTCAGACTGATAGAAACATGTTTCATAAATGCTGTTTAGTAGAGTTGGAGTTTAGATCTAGTTTCTGATCTTCCTACCCTTTACTGACATGAGCCAAATAGCTTGAAACCATGGTTTAAAGGTTGGAGAGAATTTGAAAGAGATACTGAATTCTATCTCTCTATGTTTATGTAAACAAAGCTTGATAGTGGGCTATTGGTAAAGCTTCATCTAGTGAACATAAAATACAAGCTATAGCAAGTTACGAAATTTATAACTTGTTTTGTTTATCATAAATGCAACCTTGAAGGTTTTTGCAATGATATAGATTGCAAAGGCTTTTACTATACAGTGAAACTGAACTGAATTCACACCCATATAGTGATCTAGTTTTTTGACTAGATTTGAAGCTATTTAGGTATCTGAAAAATTTGTGCTTTCAGACTGAGGAAAATGTGTTTGATAAATGCTGTTTAGTAAACTTGGAGTTTAGATCTAGTTTCTGGTTTTCCCACCCTTTACTGACGTAAGCCAACTAACTCGAAACCATGGTTTAAAGGTTGGAAACAATTTGAAAGAGATATTGAATTCGATCTCTCTCAGTGTTTATGTAAACAAATCTTGATAGTGGGCTATTGGTAAAGCTCCATCTAATGAATATATATATATATATATATATATTGTCACCTCAACTTTCTCCACGCACTCTTTCACTTATTTAATCTTAATAAACTCTCATTTATTTCAAGTAGCTAGTCAATTGAATTTTATACTACTTTAAGATCTAATATACCGGGGGCGCCAAATTGCAGCTATAACTTGTAATGCCCACCAGAGATCATCATCATTAGCCATATTTAGGACTATAGAAGATACTGGAGAAAGTAATTAAATTGTCTCTCAAAAAAATAATAACAATAATATTGATAAAACCATTCAATCTATGTGGTCTTAATTTCAAACCTAGCATTAGTCATGCAAATATTTCATGACAAATTTATTATAAAATTCATAATAATGAGACAACTTTCTTCCACAACTTTATTATAAATATCTGATCTCGAGTGGTAACTACAGAAAATACTATATACAGTTCTCATTTATATCTGACTGGAAACAAATCAGTAATTAATGCAGAGAACTCATAATTTATGTTCATAATATAAAATTATTATTTACTTTAATATTAGATAAAATCTATCACAAATAATCCTCCCCATTTAATTCCATTACTTTATTATTCGTTCTCACATCTATCACTTTCAATGGCTATATAACACGGAATGACTGTGTTATGTTCTCTAATCTGAGAATCCCTAATCTTATTTCTCTAACACACATATATCTTTAGATCAACTATCAATTCATGATCCCTGTTTTAATAATCGTATAATAATTTTATTATAATATGCTACTTGACTTCCAAACTAGCTCTTTGATTAATAATTGAACTGCTCTTTCTCAAGGTCTAGATCCGTCAAGAGGTACATTTATAAGCGATTACATTGTAATGGATATGATCCCAAATATGCTAAGTTGAAATTTGATACGAATTTACTATTGGGACTCACTCTAAACACTGAGAGCAGAAATGGGATTTTATGTCTGCTCCCAATATTCACAACATTACAATGAATCAAAAGATTAAATTTATTAAACTTAACCTAACCAATCCCTATCATTTTATTCTATTATTTCTGATCTATTGACCAAATTTTCATTAATAACTTTAAACCTATCATATTTTGCTAGAGTAAACTATGGAAGTAAACCATGGACATCAATCAGATAAATCAATCAAAATTTACTTATGAGAGTAACGTACGGAAATAAGTCATAAAATCAGATTATGCAAATTAATTATGAAAATAAATCATGTGAAAATGAAGTCTATAAAAGTGACTTAATATAATATAATAATGTATTATAATCATCGAGTATAGAAATATTCAAGATAAAATCAATACTGTAATTCAATCATGGAAATAAATTATCAATATAAAATCAACTATGTGAATCGAATATGGCAACAATATGATAATGACTACTGCAAATCGATCTGGGAAATAAAGTATCATTATAAAAATGAATAATCAAATTTAAATATGAATTAATATTACTTTAAATATAGGTGCTGGATATATAGATTCTGGAGATATTTGAAACACCAAAACACAATGTAATCTTATAACAATAATAAAACTTTATTACATTAAATAATAATGATAAAGATTAAAATAAAAACACACTAAATTATAATATTGTTACACAAATATATGATTCTGATCTATTCAGAACTATTATTCGAATACATGTTTGAATTAACTAATTTCCTGGATGACTCACTTCTTGTTTTGACCCATTCATTTATTACATAAATAATTAATAATAATAATAAATACAAACGCTCACATATGGAATCAGAATTCCGTATATTTTAGCTTTAAGAAAACTTATCTTGAAAGAGAAGAAAACCTATAAATTTCTACTCCCCCCTCCCCCTTTTATTGTAAACATTGTCCATTGGATTATTCCAAAATAATATATTCGTTTCAATTATTTTAACTAGCAATGTTAGTTAATCATAAATTTCTAAAACATTTTATCCAGCAATAATTTTCACATTTCTAATGAAGAAGGATAATATGTCACAAAATCCCCTACTGATTTTGCAAACGGTTTATATTCAAAACCCACTCTTTTACATTCATGCTTTTCAGATCTTTACGTTTTTGATTGTATATATCTTAATATGTCAGTATGTCCACTCAGCTTGACGACCTCAATTTACCATCATTCAAAAAAAATCAACACAGGTCGGTTAGTTTATTAATTAAAATCTTTGTCATTCTTCATCATACACATACATCTGACTGAATCCGTATCCTTTCAGGGCAACTTCATTCTGTCCCATGTAAGAAACTCTCTTCATATCACACATCACCATGCAGTATCTATAACGCACGCACAGCTACGTCTTGGTAAGGGAAATTAAAAAACAACATCAACTTCAAACTTAAACTATTTGCTTGAGCCAGAGAGAGAGAGAGAGATCTTTTCTTAAGATCCATAATTGTGTAAAGAGCTCCTCTTAGACACCTATTCTCACATTTTCTACACTTAAACAGTAACTTTATTAATAATTCCCTATCTTAACAAATAAATGGAGTGAAACTTAGTCATCTCCGACTGCCATGGTATCTAGATCATGAGGCAGCCTTTCCCCATCTATTGGGTGATAGGATAACTTTATTTTAGTAATGACAAGCATTTATAGCTTATATATGCCCATATATACATCAATTACAGCCTAGATAAATGGCCAAGACTAACCAAATCCCGAATCAAAACATATATGAATTATTTCTATTTTAAACAGTCAAGCCAACAACATACCTAACATTTATATTAATAACAGATCAACAATACTTTAGCATAATTATGAGTTTTACGACCATCCCCTCACTCTTCATATTTACTATTAAGCACAAATTAAAATTTTGTTAAGAATAATAAAAATATTTATATCATTTCTCTCTTTACTTTTAAATTTAAATTTACGTGAGCATCTATACTTAAATGGTATCAAAATCATTTTTTTCTTTCCTTCAAACATTTTAAACATAAACAAAATATTAAATTAAATAATCTAGTGATTAGAGTGTGACATAGCATATAAACAAAATGAAATATAATTAAAAAACAATAAAAAAAACAAATGACATATTATATAAACGAAATAAAATAAAGAATAAATATCAACATTACAGATAGTCTCTCTTAAATTTCTTTTCCTTCCACTGTCCATCAATCAATTAATATATTCAGTTCATTTTATTTGAGATAGCTATATATTTGCACATCTCAGTTATTTTAAATCAAAATGTGTATAGAACGCACAGACAGTCATTTGAATTAAGAGAGATAAAAAAAACGTAGATAGTTATTTTAAATCAAAAGTGTAGCTACAGGAGAATTAATAAATTTTTAAAAGAGTTCTATTGGTTACCTTCCATTTGATGAGTTTCTTCCTGGATTTGAATTCACTTTGTTTTCTTTTCTTCTTCTTTTCCATTTAAAGGCTCAAATCATAGACAATAAGCAGTCTCTGATTACTAACATGAATTAACTTTTTAAACATTTTTAGTAGTTTGCTGCAATTTCTTTAGACGAATTTTAAACAGCCAAATAATTATTATAATCTGAATTGGGATTTCAATCTCATACAAAATGTTGACAGTTCTCTCCTTCAATGACTTTACAATAAGCATAATGGATAAGTTGTAGTATTTAGTATAAAATGTCTTATTAAAAGTTGACTTCTTCATAATTGATGTGAGGAAGAGGAACATGCACCATTTATAGATGAAGTAGAAATTCATATTTTGGTCTACTATACAACTTAACTTCATTATTAAATTCTGAGAAAAAAAAATTTAAAAAAAAAACTTGGAAAAACACCTTCAGATATATTAATTTTTTAGTAGTTAGCCCGTTGTTCTAAATTAGCAAAAGTTCTTCTCCTATTCACTTTTCTCAGTTTTTATAGGGTAAAAGAGAGAAAAGGAAGCATATGTTACCCCCCCCTCCAGTGGTTCCTCTTCAAGTCTAATTAAAAAAATCCCCACTCAGAATGAACAATGACTCTCAAGTGTTACTATTAACAACTTTGTCTGATTTGAAACCAGATCTCTTCAATTAACACATTGGTGATTAATTTATGGAAAATTAGTTAAAGAAGATCTAATTAAAAACATAAGCTTACTAACACTTTTTAGTCAAACAAAGGTTACATTTATTTGATCTAAATAATTTCTTATTTAGATTTACATTTTAATAATATAGAAAATCATGTCAATTTCTATAAAGGAAAGAAAAAAAAATCAAACTCATATATCTGTATCACACACACATACATGTGCAGAACATGAAACAGAAAACTGATTATTCAGATTATATGAACATAAAATATTCATCATAATTTCTTATAATTACAAGCATAAAATCAATTATAATTTCTGACAATCATAAACATAAATATTCACTATAATCCCCTACAACTCTAAACTTATTCTCTAGAAAGAAACTGTTAACCAAAGCCACTGACAATCAATCCAATTTTAATTCTCATCAACTCTTTAGTAATAGATATTTTATATAAACACAAACTGTCTCTATATATGTTACTTTTGAGCTATATAGCCATTAATTTCTCAAATAAAACTCAACTTTTCTTACATCAAAAAAAAAAAAAAAAATTTCCACAATTACTTGATTTTATTACATTTGGTTTATAGATGGCATAAACCAAAAGGCTACAATATATATATATATATATATATATATATATATATATATATATATATATATATATATATATATATATATATATATATATATATATATATATATTAACATGTGTAAGGGGAAAAAACGGATGACAGAAAGAAAATGAATTTATTTCTTAATGGTTGAATAAAAATATGAAAATATAATCTAATATGAAAGCAAGAATATATAAGTTTAAAATAAAAAAACTAATTCGATCGCCCCAAGCTTTATTATATATTAATTTAGCCTTTCTTTATAATAAATATTGTTTATTATCAATCTAATTATTACATCGGACCCGAACAATAAGCTTACATAGTGAGAGTATATTAAATATTAAACATATATAAATATAGAATAATTGCCGTGGCCGCAAATTATCTTACTATTATAGTTCCACTCTAAAATATAAGTTTATCAGCAACTTGCCTTTTAAAATAACTGCTGGTTTATGTTTTTTTTTTCATACTATATTTCAGATTTAATTATTTAGCATAATTAATAGTTAAATATTTCATAAAATTTATTTTAAAACAATATTGTTTTATTTCATTATCTTTTACAAATAGAATATTGAATATTGATTATGCTATATATGTATACTATTTATATCAAGGCACTCTTTTGAAGATAAAACTAAGTTCAATTTTCTTTTCTTTCAGATCCGATAAAGATAACAAATGTAGCAAAAATGACATTCTAACATTAGAGTTTAATATTAACAAGAAAAGAAAAGTTAATTCCTACCCATTTTAATACTCTTCTGAATAAACCACTGAATACTAAATTTGTAACCACCAATCAAAATAATGCTAACAAAATGTAATCACTAAAATGATATGAGTATTATTTATATCAATACATTGCCTTCTGTTGTCAATCTGCTTAAAAGAATTTTAAAAAAGAAAATGAAAATTGAAATCATCTTTAGATATGATATGTTGGACCATTTCTATCATCTGTGAGTGAATGTTGAATGTATAGAAAATTTAAACTTTATTTAAACTTTCCAAATACAAACAACTTGTTAGCAATAACACACAAATAGACAATACAGGTTAGTAATTGTACAATATTTTGAGTAGTATTATTCTCTCTTCTTCAGGTGTTGCTGGCCTATATGCACAGTGACAATATTTAAGAATCTAAAAGTGTGAGTTCAACTTCTAATTGAATATTGTCACTGCGCATACAGACCAGCAATACCTGAAGAAGTGTAGAAAATAATACTATTCAAAATGTTGTGTAATTACTAACCTGTTGTCTATTTGTGTGTTATTACTAATAAGTTGTTTGTATTTGGAAAGTTTAAATAAAGTTTAAAGTTTTCTATACATTCAACATTCACTCATAGATGATGAAAATAGTCCAACATATTACATCTAATAATTAATCATCATCACAAACCTTCAGACAAGAACTCATTTTTACTTTGTGAGCAGACTTGTTAAATGCATTGATAAAAACAATGTGTGAAAAGTTAAGTAATCCAGTGATTGCATATTGTTAGCACTGTATTAATTTGTATTTACAAATTTAAATATTTATTTATTCATAAGCATATTAAAATGAATATAAATTAATTTTTACCTTGTGAAATATAAATCATTAACCATATTGTATGAGATCTATGTTAACATCTTAATTCAGGTTGAATGTATATTCCATTTAATATTATTGGATGTAATTGTTTTCTTTATAAGAACAGGGGAAAGAAAATGAAAGTTGATTTTTTATTTGCAAAACAGATGTGACAATAGAGGCATATGTGGATATAAACAGCATTCAAAAAGTTTATCAAACAACATATATATATATATATATATATATATAATCTTATAATTGAATATTTATAAATATAGTAATTAGATATATTTAAAATATAACTTTAAAAATTTTTATCCACTTAGGAGAGCTTTTGACTATCCTCATAGTCTTTGTCAACTAATGCTTTGAAAGGCTAACCTTCCCACAATTCCCTGACCTTAACATTTGCTACCAGTTTGTTAATTAAGTCTTGTTTGTATGTGTATATTACCATAGCTTCCTTTGTTTTCCTTTTGTTGTTATTTTTTTTCAATTTGCAATATTTTTACATTCTTATAATTGAAGTTAAAACCATAAATACATGATTTATTATGGTCATAAAAAATGGATGCTGAAACATTATTAATTACTTTGCAATTTTGGTTTGTTTTTGAATGCTTTTTAATAACAGCAAGTGCTCTTTACTTCTTTTTTCCAATGAATATTAACAATATTAATATAAATATTAATAACTGAAATACAGGCTTATTATATACCTGTATCAATATATAAAATATATAGGGTATATGAGCACACACTTGAACACATATATGCCAAAAAGATAAACAATCACCAATATATGTATTTCATACTAAACCAGCAATCATGAGTTGGTCCAGATTATCATCTCCACACATATATGCAATAAGTGTGCAGATATATATTAGAATAGCCAATCTTCCTACTCTAATGGACAGGCTTCAATCCACACCACACTCCAACTCTTCAACCATCCATTCAATTGAAAATCTGATGATGAAATGCTCAAAGGCCACCCTGAGGCTGAAATTCTTGTCACACCCATGTTGACCTAAACTCAATCTGACTCCTCATATACAGAATATAATCAATTTAATATATATACAAGGGATGAGCAGACATCTCTACTATGTAATAACTGAAATACAGGCTTATTATATACCTGTATCAATATATATATATATATATAATATAGGGTATATGAACACAGACTTTCACATGACTCACCACTCACCACTCTATCTCATATCAGATACATTTGAACACTGATGATTGCTGGTGATTGTTTATCTTTTCAGCATATATATGTTCAAGTGTATCAGTGATATGAGATAGAGTGGTGAGTGGTGAGTCATGTGAAAGTCTGTGCTCATATACCCTATATATTATAAATATTATTGAATATTAATGATCAAATAAATTTTATATGGAAAATTTATAAAGGTATATGTGACATTGCATTTTACACACCTCCTACATTAAACAAATTAATAGATAAAATCTCATTAATAAATAAAAATTGCATCATTTATAAATGGATATCTAGCTGTGGTAGTAGATATATAGAGGAATCAAGATGAACATTGGAAAAAAGAACTAAAGAGCACTTGCTATTAATAAAAAGGATTCAGAAAACAAAACAAAATTGCAAAGTAAATAATGTTTCAGCATCCACTTTTTATGACCATAATAAGGCATATATTTATGGTTTTAACTTTAATTATAATAATGGAAAAATATTGCAAATTGAAAAAAATACAACAAAAGGAAAATAAAATAAGCTATGCTAATATACAAAGACAAACAAAACTTAATTAAGAGACAGGCAACAAAAATTAAGATCACGGAATTATGGGAAGGTTAGGCTTTCAAAGTATTAGTTGACAAAGACTATGAGAATAATCTAAAACACTCCTAAGTAAATAAAATTTTTAAAGTTATACTTTACATATGTCTAATTATTGTATTTATAAATATTCAATTAGAAGATTATGTATATTGATTTGAAGAAATACAGACATTGAATTATAATATATATATATATATATATGCATAGAAATCAAATCATATATCACATGACCTAATTTAAAAAGCTTGTATTGTAAATGCTATCTAATGACTTGCCAATAGCTCTTAACAAGCTTGTCAGCAACCCCAGATCAGTTTCTGCTTCTGGCTTCCTCAGTGAGGTGCTAGGACATTCAAGCATTAGATTTAAAATACCAGGTCTAGCCCAGCACTTTATCTAATGGTTAACTATTAACTAGAAAATCTGAAATTTTCAGACATTTATATATCTTCAAATCCAGTTATCTATCTTAAATAGTTGTATGGGACTGAACTATGTTCAGATACACCATATATTAATAGCTACTTAATAGTTAATTATATCACATACTGGGCTGGACCTAGTATTTTAAATCTAATGCTTGAATATCTTAACACCTCATTGAGGAAGCCAGAAGCAGAAAACAATCTGGGATTGAGGATTTTCTGAAAAGCTTAAGAGCTATTGGCAAGCTCATTAGATAAAACAATATATATATATATATGAAAAACAAAAACAAGTTTTAATCATGTTAAAACCTGCTGACGCTTGTATTTATGATCAACAGATGGCGTTTTTACCAAAAACACGATCAAGCGTTTGTTTACATAAACGATCAAAGAGTCAGAATTAACTATCTCTTTCATTTCAGCTGATCTGAAAGTGGGCTAAAACGAAAGAGATAGTTAATTCTGATTCTTTGATCATTTATGTAAACAAACGCTTGATCATGTTTTTGGTAAAAACGCCATCTGTTGATCATATATATATATATAAAACAAGTTATTAATAAGTCATCCTAATGACTTATTGTTTGATTATAGTAGACTAGAACAGAGGAATATAATCATTCTGATTATTTCACTTGAATACTGTTTTGTTTCCTCCTTCTTTTGCCATTAATCTTTCCGTACATTAGAAACTTTCTACAGAGTTAGATCAAATAACAATTTTGAATTGGATAATTGATACTTCAAGTGGAATTTCAGGTCTAAATCATTCAAATATTCATTTATTCATTTTACATGCAATCCTTGATATTTTCAAAATCTTCAACAGTACCATTATTATTCATCACTATCTAACTTTCATATTTACAATCAATGAATCATAGAAAGTGTACATCAAGAGTAATTCTGATCCTTATTCTTAAAGATATATCCATATAATTAAAAATTTGGGTTATTTATTATAATTGCATGAAATTATTCTGCAATGAATCTCTTGGTTATTATTTTGTTCATTGTTCATGAATAATTCAAGAAGGAAAAACCTGTAAACTTGTCTATAAGAGTTTTGATGTCAAATATAACTATATCATCAACATATGTAAACTTTTTGATATTTCATCCACTAACTCTGAATCCATATTTATCATTATTCAGTCCATTTCAGTTATCTCATTACACATTTATTATTGAAACTGAATACATAAAATAATAAACACAATATGAATCCTTAATAAATATGAAGTACATATCTCATTATCATTATTTTCAATCATTATCAATCCACTGCAGGATAAAGGTCTCTCTAAGTTAAATCCATCTTCTCCAATCTCTAGCTTCACTTCTCCACATCATATCAGTACCTTTACTTATTTTATCCATCTATTTCATATGTGGTCTCTTTCTAGATCTTTTACAATATCTTGGATTTCAGTTTAAGATTTCAACTGTCATTCCATTATCATCTCTTCTAGATATATGTCCAGTTCAACTCCACTTCAGTCTCTAATTCTTTCAATTATGCCACTAACAACTATTTGTTTTCTCCCCCATGTATTTTATCTTCTATCTCTTCTGGTTACTCCTAACATGCATCTTATAATATGCCTCTTATAATATGCATCTTATAACATGCATCTTAATAATGTTGACAGTAGAATGTATGGTTATTTGATTTGCTGTAAAGTTTAGCTTAGTATCTTCTATTGTTGGAATTCCTCACTGATTCAATAAAAATTAATAGCATTAAAACTTAATATATATAATAGTACTAATGCACATTTTAATATAGTAATAAAGTAAATATATACATATTAATGTAAAATATAGAGTTTAAATATACAAGTTTAACTATATTTATTATACCAAGGATATTTTTAATGTTTTCATGTCATATTTGTGGTCATTCTACTGAGAACATTAATTATTTGCTGATTTTAATACTGTTACTTTTTTTGGTTCATTACATATTCATTTTGTATAATGAACCATGCCACTTTTATTTTGCATTTGTGATCATTATTGTCTTTGTATATAATTCTGACAGCACTTGGATCACAGCTATGGCCATGTTCTCTCTCATAATTAAAAATAATAATGGAATTAGATGCTTCATACTTAATCTTAGATTTCTTATACACTAATAAGTGTTGAGTCATTCTGGTTCTAAGATTTTCCCTGATTTGCCTATAATATATATAAGGACAGTCTTTATGGCTGCAGTTTAAAGCATAGACCACATTGGGCCAGCCAGTGTTAAAATTTTGTCATTTGCATTGTTAATAAGCATATTTAAATTTATGGGAATTCTGAATCTGACATTAAATTTGGCTGAACATATTTGTGCTATTTTATTAGTTGTAAGTAATAGATATGGCAAAACAATACAAATTTTATTATTTCTACCATCACCCATTTTATTAATTATTTTGTTTCTGAATTGCTCTATATATCTATGCACATGCATTCTATAATAGCCTGCTTTTAGAAAGTCATCCACATAATGTTGAATGTTTTCAGTTCTATCCACTTCATATTGACAAAGGATATATTTGTGGTATAAAAAGTTTGTAAGCTCCATAAATTTTTGAAACATAGGCCCATTAGATTTTATATCTATCTATCCTCTAATATGGGGAAGGGAGTTTATAACCATTTTGTATTGGATTGCAATGTGTGGCCACTTTATTTTTAAATTCAGATATTGAATTAGATTATTATCTTCCTCTATGTGGTTAATTGTATTTTGTGGTGCACAAACAAACACATAGTCCACATTATATATATATATATATATATATATAATGTGGACTATGTGTATACATACATACATAAGTAATTTATATATATATATATATATATATATACAAATTACTTATGTATGTTGGATTCAGAACTCCCATAAATTTAAACAAGCTTATTAACAATACAAAGCACAAAATTTTAACATTGAACCAGCTCAAAATAGTCTATGCTATAAACTGCAGCCAAAAAAATAGTCCTTGTATATATTATGGACTAACCAGGAAAAATCTTAGAACTAGAATGACTTAATACTCATTAATGTATAAGAAATTTAAGATTAAGCCTGAAGCATCTATTCCATTCATTTTTCTTAATTACAAAAGAGAACATGGTCATTACTGTAATACGAGTGCTGTCAGAGTTGTATATAAAAAAAGAAACGATCACAAACACAAAATAAAATAGGTATGGTTCATTATACAAAATGAATATATAATGAATCAAAAACAAATATTATTCAAATCAACAAAAAATTAATCTTCTCAGCAGACTGACCATGAATATGAAGGGAAAAGATCGAAAGTATACTTGATATAATAAATATTATTAAAATTTTATATTTAAACTATGTATGAGTATTATTTTACATTAATATTTAAAATAGCAGAGTATGGAAATATTAGTAAATACATATCTATTCTTATGTAAAATAATATGGTTAAGTGGATAACGTCTAAAACAGTCCCTATTGCAACTGCTGATCTTTTATGTTAATTTTCTTATTATCCATTACTAGTATTTTATATAATGCAAATGTAAGTAATTCACAGTTAGCATCTAAAAGCAGCTTGCAAACTGGAGCTTTTTGTCATACTTAAAATGTAAATATTATAAGAAAAATGTTCTTTCTAAAAAAACAAGTTGACTATATTATAAATTTTAAAAGTTTGTACATAAATTCAATTCTAAACCATGCATTTTTATAGCAATAAAAACAAAACTTTTAAAAGAAAAAGAATCGCTATATTCACAATTATATTATATAATAATAAATGTTTATTTCAATGCCCTTTAATCAATTTTCGTTTATTACATTATTATTCTTTTTATATGGTAAAAAAGTTTGTTTGTTTGTTTTTTTTAAAAAATAAAATAAAACTTTTGTAAAATTTCTTATGTAAAAGAATATTCCTTTGTAAAAATAAAAAGAAAAAAAAGAAGAAAAAAGAAAGACCGAATAAAAAAGTCATCCAAAATAATGGATAGAAAAGCAATATACTTTAAGATTTATGATAACCCAGAACAACGCTTGAAGTGATTAAAATAACTAAGTCTTTGAGTTCACTATCAGAAGGCAAAACTACTGTTTATCAAAAAATTCTAACATATATATATATAGAATTTAAATAAAGAATTTATCTACGTGTTTAAAAATAAAATTTGTTAATCCTACTTATATATAGTTAGATACTATGGTCAAGCCGCCGCCAGTTCTTTATCTTGCAGATTGACATTCTGATATAATCGCCAACTGTAAATAACAAATAAACAGTGCCGGACCAATATTATCTCCTGCTCTTTGTAGGATACATAAGCTAGATATTGTTTCCAATAAAAGTCTTTTGTGTATCCTTTTGCTTCTTCTCACACTTAAGTTATTATAGATCCCGGTATTTGTAAGCCTCTGATACCAATAAACATCTCTCTATATTAACTGTGACTATGGAACTGTGTGTTTACATAACATTTCTATTTTTTTAACTTTATGCTGAGCATTTCTGCTTTCACTTCTCTGGAATTTTTGTAATTTTAATTCAAGTCTTCAAGAATTAATAAAGCAAGGCTGAGTAGATTAGTAGTCCTTAATTGTTATCTTTGCTCTAGGCTGTTCAATCACCAACGAAGTGGTTTGGAACAAAATTTGAGTGAGGGAAGAGTTTCAGTAAGAAAATATTGTATGTTTAGACTATCCTATTTATGAATTCCACTGCCTATCACAGAAGTGAAAAAGCCTACCAGATATTCTTACAAATTGTTTGTTTCATATGGATTGTCTATTACAGCAATAAAACTAATAATAATAACAACAACAATAATAAATAATAATAATAACAACAATAATAATAATAATAATGATAAAACAGAAAGCAGTGGTATTATAAAAGAGAATTATTATAAATCTAAATTTTTTTAAGTACATAGAATGCGTGAATTTTATTTGGTAGAAACTATTCAGGACAAGCATAGAGGACTGCAATTGGTAGCTAAAGAGCTGTCAAGATTTAAGATTGATATAATTACTCTTAAGTGAAACTTATCTCACAGATGAAAAAAGTTTAATACAACAAGGTGAATGGATGGATATGAGTTCTTTTAAAAATGCAGATCAATCAGCAACAGTAGAATGTATAGTATTGGATTTACTATAAAATTTAATTTAGTATCTTCTATTGTTGAAATTCCTCACTAGATCAATTGAAGCAGTTGACCTGATATTCAGATCGAGCTGCACAGTCCACTCAGAATCTCCCACCACCAAACCATATTCAAACTCCATCCTTACGCACGTATATGTATTTGTATATACATATATTTTTAGCTTAACTAATAAAATGATAACTTACATATATATATATCTTAACGTAATTAATTTTAATAAATAAATATTTTGTTTGATTTTAATTCATATGTATGCGTAATGGATGTGTACATATTATAGGTGATATGAGATTAATTTTAAAACCTATATAAAGAAAAATGTATTACATTAAATTATATTTAATTTATTATTTATTTCAATCATGGCGGACAGAAAAGGTGATGCAATCCTTATAAGAATATTCTCGAATGTAATTAAGACAATTTACCAGAAACCCAATTAGTCCATCTAAAACATATGATAATTTTATAGAATAATGTAAGAATCCATTAGTGGAAATTTTATCCACTTCAAATTTGTTTTAAAATCATAGATCATATTTTAACACAATTGTTTGAGAAATTCTAAAAGGATTGCATTGTGCCTCAGGTCTAGCAGCTAAGTGCATTCCAATATCAATGGAAAAATAGTATAAATACTGCTAGATTTGAATCCAGTAAGGAGACTCATAATATTTAAACAGCAATGGTAGAGATAATCCATGCTTGTCATGACAATAATTCAATGTATAGTGAGTAGTGGAAATTTTCACCTTTCTCTCTGTTCAAACATCATCGCTCAGGATCCTGTTACCCATGAACTTTAATATGCTTAAAGACTGAATAATTAAATGCTACCCACCTGCCAAACCTAGATCTAGTTCACTATTTCCAAGATGGACAATGAATCATCAAGAATTCCCACTAATTTTATAAAAGTAAAAGAACTCTAGCCGCTGCCTAATGTCTAAACTTCTAAATTCAGCCTTATGTAATTATTTTCTAATCACACTGTCTATAATTTAAGATATCATTCTATTAGACAGTTATTATTGTGTTAAAATGATTTATAATTTACTTACCACTAGTTTGTATATAACTCTATATAACTTTTTTAATTTCTATTATCATTGAGCCTCTATTAAATAAATGTAATATTTTTCTTTCACCTTCATGTGGCAATAAAATTTTATAATTTTCATTACTGTGTTCTATATATTTAATATGCGAATAAGTCCTCAAATTCTCCAGTGTCATTTTTCTTTCATTTTTATTTTCCCTCTCTCTACTTTATGGGGTGACTAGATTAAGTTGAATAAAAACAAGTCTTATTTTTATCTTAAATTTGAGAAAAACAAATTAATTATCTAATGTCATTGTAGAAAAACAGAGCAAAAATCTGTTTTTCTAAGAAATGTTTTTTATTTTATTTGAATAATAAGTGCTAACCTTAAACTGGATTTTGTTATATGAAATTAAGTCTGTTATTTTGAAATTAATAACCACCATCCCATTCGTATATGTATTTCATTAGATTTATTATAATGTAAAGCACTTATTAACCAAATTCTCATATTTATTTAACATTGTGGGAAGTTTATAGATAAATTAGAGTAAGGGGAAAAGGAAGTTTCTATTCTAATGATTATGTATTTTAGTAATAGGTTTAAATAATCCATTACTGTTTAGTGTTTAAGTCATACTATTATGTTGGACATTTCCCAATATATATATATATATATATATATATATATATATAGGTTATAATTCATTTATTTTTAGTATTCAAATATTAATGTTTTTTGCTCCAAGCATTGTATGCAAACAGGCCTCCATATTCAAATACACATATGTGTGTCTTTGTGCTTCATTTCCTGGGATTTTTGCTAATCTGGATCCCATATATTCATTCCAAGTCCAAGAACATGACTGGCAATCCCCCTCCCCATGTGACTTATTTTGTCATATGAGCTACTGACATAAGGTCACTCTGGGAAATACCTGGCCTATTGTTATTAATAGCCAACCCCTTCACTCAGTGAACTGAACTTGCCAAAGTAGCAGAAGGAATTTGGTCACCATTCTTCATCCTTAAATTTGGAAGCACATTTTTCGGATCTGAGATTGGATCATCTAATTCTGCCATCATGCATACACCACTCTCTTAAAGTTCTTACCATAACTCAAACTTATCAATGTCCATAAACCATAATATTATGATTCTAATAAACAGATCTATTTATTTTATTTATTAATATTTTCATATGCACATTTTTGTGAAGCCATTATATATATATATATATATATATATTAGTATATTATATATATATATATATATATATATATATATATATATGTTAATGAACTATACCACAGACGTTTTCACTCAGTAAAAACTAAGATCCTTTCACCTGTTAATAAAAATGTATTTTTGTAATAAAGTTAATATTTCAATCATAAAATAATCTTTGTAAGCTCAATCGATTAAGTGCTATATTTTGTTCTTTCTAGGGGTGAATTGGTATCTCACAAATCAACTGTTCATCAGTATCTTTATAAGTTATTGGCATATGAGCTAGCCACAATCAAATAAAGTAATCAATCAAATCTGTCACTTTCTAAGATATAAACAAATTTCATGTGATTTACTTGCTACTGTATAAATATCATTCAAATTATATGTATGTTAAGAGGCCAATGACAATTAATAAAATAATAAAACAAGTAGTTATGCATATTTCTTTAAATTAATAAATCTTATATAGATTATAAACTTGCAGAATCATTGTTTTCTTTTATTTAAATATTAATATCTTAGTTATTAAATTATGCTCGCTCTGACTAGATGACCTCCTGCTAATTCTCTCTATATATAATTAATGTGAAAGGTCATGACCTGTAAATGAGTTAAAATTATATTTTATACTAAAATATTCTGTTATATAAATCCAAATTAGAGTCTTTTTGTGTCTCCGTTTTGCAATGCCGGCAAAGAGAGATAAATTAGATCGGTATCATCAGGATTGTTGTTCATAAGTTAGTAGATCTGGAAAATAGGCAAATAGGGCAGAGTTCATGAGTGTTCCTGACTTATGTATCTTGTGCATGATTGGACTCAAGGTAATTTTGCCTAGATGCTAGATCTTGTTATATGAACAGACAAAACTGACCGGTACACAATGAAATGGTAATTAGATTCAAATGTGCCCTGTGCAATGGTATTAGTGCTCATTTTATTAGTATATGTGTTTCAATATTAGATTGAGAATTCACAAAAAAAAAACCTTTTATTCCTTGTTGAATATGTCACTGAAAAATTAAAAATTGCTTCTTGTAGACTCTAATGCATGGGTTGGTACAAATACTAGATACTATCCAAAAACAATTGGAAATGGTGTTGTAACTTTAATGATTTGTTATCATTGAATGATTGACTATCACAAACATTTCCTTTAGACAGAAAAACTACTGTAAAGGAATAAGGATGCATCCATTCTCAAAACAATGACATTTAATATATTGCTACAAAAAGGTTCCTATTACAAGAGCATTTAGAAGTGCACGTTGTGGTCAGATCATAGATTAGAGTGTTTGAAGATTCAAATGGTAATTGCATTAATTAATATATATATATATATATATATTATATATATATAATTGATTATATATATATATATATATATATATATATATTCACAAGCTCTAATACAAATATTAAACTTCAACAGCTATTAAAGACTAAAATTGCTCATTTGAATTTTAAAAACTATCAAATTACTAAAGCATGAAATTCTCTTAAGAAAATCTGAAATTTTCAGACATGTCTGAAAATTTCAGATTTTCTACTTAATAGTTATCCATTAGATAAGTGCTTGGCTTGACCTAGTATTTTTAATATAATGCAAGATTTTCTACTTAATAGTTATCCATTAGATAAATGCTGGGCTTGTCCTGGTGTTTTTAATCTAATGCTTGAATATCTTAGCACTTCACTGAGGAAGCCAGATGCAGAAACCATTCTGGGGTTGGGAATATTCTGCAAAGCTTTTTAAGAGCTTATTTGCAAGCTCTATATATAACATTATTAAATGAAGTCAAATTTATTATTTTCTGATAAATAATAATTATTTAATCTTAAATTCTATGTTGAACATGAGAACAAATAAAATAATGAAATGTTGGAGAAGTGTTAAAGGATTAAAATTCAGATAATTATTTATATAATATTAAAATGTTTTATTTAATTTACAATAAATCTTAAAAAAATGATAAAGCAACCAATTCCATAGTAACAATGGTCTCTGTCATTAAAAATTGTGCAGAAAAAACATGTGCTATTAATTACAGAGATATAGTATTTAAATCAAGAAGAAAATGTAATTACAGTACATATATTCATGTTTAACACATATTTACTGAGGGGAAATAAATAAATAGATGCTAATATTAATATATATACATTTAATTTTGATTAACATATTATTAGGTTTATGTAAAGAATTAATAAAAATGCTCAGAAAAAATCAATACATGGAATTTGAACTACAGAGGTATAGTATTTAAATTGCAAAAAAATTGTGATTACAGTACATAAATTCACATTTGAAATGTGATATACAGTAAGGGGAAAAACATATTAGTAATGTACTTACATTTAGTTTTTGTTAGCATATAATAAAAGTCAAAATGTCAACCTTTCACAGCAACTAAATTTCACACATTTAATACATAATATTAAATTTTTTTGTTTAATTTACATTGAATCTTAAAAAGTTTGGCCAGCATATAACTGATGTTGAGATGACAATCTTCCAAGCTGCCTACATTTCTCATGTTCAATATATAATATTAAAATATCATTTGCTTAATTTACATTAAATCTCAAAAAAAATTTGTTACAGCAACCAATTTAAAAAAACCACCAGGCTTTACATAGTCTGAGTGCAGTCTAGTATATAATATATTACATATTTAATTATATATTAAAATGTATTAAATATGAGGTAATATATGTTTGAATATTATAACTCTGATGAAGACTGATGTTAAACTAAAATTATAAAGAAATATTATCAAGGAATAAATAAAACTGATTGTATTGTAAAAGTGAATTTTTAAAAAATGTACTAAATGATATTATTTCAACATTACTATACTCTTAAAGAAATAGTAATATATATATGTTGATACAAAGATTTTCATGGGTCGCATATATAAAAGACATATTTTGCAAGTTCATACGGTTAAAAAATTAAATATTTATATACCAACATTTCGACTTGATCACACAAGTCATCTACTGGATGATAAACGATAAAAAGACAATTGTAGAGGTGCTATAATCACTGATTTGAAAAAAACTTTAAAGTTCCACCAATAGCAAAAATGTTACATTAAGAATGTTTTTTAAAAAAATATTTCCAAATAGGAGGAAGTTTGCATGTATCATCTTGCTTATTGATACAATTTGGCCTTTTAAGTATCTCAATGGCTCCTCTGATTGTGCACTGGTAGAGATTATCACATCTGGATGAACCTGCATATTATATATATATATATATATATATATATATATATATATATATATATATATATATATATATATATATATATATATATATATATATATATAACTTTTGCTGATTGCTACCTGGTGAGAGTTTTTGTAGCTGAGAAAAGCTAGATATTAATTTTTTAATACTGTATGGCTGGCTATGAGTCTGCAACATGAGTAAAAATCCTAAACTTGTTTTAAAAAAATTGTTTCATTCTATTTAGTTTAAGTGAAAACATCAAGTTTTTAGCAAAAAAAATATGCAGAAAGACTTTTCCAATGCATATTCCATTTAAATTTAGCTCTTGATAATTAAAGAACAATTATAAAATGGAAAAAATATAATACTATTTATAAATTAATAACCTTCATAATATACTATAAGAATACTTAACAAGTCCAGATTTTCTAGAGACATTTTAATAAACTAGCAATTAGTATACTTTCTTATTAATCTACTAACCAAATTAAAAATGAATCCATTTTCATATGATCCCAAAGATCATATATATAATTAGCATATTAAGCAATGACATTTCAAAGAGCTGAAAAGCCTGATCTAACTGAATCAAAATATCAATGAATAGCAACATTTTCTTTGTAGTTTTTATTTCACCAGACAATTTTAAATCTTACTGCCAACTGCTGGTCTTTAGCCTTTAAAATTGAATACAAAGCTCTACATTAAATTCATTATTCAGTAAAGCAGAAAATATATTTCTTTTTAATCAAATTCACTAATTAGAGGATCATTGTCAAAAAATCAGTCATAATTCTTTTTAATAAAATAAAAAAATGGTTACTATATTTCTAGCATATTCTTAAAAGCTTCCATGCATCACTATCTTAAAAGTCCAATTTGCACTTTTAGTGTTTAACAATTGTGAAATTTAGCATGAGTATTAAACATTTTTAAAAAATTACTATTTTTTAACTCAACTATCATTTTAATATTGGAACATATTTGTAAGACACGCATATATAAACAACAATCTGCATTGACAAGATTTTTTGAATAATTAGAACTACTTATGTATTCCGATTTCCAACTATCATGTATTAAATGGCATTGTTCTTAGCATGGATACATCCAAGCTTTTTTGTAATAGTTTTTCTATGTAAACAAAAAGTGTGTGATAGTTAGCTCATGTGTTGGACAAAAATCAAATGTCACCATTATTTCCAACAATATTTGGCCAAAGCTCACTAGTAGTATCAACACACTCATTAAGGTGAACAATGGTAAAAGATGGTGTTGTAATAATGTTATCCAACAAAGACTAAAAGCTCCCTCCAAATTTTCTGAATGTAATGTTAGAGGAAATGGCATTAATAAAATGAGTAAAGGTATTATCATGAAAACCAAGTTTTAATACCAGTATTTTTTCATTGATAAAACAAAAAATTTTAAGAATACAAGATATTAAACTAAAGTTTTTATTGGTACATTTGTCCTTTCAAAAAATTATAGTCATCAATATATTCCATTAAACTTCATTATCTTGGAAGACAAGTTTCTCTAACAATTGTATACTTATATTAAATTTTGGAAGCACTTTAGCTACAAGTGTTGTTTTCTATTCTGATATTCAAGTGGTTTGCTTCAAATAAAGTTTGCCCATTTCATGTACATATGTTTTCTAAAAACATTAAATTTAAAATAACTCCTGCCACCTGCTTTACTGCTATTGATATATTGATTTTATAATTATTTAAATTATTTTAATGAATGATTCACCAAGCTGACAACCTAGCCAAACCATGTGAGATAGGTTATTTTTAGTTCACCATTAAAATCATTCCTATTTTGTTCTAGGCAAAGAATTCATAAATAATTATAGAATTTTTACTGAGCTATAACTCTGATCTCAATATGACTGATTAGTGATTATATTGCATTGAACAAGATCACAATTAAAGACTCAGTTTACAAAACCTGTTCCAAGGCTTGTACCAAAAACGATGAAAAAAGTCATTGAAATAAAAATATAATCTCACTGACACAGTTGATTTAAAGACATGATTAATGGCATGAGACTTTTATGATAATCAGGCCCTATAATAACTTAATGACTGAAGGAAGTTAGAAAAAGAAAAGATAGAAAAGACTGTTTCTATCAAAAAATTCCCTAGTCTATGATAATTCAACATTTTATCCCACAAATTGCTTAATGATTATTCAAAATTAACCTCCATTATCTGCTACTTGTGGCTCCATTGGTATCCTGAATAAAGTATTTGACGGACATCTGAATACAAAAAAAAAAAATTTTTTTTTTATTAATATACATATTAAGTATGTGCAAAATGCATATATATGTGTGTAATGGTAATAGGAAAATAATTTCAAATTATATAATTATATCTTCATAAACTCTCTACAATACTTCAGAGTTTTTAGGTACTAATAGTATAATATTAAAAAAAATTTCTGCACTTAGATTTTCTCTCTCACTCTTTTTAGAAGTTTTCAGCTTTTTATCTTTTGTCCGTTTTCTCTTTTCGATTATTTTTCAAGACTGTTGCTAACTGACAATGGGACACTGATGATTGGATTTCATTAACTTAGTTTGAAACTTATCGTTCTCTTTTAGTACCCTGCATTCATTTGAAAATCCTAATGATAAGACTTACATCACACACTTTGAACTTATAATAAGATCTTCTAATGATAACTTTAAAAACTACAAGTACATAAAAGATGTATTATAAAAGTTGTATACCTAAGAAAATTTTGATTATACATCACGATTGACTTTAATTAAAGAAAACATATAAAATTCAAAATGTCTTCCATAAATAAAAAATATATATTACTGTCAATTCTTTTTGAATCACTTAAATAAAAATTAATAAATCAATGCAAGATATCATTCATAAGATAATTATAAATAATATACTTAGCAGTAAATGCTTTATCAATCATTACAGAATAACTAAGGCAGTACCAGATATTAATAAATTGTAATTAGATAATTATACACACATCTAAATGATCATATTTATTCAGATCTGTCTTGCTTTATCAGATTTTCATTAAATTATCTAAAATTGCTTTTAGTGTAGTGATTGGCTATACATATTTCATTTTAAAATTATCTAACAATACTATTATGTCCACATTCTCAAATTATGTCCTTCACCAAAAACCTTTGAACTTCAGTTAAGCAACTATCTTTGACAATTTTATACTATCATGTTAGTAGACTGACTGTGAACCTAAAGTTTCAAGCCCAAGCCATTTAGTAATTATTGTTTACAGTATATGGTTCTGGAATAAAGTAAATAATGCAAATTACATACATTATGTGTAATGAGATAATATTTTATATAGCGCTATGTTTTTATATGTAATAGTGATATTAGCAATTAAGCCAATGCACATATGCTTTAAAGATAAATTATAATGAATATTGTCACTTTTCCAGATACAAGATATAGTTTTTTAGAAAATATGGAATAAATCCACCCATTCTTTTGACCCAAACATTTATGTATGGGAAAATCTTAAGCATATGGAAATGAGAGTGTGAAGATGTAAAGCAATCACTTTAAATTATATTTATTATTCTTGAACGAATGAGACTTGCGAAATCTTTACAATTTATGACACGTCATTCTTTAGTTGAAATTAAACATATATAATGAGATATTTTATATAGCACTATGTTTTTATACTGTAATAGTGGTATTAGCGGTTAAGCCAATGCACATGCACTTTAAAGATAAATTATAAATGAATACTCTCACTTTTCCAGACCCAAGATATAGTTTTTTAGAAAAGATAGAATGAATCCATCCATCATTTCGACCCAAACATTTATGTATGGGCAAATCTTAAGTGTATGGAAATGAGAGCTTGAAACCATTAAGCAATCACTTTAAATTATATTATGTATAAAAAAACAAAGTCATGATTTTTTTTGTTGGGAATTACAATGGTAGAATATTATCATGCATCAAAATTCAGTTTATAATTTTTAATAAATAAAAGTCATTTTCATATATGGCATGATCATCGATTCTATGGAAAGTCACAGTAAAAGTATACCTTAAGTTTTATGCATTCATTAAATATTCTAGGTTTAACTATCAGAACACTAAAGTTTTTTCTACATTTTGATATTAATTACTACTCACTTTATTCATTTTAATATTACAATTCTATATGTTTAAAGATGAATTTACAACATTTTTTATTTCATTTAAACAGGATCAATAAAAAAAATGGAAATGAATTCAGTTGTTTAGACTAAAGAGTACAATGAAATACAATTATTAAAGGAATATTGTTTTTCAAAATATATTGCAATCAGCCAGTTCAGAATAAAATTAAAGTAATATTAAAATTAATGCAAAAAATATGCTAAAACTATAATCAGAGAAGCATAAAAATAAGTTTCAAAAATTGTATTAATATTTTCCATATCCATTATAGAGGTGATGGAGTTCTCTTGCTTCACCAACATCTTTTCTTTCGTAGTAAATTAACCTCATATAATTGAAATAAAACTTTTTTTTTCTCTAGATCTTCGTGTTTTTTTTCAAAATGTCTTCACAAGCATTATTTTTTTTAAAATAAAATTAATTAACAAACAAGTCAACCATATAATTAGTAAGACATTTATTTAAAAAATGCAAATATATATTTCAAATGGAATGAGACTATATTAATTTGATAGCTTGCTTTATAAAAATAATCCATAATCACAAAATTTGTCTATCTTTATTTACAAAGATCCAATCATTACATCACATATAATTATTACATCACAGAAACGATACAGAAACCATAACAACTTACATTTTTAGAGATGTTTTAGTATATTTTGTACATTTTTCACTACAGCTCTTCTCAATATCCAATTGCAATAAATTTTTTGACTTGATTTTTTGTTAATGATAAATGATTCAAAAAAATAAACACTATCATAATTTTTATATCTGTTTTAAAAATAAGTTGTTGACATTATTGTCACAATCTCACTATATTTTACATATTTAGGAATAATTACAACTAATTCACTTTGTGTTATGAGTGCATCAATATATCTAAAATTATTCCAATGTTCCTTTCACAATACAAAATTAATTTAACTTCAGCCATTTTGATTGCCATCAGGAAATACTTGTTATGACATTACAATAAAACTGCAATATCTGATATTTTCTTTTAAACCTCCCTCATACTCATTGCATCGCTCACATTTTGTTGATAAGCTTCAATTACACTAGAATATATATATATATATATTCTAACCCTAGTCTTCATGCATCTTCACTTCAGAATAATATATAATATAAAGTAAAACGGGTTCTAGCTCAGTTAATAATTAATAAATGAAATATTCAGCATTAAAATTAAATTGTTTCACTAGCTCAAATTTAAAATACGAATAAGATCCAATTTATAAAAATAAATCAAATAAATATTTAATATTTTCATGAGACTTGAAGTGAAAATACAGGTGACAAGATAGATTACATTGAGCCAATATCCCATAGGATATTACCTCAATGGCATAAGAACACTATCCCCCCTTACTACTATTTCAAATAACAAATTCATAGTATTCTTACGACTTTAATAAATTCTATTCACTAAGATTAAACTAATAATTAAATCTTAATCTTTTTATAATAATCTAGCTCAAATAAAATTTCAGGTTCATAAATTTATTCTAAGTTAATTTAAAATTACAGTAGTAAAATATGAGAAGGGAATTTATGTCATAATCTACTACACTGAAACTAATAATAATAAATAATAATAATAATAATATTCTTCATTGTTTAACCAATTCTGGATATCTTTTCTTATATTATAATTTTATTACCATGATAAAATAATATAATATGATCTTATATCTTCATGTAATGATATAACAAATATGTGGTAGCATTTTAATAATCTGACAAACAAAAGTAAGTGGCAACTGATAGCATATAATTCAATATACTATTGTGATAACTGATTTATGACCAATAAAATAATATAAAATTATGTTTATTTAATTAAAAGAATACCAATAAAATATTTAAATTCTTAAAATAATTTTCTATTTATCTTTTTGTGCAAAATTATATATTTGTTTCAATTGTTATGAATATATTATGATTTCATGCAGTGAAGTGGAGAAATAAACAATCCAGACACAAAAATTTAAAAAAACAAATTTTAACAAAATTTATTAACAACAACAAATAAAATAAACAATTTATGTACACTATTTACAGTGGATATCCTTATTTTATTCTTACATTTTTATCTAATAGGTTATAAAAAAAAAATTATAGTTTAGTTATATCTTTATTTAGACTTAAGACAAAATAAAATGTTACCATTTGGTTTCTCGTTATGGTTAACTTATTGCAAATATATTTATTTATTTTATTAGCTATTTCATCCTTAATATTATTAAACTATCTTATTTTTAAAACATTCATAGGAAAACATTCTACAGAAAACAAAATTAATCATATAATGAGTATGGATTTCTCAAAATATTAAAAATTTTCATCTTGCAAAGTCAAAGATGTTACATAAAATATTCGTCCAAAATTCGGTTCTAGATTTTAGTGTTTTATCACACGATGTTTACTAATCATAATATTGTCTTATTTAGTCTTACTTTAGTATGACATAAGTGTAATAATCAATATATTCCTGTTATTCAATAAACAAAAAAAAATATACTATGCATATTGTTTATATAATTTACTTTGTACTATTGTATTTTAAAAATATGCAATACTTATTTTTCCAAATAATTATAAAGCATTCAAAAATTATTAACATTTTAAAGAAAATATTTTTGTTTAGATACTCTACTCTAAAAATTTATATTTCACTTCCGAAATAAATTCAAAATATATTCTATGATTCTTTCCTTTCCTTAGGATACATTGGACCTTCAATTTCAAGTTATAAAATTCTGTTCCTTATAAGCAAATAAACCAATCTTATACAAAACGATAGCATAACCTAAGTTCTAAATTATTTATCATTTCTTTTCAAAATATCTTACTGAACGATGCAGTTACATGAAATAAAGATAGTGAAATAGATGCATAGGATTTAAGGAAGAAAGCTAGAGTATCACTCATAATATATCTCAAAAAACATGGCACAGTGCAAAGAGGTATGACCTTTACCTGTCTAATAACCTCTAATACATGAACGATGTTAAAGCTATTTCTTCAGCTTTATTAGAACATCAAATATTTAAAGAAATATAAAACACTGTCCAAATAAAATGTGTACCAGTCATAGGGCTTTGTTAACTATGCTGATCTCTACACAAAGACTAAATATTATTCACATTCCTTATAACATCCTATTTCTTAAAACATCATCTTGGTTTCCTGTTCACTAAGTACTTCCAAGCCACTATCTCAACATTATTTCTCAAGATTTTCCACATCTTACATCGATAAATAATTATCTGCATTTACACAAACAATAAATAAAATTCATTGATAATTAAACAATCTTACTGTTCCACAAGAAAAGTTTGTCTACTTCATCATTCTGTATGTTTAATCATATATAATCTAATCAGACAATATTTGAATATCCTAACATGAAAATTTTAAAAGAATCACATAATTATTTGTTATTATGTTGGATTATATCACTAATATAAAAAAAATCGTCATATGCATATTTTCAAATCAATCCTATCTCATAATGTTTTTAAAAAAATGTTGTATAAAAATGCGTTACATATAATTAAAACTTTTACACTTCATTCTTACGATTCATAGATGATCTAAAGAAAGCAAAAATATACATTATAAATTATTAATAGTTATTACTATTACCAAAATAACCTTTATCTAGTTATCATGTCCAGTAGGCTTCCTTTATCCACTGGATATAAAAACATTGCATACATAAACGAAAATATACATCCATACATTTTATCTAAAAATATTCTTATATAAATTACTAGATTATTCCATTATAAAATTCTAATATTAATAAATTAATGTTTTTATGTTTTCCTAATCTTATAAAAAAAAATAGAAGATTTACAATTATGCTAAGTTAGTAAAATAATAAAACTATAATTACATATTTCTTCCACTAATTTTTACTTGATAAAAGTCCTTGATAGAGTTCATAAAGCTTATTATTTTCTCTAGTTTTTTTTTTTTAATGTTCCTCCTAAAAATGCGTTATTCTTCAAGAGCGTTTTTTCCCGCTCTGTTGCTATGACGATGAACAAGAACAATCCGTTGAGAGTGTTTGGCGAGCAATTTTTTAAAACAATAGTAAAAAAAATAATTCAACGTCTTTAAATCTTAAAAATATAATAAAATCCTTGTTAATCCATTTTAGTAAATTTTATAAAACAATAATCCTTGGTTTTACTGTTTTAAATAATTATTATTAAAGATTTATTATGCTAACTAATCCTGTGAAGCTTCTTAGATAATTTAACTTTAAAAAATATTTGGTAAACTTTTCCCCAATATTTCCATGGATTCATTTTTAATCAACTATTATGTGTTCATTCTTTTATATAGGTTTCCATCCTTGATAAAGCTCTTCAAAACAAATACTTCTAAAGATGCATTTTTAATATTTCTAAGACTAGAAGTTTTTAATATCACAACTCCTTAAACAAAATCTTCTCTGTGAGCTCTTTTTTAATTCTTGTAAAATATATTCTTTTTTAAAAAAATGTTTCCTTCAAAAAGGACTAAACATTCTGTTTCTTTCATTATTATATTTTATGATAATTCATAAGATATAAGTATCTTATTCAATTTTTAAAAATCCTGGATAAGCTTATAAATAATGCGTCACAAATTTTTTTAGATAGCAATTAGCTTTCCATTGCATCCATATAATGTCCGAGCTGTGGTTTTCATGTACCAATACAGTTCTCCGGTTAAGCATTAATATAATGATATCAATGAACATACTATGCATTTTCATAGTATTATAATTTATACACATTTTACCTATTATATCCATCTGTTTCATTTCGAAGTTTAGGTTAAATTTTAGATAAAATACGACTGGCAAGTAACTTTTAAAAATTAGCAATCCATTTAAATGAAGTTCAAAATATATATTGTATTTTAAACTCTCTTTTAAAAAAAAATATAAAAGTATCCTATTAATTACGATAATGAAGTATAATAGAATACTATAAATTGACTAAATAATAAAAATTTTAAAGATTTTTCACCTCTATAGCTTCTGATATTATCCAACTACATAAGTATGTTATTAATCCCACTAACACATTATTAAAATCCCCTAATACCCCCATGCAATTCATATTTATAGCTTGTAAGAATACCTTATCCTATTGGTTAATTCTTACTTTTATCTTGAGAACAAATTTACATATTTTTAATTTTACAGACTTAAATTTTCAAAATAAAAATCATGACGTAATCGAATTTTAAAATATATTATTTAAAATACCACTTTTAAATCAATTATTACTTTATTTAAATTATTTAATCATTTAAACAGGGTATGAGCACAGACTTTCACATGATCCACCACTCTCCACACTATCTCATAACACTGATACACCTGAACACACATATGTTGAAAAGATAAATAATCACCAATATACGTATTTCATGCTAAACCAGCAATCATCAGTTGGTCCAGATTACCATCTCTACACATATATGCTACAAGTGCTCAGATATATATTAAGATAGCAAATTCTCCTACTTTAATGGACAGGCTTCAATCTACTCCACACTCCAACTCTTCAACCGTCCATCCAATTGAAAATCTGATGATGGAACGCTCAAAGGCCACCCTGAGGCCGAGATTATTGTCACACCCATGTTGACCTAAAGTCAATCTGACCCCTCATGTACAGGACATAATCCATTAAATACATATACAAGGGATAGGCAGACATCTCTAATATGTAATAGCTGAAATACACAGGCTTATATATACCTGTGTCTATATATGTAATAGACAGGGTATGAGCACAGACCTTCACATGACCCACCACTCTCCACACTATCTCATAACACTGATACACCTGAACACATATATGTTGAAAAGATAAATAATCACCAATATATGTATTTCATGCTAAACCAGCAATCATCAGTTGGTCCAGATTACCATCTCTACACATATATGCTACAAGTGCTCAGATATATATTAAGATAGCAAATTCTCCTACTTTAATGGACAGGCTTCAATCTACTCCACACTCCAACTCTTCAACCGTCCATCCAATTGAAAATCTGATGATGGAACGCTCAAAGGCCACCCTGAGGCCGAGATTATTGTCACACCCATGTTGACCTAAAGTCAATCTGACCCCTCATGTACAGGACATAATCCATTAAATACATATACAAGGGATAGGCAGACATCTCTAATATGTAATAGCTGAAATACACAGGCTTATATATACCTGTGTCTATATATGTAATAGACAGGGTATGAGCACAGACTTTCACATGACCCACCACTCTCCACACCATCTCATAACACTGATACACCTGAACACATATATGTTGAAAAGATAAATAATCACCAATATACGTATTTCAGTGTGGAGTAGATTGAAGCCTGTCCATTAAAGTAGGAGAATTTTCTATCTTAATATATATCTGAGCACTTGTAGCATATATGTGTAGAGATGGTAATCTGGACCAACTGATGATTGCTGGTTTAGCATGAAATATGTATATTGGTGATTATTTATCTTTTCAACATATATGTGTTCAGGTGTATCAGTGTTATGAGATGGTGTGGAGAGTGGTGGGTCATGTGAAGGTCTGTGCTCATACCCTGTCTATTACATATATAGACACAGGTATATATAAGCCTGTGTATTTCAGCTATTACATATTAGAGATGTCTGCCTATCCCTTGTATATGTATTTAATGGATTATGTCCTGTACATGAGGGGTCAGATTGACTTTAGGTCAACATGGGTGTGACAATAATCTCGGCCTCAGGGTGGCCTTTGAGCGTTCCATCATCAGATTTTCAATTGGATGGACGGTTGAAGAGTTGGAGTGTGGAGTAGATTGAAGCCTGTCCATTAAAGTAGGAGAATTTGCTATCTTAATATATATCTGAGCACTTGTAGCATATATGTGTAGAGATGGTAATCTGGACCAACTGATGATTGCTGGTTTAGCATGAAATACGTATATTGGTGATTATTTATCTTTTCAACATATATGTGTTCAGGTGTATCAGTGTTATGAGATGGTGTGGAGAGTGGTGGGTCATGTGAAGGTCTGTGCTCATACCCTGTCTATTACATATATAGACACAGGTATATATAAGCCTGTGTATTTCAGCTATTACATATTAGAGATGTCTGCCTATCCCTTGTATATGTATTTAATGGATTATGTCCTGTACATGAGGGGTCAGATTGACTTTAGGTCAACATGGGTGTGACAATAATCTCGGCCTCAGGGTGGCCTTTGAGCGTTCCATCATCAGATTTTCAATTGGATGGACGGTTGAAGAGTTGGAGTGTGGAGTAGATTGAAGCCTGTCCATTAAAGTAGGAGAATTTGCTATCTTAATATATATCTGAGCACTTGTAGCATATATGTGTAGAGATGGTAATCTGGACCAACTGATGATTGCTGGTTTAGCATGAAATACGTATATTGGTGATTATTTATCTTTTCAACATATATGTGTTCAGGTGTATCAGTGTTATGAGATAGTGTGGAGAGTGGTGGGTCGTGTGAAGGTCTGTGCTCATACCCTGTCTATTACATATATAGACACAGGTATATATAAACCTGTGTATTTCAGCTATTACATATTAGAGATGTCTGCCTATCCCTTGTATATGTATTTAATGGATTATGTCCTGTACATGAGGGGTCAGATTGACTTTAGGTCAACATGGGTGTGACAATAATCTCGGCCTCAGGGTGGCCTTTGAGCGTTCCATCATCAGATTTTCAATTGGATGGACGGTTGAAGAGTTGGAGTGTGGAGTAGATTGAAGCCTGTCCATTAAAGTAGGAGAATTTGCTATCTTAATATATATCTGAGCACTTGTAGCATATATGTGTAGAGATGGTAATCTGGACCAACTGATGATTGCTGGTTTAGCATGAAATACGTATATTGGTGATTATTTATCTTTTCAACATATATGTGTTCAGGTGTATCAGTGTTATGAGATAGTGTGGAGAGTGGTGGGTCGTGTGAAGGTCTGTGCTCATACCCTGTCTATTACATATATAGACACAGGTATATATAAACCTGTGTATTTCAGCTATTAATCATTTAAAATAACTTTTTAAAATAACATTTTAATATTTATTCCACACTTAATATTCCATTTATCTGGTTTTATTTAAACAAAATATTTAATTTTTATTATATCTATATTCGTCTTTATTACCTTACTTAAAACGTTACATACGATAGTTAACTTAATATTTAATATTTGCTTTTATGCTAGGTAATCATTATATCCAATTCTATAATGCTATTTTAAAATATTTCAAACTTTGAAATCAAACAAGCAGTGTGTGTGAAAGTATGCATTATACAAGTCACATGATCAATATAAAATTTAGACAGACGATTTTTAATCTATGTCTCTGTCCAGATTTATAAAATTGCTACACTTATTTATTATATAATATAATTATAAAAATTTGGAAAAATAATTTAAAAATATAGAATTAAATACAATTTTCACTATCATAAAGTTTATTTTTTAAAATATAAGATATTAATTTTGATTATTAAACATAGTTTATAAATTTAAATACTGTATTTATTAACTTATCAGTTTTAACTATTAAAATAGAATTTATTAAATATACTTTTAATATTTATAGCTGTGTTATTTAATATGGCCAACTTTTACAACCATATGCAACAATATTTAAAGCTTTACATAACTATTTTTAAATGATTCGTTATAATTTTATATACTAAGTACAGTATTTGCTTTAGCCTAAATTGTACTTTATAATATAATTAACTTAATACGATTACCATATTAAAAGAACATATTCTAAAATTTAAAATTTTTAGTAATTGACTGAGATGGACTATTACTGACCTATAGAAAAGGGCACAATATATATATATATATATTGTAATGATAGAAATGGGAGAAGGCAAGATGTGATTATACGCTTGGTTAAAGCATGTACTTCGTATTAATGAATCCAACAAAAGAGATCAACATAAGAAACTAACAGTCTATATTGCCTAAAAGATAGATACTACTAAATTTAATTGAATCTGAAATTCAAGAAATACAAAATTATGTGTGTTAATAATAGGATTATATAGATGTACATAAACTGAAACCTAACTTCCTCATTTACACCATCACAATTTGAATTCTAATTGATTAATAAAAATTGCTTGCCCTCATGAATAAAATAGGCACTAATGAATGAGTTTTAATAATATTAGTTGTACAAGTACCTATAATAATGTTGAGCTATTTGCAAATTAAGATTTACTTATCTATGTCTACTTTGAAGATATAAGAAGTGAAGTAGATAAGATATATGATTCTGAATCCAATAAATAACAATCGCATGATTACTATTTCATATGCTTACGCAAGCTATTTTACATAGAAGCTAAACTCTCCATACAGTAGCACCACCAGTGCAAACCAGAGAAGTCAATGGATGCAAGAAGATTTGATAAAAGTCACAAGCTAGAAACTACTCTGGAAATATTGGATGAGTAAGCACAAGATAGGGATTTTATGCACAAACCTTCTTGCATCCATTAATTACTCTGGCTTGCACTGGTGGCAATCCTGTATGGAGAGTTTAGCTTCTATGTAATAAATAACAATGTTAATTTATTTACACTTTATAAATATGATCTAGCTATCTTAACATATCTATCAAATTAAAACATGAATTATGGTGAATATGTGTATGCTTATACCATGAATGATATCAGACAATAGACCTATTTCAAATTAGAGAAAAGTGTTTATTTAGCCTCATTTTGATAATCCTAATTTAAAATAGAAATTTAAGTTTATCACAATCCCTATCACCATTTCCTATGTTTGCTTATAACTGTTATTACTCATCAGATTAACTATTTGTGAGGAATGAGAGTGTCATATTCCATTCTTATTTTAGTTTCTAGTTGAAAGTAGCAAGATATCCTTTTACTAATTATAACTAATATTAAATGGTTTTCTGGATTAAGTATGAGCCGTGTATTTAAAAAAAATCATAAATTTGATGGAAATTTGAAAAAAATCAGTTTATCCAGCCCAGATTCAAACTCAGGTCATCGAATAGTAGGTAAGAACACCATAAAATCGTTTATGAGTGGATAAAAAGGTGTAATATATTAGGCTTGTAGGAAAATCAGCTTTTGTTTTTGTTTTCTATAGCAATAAAGATATTTATCAGTCCACTTATCTCTCCATCTATTTCCCTAGTCACTTAACCATTTGCACATACACACACTATCTAAATATTATCTACTTTTGATATATCCTTCACAAAAATTAACGCAATTATTCAATGAAGAATTATAGTTAAGACATTTCTAAAATTAAAACATTTTATATATTATGAAAGATCTTACTTTTATAATCAAGTTCTACAAATCTTTTAACTAGATCCGATTTAAATAGATAAATGAATTCGTCATAACAAAACGAGAGTCATAAAATTTCATTAAAATAGTTAAATAATAAAACTGATTTTTTAAGGCAAGTGAAAGCAAATGAATAAATGTCAAAAAATGAATGATTAGGTAATCAATTAAAATAAATTCATGAATTTAATTCTTTTTTTTCTTTTTGACAAAAAAAAAACTGTCAATCAAAAAATTCTTCTTTGATAATCTCAACTTTTCTTACAACATATACACAGTATATACTATTAATTATCATCATCATCGTCATGATTAGCAAGCACATAGTAATAAATTTTCCAAGAAAAAAAGGATAAAAAGTAAAACATTAAATGTGAGCTTGAAATGATATACAAATACATCCAAGAATATTATTACTGTTATTATTATAGACTGTTGTTTTCTTATGTTGATCTCTTTTAGTCTTCTAACCAACATTTAATATTATCTTTTAACTTTGTCTAGTTCAATACTTTATATATTTGTAGCTCTCCAATAGTAATACTTTTTCACAAAAATCAATCAATTTTGCAATTATTTGGGGTAACATATATAAAATATATTGAAATCTGTGACTTTCACAGAAATCATGTTCAAATTTACCACACTTAGTGTTTTTTAGAAAATCTAATACTGTACAATCATTTTGTGCTTTCCAAGTGTTATATTAAATATCAGGTGCACAAGTTTGTTGAACATATCCATTAATCCTATAATAAACATCACATGATCACCATTTCTTATGCTTGCTCATAATTTTTATTAAAACAGGCAAAACTCTCTATATGTATTGCCACTCAGTGCAAGCCAGAGTAATCAATGGATGCCAGAAGACTTGTGCACAAAATGCCCATCTATTGCCTACTCATCCAATTTTCCCAGACTAGTTTCTGGATTGTGGCTTTCATCAGTGAGGAGCCTTGGATTTGAGAGCACTGCCCTAGATCTTAAGACCTAGTGCAACCCTCCAGCAGCCACCTTTTATCTCTACTTAACTACAAAACTATGAGTCTTAAATTGAAAAAACACCATAATATTTTCAATCCAAGCTTAGTAGCTTATATAGTCATATAGGTCTGAACTCAGTTCAATACCTATACATTTTGGTGTCTTTGTTTCTTTAATAACCATAGCTATCACTATCCTATTAGGCAGGATTGGTTTTAAGCCAATAAACAACACATGATCACCATTTTTATGCTTGCTCATAACTGTTATTAAAACAGGCAAAACTCTCTATATGTATTGCATTAGATCCTAAGATCTAGGTGCAGTGCTCTCAGATCCAAGGCTCCTCACTGACGAAGGCCACAAGCCAGAAACTAGTCTGTGGATATTGGATGAGTAGGCACTAGATGGAATTTTACACACAAATCTTCTGACATCCATTGATTACTCTGGCTTGCATTGAGTAGCAATATGTACAGAAAGTTTTTCCTGTTTTAATAACAATTATGAGCAAGCATACGATGGTGATTATGTGATGTTTATTGGCTTAAAACCAATCCTACATAACAGAATAGTTGAGGCTATGGTTATTAAAGAATGAAAGACACCAAAATGTATAGGTACTGAACTGAGTTCAGACTTATATGACTATAAGACTCATAGTATTGTAGTTAAGTAGAGATAAAAGGTGGCTGCGGAAGGGTTGTATTAGATCCTAAGATCTAAGTGCAGTGCTCTCAGATCCATGGCTCTTCACTGATGAAGGCCACAAGCCAGAAACTAGTCTGGGGATATTATATGAGTAGGCACTAGATGAGGATTTTATGCACAAGCCTTCTGGAATCCATTGATTACTTTGGTTTGCATTGAGTGGTCATATGTATAGCATTTTGCCTGTTTTAGTCCTATAATCTTGTCATTGTATTTTCAGAATTTTGTGGAACGAATTTTTCTATCATCATTATGTTATGGTTATACTAAATCCTGTGTTTCCATTCTTTACAATAAATTTTTCATAATAACAATTGAATATACAATTTATTTAGATGCCACTATAATAAAATACCCAACTCTTAAACTGAGATATAAACTTTCAAAAATTCTCTTAATTTATCATTACTTACCTGGTATTTTTATTGTAAAAAATATTATGAATAATAAATTTCTTATATGTGTATAATCTTTCCACAAGCAAATTGAAAAAATAAGCAATAAACTATAATCAACTTACTATAACTGACTGTCACTCAGAAATAGTTTAGCATTTCCATTTAACATATCTTATTCTAAGATTTTAAATTTAGAAATGGGGCTTAAAACAATTAAACCCTTTTAATCATTAAAACATACAATGAGTTCTTAATAATTTTATATTTTAATAAAGTTATTTCAAATAAATTTAGAAAGGTTTAGTACTACTTAATTTAGAATCTAAATATCTTCCTGAGTTTCTGCATAAAACTCAAATACTTACTACAAAAAAAAAAACCAGTTATTCTGCCATAAAACATTCTGATCTACACAGTAATGAATTAGTCTGTTAATATTCTTTGTAGAATCAGTATGTTATAATGATTTGATAAAATAATACCAGAAGGTAATGCAAACAGAAAGCTATGTCTAATTTGTAAGAGTGATAAAATATAAGTATCAGAATTGTATAAAAATGTTGGTTTAAGTTTCAAACCAGGGAATGCTTGAATTTTTCAAAAAATATAAGATAATTACAAAGTACCCATTATATTGATATGGTACCTCTTGTCTGAAAATAAAACTATTAGATAAAAATTATAATAATCACTTTGAAACTGCTATATAGTGACACAGATAACCCAATGCTTATAAAAATTATTTTAAAATTGTGGGGGGGGGGGGGATAATGCACAATTTGATGTCATAAAAATCATTATTACTTTTTTAAATTGTCATAAATATTAATTATTTATTTTTTGTAATTTTGTGATGTGACATCTTAAATCTCAATCATAGTGATTTCAATACTATCTTTTATCTACTTTTATCATATTATGCCATAATTGATATAAATACATATATACAGTAGTGTAAATATATCTTCAGACTCATTGTCAGTAAATATATAATTTAAAAAAATACTAATCAAAAAATTAAAATAGAAGAAACTTAGATTTTAATTCATAAACATTGCAGATGCCCATTTTCATCTTTGAATGGCATATGAATCATTTATCAATTGCTCATTTCCTTGTCTCACACAAACAGACAGTAGCAGAGTTTCTATTGCAGTGAAAGCATTAAAATGGTCCTAACATGCTAGAGTAATTAATAACAATTGTAATTCTATGTGATAAAATGAAAATAGCAGTTTACTAATCAAAGAAAGGCAACCATATACACATACATACTCATACAATTTATTGTAGGGACATATGCATATAATCTCTCTTGATTTATTATTATATTGTCTTTTACATAAATACCATTATTTTATTTTGTGCTGATTAATTTTGTTGACATTTTGATGAATAAAATTTTTAAATTCATTGGATGATAAGCATGTGCATATATATTAAAAACATATTAAATAGGTTCTATATTGTGTGTCACATTTGAAGTATCTATCTGAAAGCTTAGAAACAAATGACCACAAATACAGTGAGACAAATACACATCAAAATTTGTGAATTAAATTTAGCCAAATTTTATAGTCTAAGGAATGAGTGAAATAAAAATTTAACTGTAGTTAATATATTTTTATTAAACAAGTTAGTATCAGATAAGAAAAAAGTAACTATATAAAACTAAAATAGAAGTACAATAAGTTTCAATAATAGAAATGAACAATAAAAAAATTTATTCTCAATACTCAAAGAAAAAGATATTTAAGTTTATCATGATTCCATTTTGAAATCTCAACATATATATATTTATAAGTGCAATTAAAAAAAAATAATTACCAAAAAATTCAATTATAACATTTTTATAACTTTAATATAATGAAAATCCAAAACAATTTTAAGACAACCTTTGTTATCTGGATTAAGTTTAAAATATCTAAACACTAAGTGATTCTTATAATAAGAACATTAATCCTAGTTTAACTGCTTAAATTATAGCATGGAAAATAACACTCACACAACTATTAAACATCTACATCAGTGTATTTCAACTGAGATGCCCCTGGACATCATGAAATATAGTAATGAGCAGCACTATAATGCTTATAACAAAAAGAAATTAAAATGGATATACTTTGAACTGATATAAAAGGAACTATCCTCATATTTCAAAGAAAACTTTAATCATATTATTGCAAGTTTTCATCACCTATTTTTATAACTTATGCTTTTCCCCAATAAATAAATTGAAAAAAATGATTTTTCTAGTGTATTGCCCTATATTAATAAAATCAGCTATACACATCAAATTGAAATATCTCATATAAATACTTGTATTATAATTATTATTTATTAATTTTGTCATTGAATACACATAGGCAATTAAAATAGTGTCATTTAATATCATTGTAATCATTTTATTGACTGAATTGTATAAAATTTAAACATTTTGATATCCATAATGACATTTATAATTATATCAAGCAAAATTATACATACACAAAGTATATAAAAAAAGTGTTGCAAAAAAAAATTATTAAATTGAAAGTGCCATTATTAGAAAAAGGGTAAAAACACTGATCTGATTATAAATTAATAAATTGTTTTTATTAAATAAACTGAGTTTGCTTCTGTTGAAAGAGCGTTAAATACCCTGAAAGTTAACTTACCATTTCGCCCCTTTCAAGAGATTACAGATGTAGCTGAGTATTAATTTTTTCTTTGCTATATTTCTTTATCATTTAATACATTTATATCTATGTTGGTATAGCTTCATGAGATGAAAACTCTTAAGTGCCTAGGATTTTAAAAATTTATATATTAAGATAGGCATACTCGCATTGCCTTATATAACAAATAAAAGCATAACAATCCATAATAAATTTATTTCAAAAACAAAAATGAACTCCCATAATTGGGAATAAAATTGAATATATATATGAAAACATATGTTTCTATGATCAATAGCAACATTGCCTATATTTAAACGACATTTAATTGGCAATATATATATATATATATATATTGTAGATATATATGACTCATTTCACCCACATACATTTTATTTAATTAAAAAAAAAAATTTATTTTATATATATAGATTTATGTGTGTATTTATTATTATATAGTCTATATAAATACTTAATAAATAAGCAGTTGTAGAGAGAGACGGTAATAATATTTAATATTGATTTATTATATTTTTATTGAATAATGTGTTAAATTATTTAACTTTCATTTTGTTAAAATAAAGTAGATCAGAAAGAAAGCGTAAAATAAGGTGATCAGATCAAGATTAGGAGATAAAAAAAATGTACACGTGCAAAAGAGTGTGAAAGAATGAAAATGTCTGTATAAACACAAAAACGCCTTTACACCTATTTCTGATAACTATAGATTGCCAGCTTTGTTGTATTGTTTTTATCTGTATCTAAGATTTTTTTTTTTTTAAAAGAGAGAGGTGCTTTGAGGAAATAAAACGTGATTATTGATTTTCTTGTAAAATTGCGACAGACATCAAACTTGTGAAGGTTTTGATCTTTTATCTCAAGATAAGATATGTAGGTGGTCAGTTTCTTTGACCAAAGATTGGCAATATAAATGAATGAAATAATATTGAGAAATCACTCAGTCAGTATTATTAATCAGAGATGTAATGACTCAATTTTTACCTTATTATTAAACAGAAATGTTTAAAGATCACTCAGTCATTATTATTAAAAAGAGATGTAACGATCAGTTTTTTTTTAATGTTGGAAAAAGAAAGTGAGCAATTTGATTTTTTTTTTCACTCTTTAAAAATTGAAAAAAGGAAGGAAATGACTCTTGTTTTAAAGCCAGTATAGACGAAGATGTGCATCTATATAAGTAATTTCCAGCAATATATTAAGATAAAGAAGAAAGAATGGAACAAAATTGAATTGCTTGGAAGAAATTATTTTAACAATTATATAAAAATGATATTAATATATCTTGCTGTGCATAATACCATGAATTTGCATTGCTAAAACCATTTTTTCTGCTTCCTGGATTAATACAGAATGGGTTAAAATCACTAATCTACTGTGGACTCATATACCAATCAAATAATAACCAACAAAAATGATAGAGTTTGAAACCAACCACACAAGCTATATAAAATGCTTCTTTTCTGGCTCCTGGTCTATTCTAGGCTCATTACCTTTGGATGGATGGAGAAGGGGAAAGAAGAAAAAAGAAAATGTATAAAAGCCATATAGCCAAATTTGAAGCTATAAATCAAATTTTTGTTAAAGTTTTCCTCAGTCATCTAAAGTGTCTAAAGTGATTTTTTTTAATGGGAGAGACAAGAAAATCCACCAGTTCATACCTATCTAAAAGTATTTATAATAACTCCTTTTGAAATGGTAGAATGAAGCCAATCAATGAATTCAGCATTATCAAAAGTATCAACAATAAATAATTTTAAAATTGAAGAAATAAGCAGGTCAATTAATTCATGTTTATCTTAAAATCTGCAAGAACTTTCTTTTTTAAATGGACCAAAGACAAGCAGTATGAAAATTCAAACTCAGGACATTTATAAGAAGTGAAAGTGATCGGGTAACTATGAACTTTCATTAACAGATCTTTTATTATTGTTTATTAAAAGTAAACCTTAATTTATTGTTCAAAGCATTATTTTTTTTCTTTTGATACAGAAACATTAAGGGCTTGTTTATCTATAGTTATTCTCAATATCACCTAACATAACACAAATACAGTTTAAATCTTTAAACTTAAATGTTCATTTTTTTTTTATTATATTGTAATATTAAAATGTTTTTTTTAATTGTTCTTCAGTTGTTATAATAATGAGCAACCTATAAATATATGCATTTATAATGTGTTTTTTTTATTTTATCTTGTTGCATATTAAAATTGATATAATGTATTTTATTTTCTTTTGCTAAAAGGTTGCACGAATATTTTTATATATATGTAATTTATGTATTAATTTCTAATATAGGGGTATACATTTTAAACATATATGTTAACATTACCGAATGTGTGTGCATGTGTAATTGCTTATACAAACACGTCAAAAGAATAGGTTATACCTAGTTAGTTTAAATATAGTAAATTATAAAGCAGGAATCACATTTGAATGGAAGTGAAATAAAACACACAAGTTATATATGAAATTTAGTTTTATAATATAATAAGTTAGGAAAGTTTTAAGTAAGCATTCCATGAAATATTTTTTTTTTTTAAATGTCATTTTAAGCCAGCTTATTTTAAAATATCCAAAATGACAAACGTATATATTAGGTTTATTTGGTTGTGCTTATATAAATTTTTTGTATTAGTTTTGTATTGAATTAATGTAATAATAAGCCATTTATCTAATTAGTAAATTTGATTTTAAAGAAAGAAAGAGTAATAGTATTAATAAAATATAATTATATATCTTAATTGATTTCCGAGTTCTTATTTAAAATATTGTTGTATTTTTCTTGTCTTAATTCTATTGTTTAAATGATCATCATCATCATCGCTCACAGATATTAAGAATCATCATTCGTAAATATTGAGCAATCACTTGCTAATATTAAGCGCTCGCAAAATGTTAAGTAAACAAGAATGTTGATTTACATTAGGTATTTAAGGGTTAAGCTTGATAATAACCAAGTTTTAATAATTATAGTTCAATAGTAGAAAAGCTAAAATTGGGTTGTGTCCATGAATTATGATCATCCTCATCAAAGATGGATATCGTATTGTTGATTAAAATGTTTCAAATAATACTATACAAGAGTTATGATTGCCATCATCATCATTAATAAATTATAATCATTAAATCTAATGTTTAGCATAATTAATATATGTAGTAAATAAAGATTTATAGAAAGATGAATATCATGCATAGAGATTCAAGATGATTATTCATCATCACTAGTATTATTAAATCCTGGTTTTAACTATAAAAGTATTTTAGTAAATAACTATAAACTTATATAAATGCTAGTAAATGTAATATTTAAATCTCAGTTTGAAATAGGATAATTTTTAATAAATGCATATGAGTTTATAAAGATTAATTTATTGTTGTGAGTTTATTAGTAAGCTATGGCTAGTATCATCATCACTATTATTATTATTATTATGATATCACTATTATTATCATCATTATTATGATATCACTATTATTATCATTCATCATTATTATCATCATCATTATCACCTTTATATTGTGATAAATAATCTAGTTAAATGGCCATCAATATTAATAATGGTTTTCATGATGCTTGTTTAGAAGCCATTAATAAGATGATACTTGTCTGTTCATCAATATACATAAAATGAGCTAGCAATGTCTATAAGAGTTTTTGATCTATAATATAAATTTTGGTAATATTGGGATCTTGTAATTTTATCGATATAGATAAAATGTAAGAATGTCATTTTTCATTAGTCATCCAAGTCATGTGTGATAAAAATGTACCAAATGAGTTTGAACTCAGTACACTCTAAACAGATATTTATCTAGATTTAAAACAATCTAGTGGCGCTCGTGAGAAAACACATATACTTAGCTAAACTGAATAAAGAGTGATATAATCCCTTTCCAACTTCATAATATTGACTTTATATAATATATATTTTATAAGTTGTCATGAATAGAACCAGTGTGTGCATGTGACCATGAATGGTCTTATATGATAGGAAAGAAGAATAGGAAGGATTCTTTGTTAAAAGAACCTATTATGGGAGATAAGCATAATGCATTCCAGGAATCTCAAAGTGGGTAATTTTATTCAGTTGCTATATTTAATATTCTTTTATTTGATGACAATGGCCAGTATGTTTTATTGTTCAAATGACATCCCCAATATTTAGATATTATTAAATCTTTAATGATGATAGTTTTAATTGTCATTATTGTTATTTTATATGGAGAAATGAGATAATTTATTTATTTCATTACTAATGTGACAGAATTAATGTTTAGGATAGTTGCAATCGAGCTATAATGTTATGTTTAATTAATTAGAAATAGACACCCAGATAGAGCATGATATGCATATATTCTTATTTATATGTTAGCATCATTCTTATTTAATTATAAATTGTATTTTGGCTAACGCAGTGAATTCATTTCTCATTTAGTTTACTTGATTACAAATGATGAACCGCTGCAGCATATCATTATCCTGTTTAGTGTTTGGTTATTGAATTATGGCAACTATCATTTCATCACTCATCTATTTATCTATACTGTGACAATGTTTACTTACTGTTACAAATAACAGATTAGATAAACATATATGCTAATAATGGATCATTTTCTATCAATTTATTATTATTTCTGTTACAAATGTCTTCTTTCCGTTACAATATATATATATATATATATATATATGTACTTATGAACTTATATATATATATATATATATATATATATATAATGATAAGTTCATCTTTACTTGACAAAGTAATCAATAAACTTAAAAAAAAGAACAAATTTATATTTCTTGTTTAATAAAATATTAGTATAGTTTTTTCCCTCCAGAAAAGAATTAACATTTTTGTTCATACGTTTTTCAAGAATTTTGCTATACATGAAGCTATGCATCTGTAAATGACATTGGAAAAAGTCTCTGCATTTTCTATAAAATTCTCCTTGGGAATTATAGCGATGATGGGCATTTAATATTGTCATTATTATCATTAAAGCTTTGTGAATACCACGTATTACTTTACAACTCTACACACATAATAGATGTGATTGTAAGTTATGTTTTCATGATTATATATTAATAATATTGTAATATAGGGTATATGAGCACAGACTTTCACACCACCCACCACTCTCCACTCTATCTAATAACACTGATACACCTAAACACATATATTCTGAAAAGATAAATAATCACCAATATACGTATTTCATGCTAAACCAGCAATCATTAGTTGGTCCAGACTATCATCTTTACACACATATATAGTATAAGTGCTCAGATATATATTAAGATAGACAATCCTCATAGTTTAATGGACAGGCTTCAATCTACTCCACACTCAAACTCTTCAACCGTCCATCCAATTGAAAATCTGATGATGGAATGCTCAAAGGCCACCCTGAGGCCGAGATTCTTGTCACACCCATGTTGACCTAAGGTCAATCTGAACCCCACATGTACAGGACATAATCCATTTAATACATATGCAAGGATGGGCAGAAGATAAATAGAGAATTATTTTAAGAATTTAAATATTTTATTGGTATTCATTTTAATTAAATAATTATAATTTTACATTGTTTTATTGGTCATAAATCAGTTATCACAATATTGTATTAAATTATATGCTATCAGTTGCCACACATATTTTGTTTGTCAGATTATTAAAATGCTACCATGTATTTATTATATCATTACATGAAGATATAAGATCATATTATATTATTTCATTATTTTATTATGGTAATAAAATATAACGAAAAGAAAAGATATCCAGTAGTAATTAAACAATGAAGAATATTATTATTATTATTTATTATTATTAGTTTAAGTGTATTAGATTATGACATAAAATCCCTTCTCATATTTTACTACCGTATTTTTAAATTAACTTAGAATAAACTTTATGAACCTGAGATTATTTTATTGAGCTAGATTATTACAAATAGAAGATTAAGATTTAATTATTAGTTTAATCTTAGTGAGTAGAAGTTATTAAAGTCGTAAGAATACTATGAGTTTGTTATTTGAAATAGTAATAAGGGGGGATGTGTTCTTATGCCATTGAGGTAGTATCCTGTAGGATATTGGCTCAATGTAATCTATCTTGTCACATGTATTTTCACTTCAAGTCTCATGAAAATATTAAATATTTATTTAATTTATTTTTATAAACTGAACCTTATTCGTATTTTAAATTTCAGCTAGTGAAACATTTTAATTTTAATGTTGAATATTTCATTTATTAATTAATAACTGAGCTAGAACCCGTTTTATTTTATATCATATACTATTCTGAAGTGAGGATGCACGAGGGCAAGGTTAATATATATATATATATATATATATATATATATATATATATATATATATATATTTCCATTACTAAAAAAGTTATTCAATGCCCTGTGTAGTTTAATGCAGAGTAAAGTAGTAAATTTGAGAACAAAACATCACTGCAATGATTCTCAGCAAAATAAAAAATAATAATAATAATTTTGATTAATTGCAAGGAATTGTTATCACAGTATTGATTCTCAGCAAAAAAAAATTAGATTTCTCATCCTGTTACTTTGGTGCTAGAATTTCACATAACCTCCAAAGAAACTTACTATGTAGTTACTTATTTAGTCATATACTAATATATTTAGGTGACATATGAATCACAACTAATTATTGAAGAAAGAAATAATTCTAAGAGAATGTTAAATAAATATTTTGTAGCTTTTTTTCTCATTTTTGAATTTGTTTTTGTTTTATTTTGTTTTGAAATAGAATTCCTCAGTCAACAATATGGCCTTAAATTTCAGATAAGTAGATCTAAGATATATAAATAACTGCCACTTTATAAAAGCACCACAGAATTATAACAGGTGCATTTTCTCAGGATTTTCAGACATGTTATCTATAATAACTAAGTATTTGTTTCTAGAAAAGACAATTCTCTTAGCAAAATTTGTTTCTCCTACACAAATTAAAAGAAATAAAAAATTTTAAATAAAAATATACTCTATTAAAAAAAAAGTAAAAAAATATAATTTCTTATATAAGCATCAAACTTTCATATGTTAATAATAAACCTTTTATACATTAATGTTCTGCATGCTTTAGTGCAATTATGAAAGTGTTGGACTCAAAAACTAAAGATTCTTAAAATAATTCCTGGCTAAGAAAATGTTTGTCAGATGAATGAAACTATTATGCTCAGCATATCTCTTAAATATATATTTCATTATTTAGAAATACATAACTTTAACAACGAATTAACTAAGATAGTTAGCTCTTCATAATATAAATTTATGTTTACTATTAATTAAAATAATTGGCAAACACAATAAATATTATCTCATTTCCACCCATAACAATGATGTTAGTAAGTTTATCTTCATTATCTACAAGCATTATTAAATGATTAAAAAGTTTGATGCAATAAACTCTTCTTCTTCAATGCCAATTTCATCTTTGCCCAAAAACTTATTTAGCATCTCTTCTAAAATAATTTGGGAACAATAATAGTCATGCTTTAAACCTCTATTTATGATAATTACTATCCAATAAAAAAAAAAAATTTGTAGTATTTAAATCCAATATTAGAGCACTAAACACTAAAAAAATAAATGATTTATTTCTTGGGAATTTTAAAAAAAGGTCAAGCACAGAAAATGGGACAACTAGATCCATGGATCTTGATCTTGGGAATCTGCAATTCTATCACTAAAGCAAACCATGTAGGTTGCATAAACACTGATGAAAATGGGTGCATGTATCACTGTGTAAACAACTTTTAATATCATTAATTTTTCATTGATATATCCATAAACCAAAAGAAGATAACCAATTAGACTACATAATAAATGTAATTTCAACTTTGAACAAACAATTTAATTATCATCTCATTTAAACAAAATTAGCGATAAACAATAGTCCTATCTTACACTTCTATTTATATTTCATTATTTTATAACTTGATATAAACATTTGCACATATAGGCTTTTAATCTGTTTTCCAATCAACATCTTTTATTTTCAGTATATGGAACCATATTTAATCAAGCAAGTATTCATTTTTCTCTCTCATTTTAAAAACATTTAAAGAATAGATGGCAAAATGACTCTGTAGCTGATTTATTAATGAATTTTTAAAAATTATTATTTTTTAAAAAAAAGTTATTCAAATCTTTCAATAATACTTGAATGTGAAATTAAATTTGTTGTAACAAAATGTTCACACTATACAGCCACTCTGCCTATGGATTCATATGTGTTGTGGAATGACATTCCACAATATTATTTTAACATTCTCCATTTTGAAGAGTATCTTAAATTCAATTAATTCTGTCATTCTTGGTCTCATCTATAACTATTACAAATTACAAACTCTTTAACCATTTTTTTACTTCAAAATTTATTTTAATGAGGAGCTAAAGTTGACTTACTATTTGATCTAAATAAATTCAAGAGTGTATATATATATATATATATATATATATATATAATACCTTATATATATATATATATATATATAAAGGTGTTAAATGTTGATAGGAAATTTCACGGGTTACATATATAAAAGACATATTTTGCGGGTTCATCCGTATTACAAAATTTAAATATTAATATACCAACGTTTTAAATGTAGATTTAACTTTACATTAAACAACTTATATTTAATTCTGAAAAAAATATAAGTGCTTTAATAGAAAGTTATAAGTATATAGAGGTAAAGAAGTTGAATTAATTATTTCATGTGGTTATCTTTATTAATAATGAATGTATTAATCTTTAATTCAGGTTTGAAGTGTGAACTGGGATTAAATATAATATACTAATTTCTAGCCTAATAAATGATTAGTAATAATAGCGAATGCATTTATCTGGAGAGAATGATATCATACCTGTGAGTGCAGAAAATGTGGCATCTTTAAATATTATATATATATATATATATATATATATGAATATATATAGCAGATATATATATATATATATATATATATATCAACATCTGCTACAAAAATTCAAAAATGATAATTTCTTTTTGTATTCTAAATATTTTTTATGATGTTCTATTAAATACTCATTCTATTCTCAATACTTTTAAGATTGTTTTGTTTAATTCAATCAATAACTCCATAATTCCAATTGTATTTTTCCTTAATCTATTAAAGCCCAAGATCCCTCTCACTTAAACACATATCTGTTCATTGTCATATATTGTAATAAAACAACACTGCCTCCAGGCAACGAAATGAACTAACAATAAACCAAGAGATGAAATTTATAGATTTGAAACGAAAATAAAAATGAATAAAATTAAAGTTACAACAATAAGTGAAGCAGTAAAAATATATAAAAAATGGTTAAAAAAGAAATTAGATCAGGTAAACTTAATTTTTAACAATATTTAAAAAATAAATCTGCAATCCAAAGAGCTAATAAAAGAAAAAGTTATCTATAAAATCCACAAAATGAAGATCAAAGCAAAAAAAACTCATTAAATGAAGTGTTATAACGATCTTATTCTAACTATTTACATCAAAAACTTAAAAAATAAAAAACTAATATAGATTTGCAAATATATATATATATAAAATAAATGGATATGGCAAAAACAAAAATATATTGACAATAAAAAAGGTCTGTACGCCTGACATTGTAAAAGTACTAATAATAAAAATGAGAAAATTCTTAAAAAATTTCAAAATAATAAAAACACGAAGTATTTAATTCAGAAATTCACTAAAAAATAAAAAAAGTAAAAGTATGATTAACAAGAAGCAGATAAATAAAATCTATGCAATTATCAATTGGAAATGCTTAGTTATTGTATCACTTTATTTCCATAGTTTCCAAAATATCTAAAGACTAATTTTAAATCATACTTATTTAAATTTACATTGATTAAGTACAAATGATTTGTTTTAATAAAATCATTTATTATAACATTTATCTTTAAAGAATAGATTAATGTAAGTCTAATTCAAAGCATTTTACAGATATATATATATAATTAGACAGCGAAAGGCTTTAACCGTTTTCAAATGCGCCTTAAACGTTTGTATAATAGCCAAACGATGTAGTTTTTGACTATAGAGAGTGACCTCTCCCCAAAATAGGGACTTTATAAAGATAAAAGCAGACATCTTATTTTTAACCTAATTTTTTATTTATATAGGCCAATCTGAAGCATTTTTATTTGAAAGTGCATGTTTTCATGAATAAAAGTATTATTTTATAGAAATGTCAGTATATTTATTTTAGTTTTATTTTATTAAACACAGTTATTCCAGAAAACATATTTCATAATATATATATAACCTCATTCTTTCATTTTAATATAACCAAATGACATTAAATTTATTAATTTATATTGTACCACAAAGTTTAAAATGTTTTTGAAATTGTTTGAACAGATGTATTTCATGTACATTTGAAGTGATATGTTTTGTGATCTGGACGCGCAGGAGATAGAGTAAAGTCCCCACGGGTCTGGACATATATTACATTATTATAACAATCAGTTCATTTATATTGCAATTTTCCAATTGTAATGTATTTATGATCCGGCCATGTAATTTATGGAATTTTTAGTCTGTAAAAAATTGCTTAATAATTTTGTAACTTGGTCAGTGGTTTTTTGTGGGGGGGGGAGTCTCTGGGCAGATGCGCAGTCTTGATGAGATACCTCATCTGGTTGGGGACCCTCCACATGGACTGACTATGCTATTGTCCTTTGCCTATGTTAATATTACATTGTAAATTTTGACTTTGGCCTCACGGCACTTAGCGATGAGGCATAAATGAACTTCTTTTGGAACAAAAAGTTAAAGTTGTTTACAAAAATGGTTCCAACATTTGGTTATGTCTTATATATATAAATAATTTGTGACTTTTCACTTAGAGAAAGTGAATTTTTTTTCTAAATATTATCATGAGAATATCATAAAAGCATTACATTCATTATTTTGCATTATCAATTTAGCACTAACTATCTTCTGATTGTCACATAATAATGCCACAAAATCTCCTGATGAATAAACTATTTAATTAACAATAATTTTTAAGAAGCCTAGTAATTTCTATAATCACCTAATTAAAAGCATTCAAATCCATTATAGTCTCACAACAAAATTTTATTTTGTGAAAACATTTCTACTTCTATCATACAATAGCGCTTGCTGTATTAACTCTGAATAAATAAGTTACACAGTGAGCAGTCTCATATTAATTATTTAAGATTGAGTCTGTCCATTAATTTGCATGATGATCTCCACTACAAATCTTCAAACTATAATTCATACTTTTAATATTTTTGAACATACTTAAACCATGTTATGTCTCACCAGAAAAAGCAGCATAGTTGGGATCCCAATTAAATTTGGTTTGAAAAAAAACTGCACTTCTTTGTATTCAATTTAAATTCTATGATCTGAAAAGTTTTCTTGTTCAGATTCTGTTTCTTATTTCTGTAAGTAAATAGAAAGAAACTGAGATTTATTCATATTTTTAGTATCAAAAAAATTGTGAAAAATATAGCAAAACATTCACTGATTACTAAAAAATGAAACAATATCAACCTTTAAAAAAATTAATAAAAATATATAGACAGCCTATCTCTAAATATGTCCAATGTTAATAAGAACGACATTTACTAAAGATATCATGAAATTTGTTATGTTCCATCAAAGTAAAACACAAATAAACTGAGACAACTTTATTTTTGAAAAGCTTCCAAAAATAAATTTCACATTCATATGAATATAAAACAGAAATGTGAGTGTGTGTATATATAAATAAGTAATAGTGTTCAGTTGAGTACATTTGGTAAAATGCATAATTAAATGTTAAAATTTATTTATATATATTTAAATGCAAGCTTAAAAGCAAGTTACGAAATTTATAACTTGTTTTATTAATTATTATAAGTGTACCTTTGGTGGATTTTGTGATGCTATATTGCAGAGGCTATTACTATGTGGTGAAACTGAGCTGAATTCAGACCAATATAGCTATCTGGTTTGCAAGGCTGGATTTGAAGACATTTACATGTCTGCTAATTCAGACTTTCAAATTGATAATATTTTATAAGTGCTGACTTTTGAGTTAGTATTTTACATCTAGTTTCTATAGACCCATCCCTTCACTGAGGTGAGCCATAAGCTCAAAAACAATTGGTCTGGAGGTAGGGTTAATGATAGAGATTTTGAATTCTTTCTCTTTCAGTATTTATAAAAATAAAGCTTGTTTAGAGCTATTGGTGATCATATATATATATATATAAAGTTATAAATATTTGAAAATACAGTAATTCAAAAGATAAAATTTTATTCACAAATAAAAATTGTATCATTTACAAATGGACATGTAGGTGTGGCAATGGATATATAGGTGAATCGAGGTGCACATTGGAAAAAAGAACAAAAGAGCACTTATTGTTATTTAAAAGGGTTCAAAATACAAAACAAAACTTTAAAAATAGTGATAATTTATCAGCTTCTGTTTTTTATGACCATAATAAATCATGTATATATGGTTTTGATTTTGATTATAATAATGTAAAAATATTGGAAACTGAAATAAATAATAATAAAAGAAAAATTAAAAAGAGGCAATGTTAATATATAAACTCAAAAAGAATTTAATTAATAGGCAAGCAGCAAACATTAAGATCACAGAATTGTGGGAAAGTTGATATGGAATTATGGGAAAGCTGACATTTTAAAAGTGATAGTTGGCAAAGCGACAAGGTAGTTGAAAGCGCTTCTAAGTTACGGTTATACATATAATTTTTATAAACTTTTAATTACTGTATTTTCAAATATTTATTTATAAATTTACGTATATTATTTTGAAGAAATACAGACATTGATTTGTAATATATATATATATTTATTAAAAGGTGTGAAGGTTGCCTTGACAGCAGTTAGAAATATTGGTTGCTATATTTACTGTGAATGTTTAGGTGGTTACTGGTTGGAAACTAATTATATATATATATATAATGTTTGCTTTTGATAAAAATGCTTGGCTCTGAAAATATCTTAAAGAAATGTTTTACTATGTCTGGATATAAAAAACAGTACAAATATTGTATTTAAATTTGTATATATGCTGTGAAAAAAACTATAGTTTGGGATCATATTAATATAAATAAGATACAAATATGTTTAATAGCGATGTTGCTAAGGAAACTCAACAATTGTCATGGATAGCTTCCAAGACAAACCCCCCCTTTTCTTTAGTCTATTGTTTAATAGCTTTTTTTTTACCATATGTTTAACTAGAAATAAAAGTAGCAACATTACTGCTAACACAAGATTGTATCAATACAACTCCAAACAATAGTTTGTTTACATCATATAAAATCCGTAAAAAAAATTATAATCTTTAATATATAAATATTAATAATTTTAATCACACATAATGTATTCAGACATGATTGTACTATGAACTATTTATAAATATATAAATGTATGTGGATATTTTTATATTTTAAAAAATTTAAGTTTATAATATAGAGGATTTTTTATATGCAATACAAAATTACATATTATTAAAAAAAAAAAAAAAATCTATTATCATTATGACCCTGAAAAAGATTACGAACCAAGTAAAAATATAAGAGAGAAAACAATAATAAAATATGACATTGAAAATAATGAGTGAAATTGTAACTTCAAAAACAATATATTTGCTATCCTACAATCCAATGCAAAGTCCTCAACAGCTTAATGTAATTATCAATTATAAAAATATTTTTTTAATTATAAAAATAAATTACATAGAAGTAGAATACGTTATACTTACTCACTTATACATGCAAAACTATAAGATAAAGAAATCTGATTTGCTTGTTTCATAATATTTATAAATTATTTGATTCGAAAAAAATATAAAATGTTAATCAAAGAACACCACAAACTATAGACTTCTTGTTAAATTGTTTTTAAATGTATAGAAGAATTCAGTCTTTCACAACCATTTTATATTATCTATAAAATTTTTGTTGTTCAATTGATTTTAGCCACGATATATTGATTGGAATCTTTAAAGTCTTTTGTGAAATCCCAATTATTTTGAAATACATTACTGGTTATTGTCTGACAAACAGTTCAATAATAATATTTGACAAGTATCTTAACAATATAATCAGAAGTGCCTTTAAAATCAAATTCTAATGACATTTTGTTATTGATATTATTCTTCCTGCTATATTTTTAAGGCAGGGGTCCCCAACCCTATGCCCGTGGGCACCATGGTGCCCGCAGACCATTTTACGTATGCCCGCTGCTATCTAACATGATAAAAAATTATTTATCTGATACAAATAAATTTAATTTTTAAAATTTCTTATAAATTATTGTATTATATTGTAATCAAGTTGTGGTACATACTATACTTTTACAGCGTAAAAATATAAATGTTAATTATATATTAAAATTTTATTTTTGAAATAAATATTTTTTTGTACATTATGTGTATTATTAACAATATCCAACTATAAATTTACATTGAAAAAATAATGCTGACTGCCATCTGGTTGAAAAAAATAAATGGTGCCCGCCACTTGGCCGGTATTATAGAACGTGCTCTTAAGTTCAAAAAGGTTGTGGATCCCTGTTTTAAGGCCTCCATAATATTCCAGAATACTGTAAATAATTGTTCTAAATGGTTCTTTTAAATTGTCATGAATTCCATCACTTAATTATTCAAGCAATATTATAACAAAGATTTTATGGAGAATATCAAACTGGCAGCAAACTCTAACAAGTAAATCTGCTGCATCTTTTCAAACAATATAACGATTTCAAATGAAAACATCAAAGTAGTTAAAAAAATGCAATCTAAGTTATTTTACTACTTACTGTGCAAGGATACTGGACTGAGATTTAAATTTCTTATTACACTTTCTGTCAAATATTTCTAAACTTTTATCTTTAAGCAACAGATTACATTTCCTCAATCCAGATTAGTACAAATGTTAGATTTGTATGTTTTCCAAAAAAAAAAATGAAGAAAAGTTGTTACATCATACTTTCTGCAATATTTAATTAACAATTATCAGAGATTTAACACATACCTTCAAAGAAATAATATTAAAACTTCATCCAAATAAAAAAAAAAATAATAATAATTTCTCAACCAAGTCAAAAGTTCTTTTGCATTGAGATGCAATCATATTTTAAAATTATAATGTATATACCAAAGTGAAACGTTAAAAAAAAAAACTGAAAGTTAGAACAGCTCTTAATTGATACAATTAGTGCAGCAAAAGAAATATATGGAATAAAATTGAAAATTGATTTCTATAAGATCTTCATTATTATAATTTATTTATTTAAAACATTGGGGAAAGATATTTTCTAGACTTGGTGAAAATATGTTTAAAAAGTTACAGAAAAAAAATATGAGAAGAGTTAATTCAATAAGTTATCACTACATCGTGGATTACCATCATCATCATCATCATTATTTATTCAACTGATTTTGCACATGAAATATTTTACTTTACTGTAATTAGATTTTTTTTTAGTTTGGTATTGGTGTGATGAAATATGTTATTAATCCAGACTTTGAAAAAATTTAGAGTTTCTGTAAAACTTTCTACAAAATCCTATAATAAAACAATTTTGAAAGCTTGTTTATTGTCTATCAAGCCTGGCTAAAAAAAAATCCTGTTCCTATAGAACACATTCTTGTAATAAAAGAAAAAAAATCTTACAAATAATTGTAAAAAGGTGCAATATGTACTGGTGGGGTGTATTATATGGCTTGTTGATATGAGCTAATAGTTTTTAAAAGATGTTGTGGTTTATTCTTACACTAATATCAAAAATGATATGTATTTTGATTTTTTTCCTTGAATGAAAATAATGGTGAATTGCCATGGAATAATGTGGATAAATATGGTACAGTTTATTATAGTAGTTTTGAGACATAATTAAAGTAAAGACTCCAAAATTGAAAATTAATCTATCACATTAGTGCTTGGCATGATATGATTTTCAGAGCAATACCATTTGATTAAAGAAAGGTATTTAAAGTCAACATGTATATTCAAATACTTAGAACTTCAGTGTATAGTCATTAATAAAATTGAATAAAAATGCACATATTTTGTACAAAAATTACATTGAGAAAATTTGGAAATATCATAAAAGTCTATGTGAAAACCAAATTAATGAGAAAGATTATAAAATACATTTTGAATACAAATAGTCATCAAACATTTTCTTAACTGAAGACCATTGAGAGATAGTGCATTCATCTGGGAAGTCTTGAGCATGAGATTCTAATTCAAACTGGCCTTAAATTTTTTAAATAAATGTTAATTTACCAAACACATTTAGGATTTCTTTTAAGCAATCAATCAATAATCATTATTTATTAATAAGTATTTCACTATTCTTAGCAATATATTAAAGTTTAGCAGATAATCTACATTGTCTTGATTTTAATATAAAAACTTAATACTTCATCAGTTGTAAAAAGATGTTATACACATAATAAATATCACCATATCTTCATCATTAACTATTATCAATCCACTTCAGGATGAAGGTTTCTCCAAGTTCAATCCATCTTCTCCAATCTTTAGCTTCTCCTCTCCACATCACCTTTGCACATTTTCTTATTTCATCCATCTATCTCACAAGGTGTATCCTTCCAAATCTTTTACAATCTCTTGAAATCCAATTTAAGATTTCAATTGTCAATCTATTATCAGCTCTTCTAGCAATATGTCCAGCCCAACTCAACTTCAGACTTAATTTTTTCAATGAAATCAGTAACACCTATTTGTTCTCTTATCCATATATTGCATTTATGATCTCTTCTTGTTGCTCCGAATGTGCATCTCTACATACTTCTTTGAGTGGTCTGAAATCTCTGTATTGCTCTTCTGTTAAGTGTCCAAGTCTTAGATCCATAAGTAAGAACTGGTAAAACACATTTTTTAAAAACCTTCCTTTTCAAACACATAGGCATATTTCCTTTTAGTATCAAGTTTTTTCTACCAAAAGCACTCCAACAAAGTTGGATTCTATGATTAATTTCATCTATTATGTTTCCATCTATATTAATAATCTGACCAAGATATTTGTAGCTGTTAACTTCTTCTAACTCATCATAATCAATCTTTATTTTCATATTTTGAAAAAAATCCATTAAACATTACTTTAGTCTTTTTAACATTTATCTTTAGCCCTACTTTCCTACTTTCATCTAATAACTCCTGCAAAATTTCCTGCAGCTCTATTATCTGCAAAAAAACTATATCATCTGAAAAATTTAAATGACTTAAATAATCTCCATTTACTTTCACTCCTTTAGCTTCCCATTTTAATTCACAAAATATTTGTTACAATACTGCTGTAAAAAGTTTTGGAAATATGGACACCCTGTCTTACACCCTTCTCAATGTTGACTTTCCTAGTATCATATGGAATCTAACTGTTGCTGTTGCATTTTTATAAATATTCTTTAAAATATGACAATATCTTGCATCTATATCATGATGATCCAATGTTTTAATCACTAAATAAATGTTTATAGAATCAAATGCCTTTTCATAATCTACAAATCCAAAGCATAATGGCAACTCATATTCATTTGTCCTTTCTATAACTTCTCTCAATACTTGAATATGATCTACTGTATTAAAACCACTTTTAAATCCAGCTTGTTCTCTTGGTTGATGAAAATGCAAGGTTCTTTGTAGACGAGTTGTAATTATCTTGGTAAAAATTTTATATAAAACTGATAAAAGGCTGATAGGTATATAATATCTAATATCTTCTTTATCACCTTTTTTAAATATTAATATTAATACTGCATTCTTCTAATCATCTGGTATATTTTTATCATTTAGACATTGGGTATATAACTTTTCTAAAAAAAATTCTATTTCTTCATTTGCTTCTTTTAATATATCAATTATAATTCCATCATTACCTGGAGTCTATCATTACTTCATTACTCAATGACTAACCAAATTCCTGTGATTTATAACATTGTTAGATGGCTGGAAAATGTTTATTGTAATAAAAATTAAACTAGATTTTAAGAGTAAATCACACAACCATGTCCACAACATTTATTTTTCTGATAATAAAGAGTATTAAATGGTATATTATCTTTAGATCATACACATTATTTCCTTTGCCAATGCATCAAAAATTTCTTACCTTAACATCTACTATTTTTTTAATGGTGACAATTTTTTCCAAGATTTTTTTTCATAAATTTTTGCAATACGATCATTCTATAAACGATCTACTTTGCAAAATATATGTTTAGTTATTCTCTTTATAAAAATATTCAAAATAATAATAAGCACATTAATTGCTCAGGCATTAGGAAGAGGCAGGCTGAACTTTGAACCAAAAATCTTTAATTTTGAATCCATTACTCTAGTACTGTACTAAATTACTTATTTGAATGGTAAGTATAAATCGCTTTCTCTGAGCAGTTAGCCCAGAGGCTAACTTCAAAGAAAAAGATTAATAGCTTAATTGCTGAGTAAAGTCATAAAAAATCTGAATCATGGCAATTGAATACAAATGTTAATCTTTGGATATTTTTCTGATCAAATAATGTTAATCTCTTGAAGAACTAACTATTCGATTCTTATTATGACAGAACTTCCTACTAGTATATATTAAAAAATATTCATACATATATGTGTATACACTTGAGAATATTTTATCATTTCTTGCCAAATTTTATTAAGGATGACTTCTGATTTAAAATAATTATTATTCAAGTCATATGGCAGAAAAAGAATATAATTTTAAAACAGCACTTTAGGTATAAAAAAATGAAGCTGTAGAAACATTTTTCATTTATGACAATTGTCATAAATAAATTCTTTTAAAGCTACAAATATTACAAATTCCCAGAGCTAGTCAAAACTTTAAAAAATATGTATAACAATAATGACATTTTAAATATTTAATTAATGCTCAATCAGCATATCCTAAAAAGTAAACTGCTGATTGAAAAAAAAAATTCCAATGAGTTAAAACTTTTGAAGTAAAAAAACAACCTAATATTAAATATTGATTGCAGAAATTTACAACTTTGCATTTCAGAAAATGACAAGTTAATAGAAGACTATTTTCCTTCAATATTTTATCATATGAGAACACATTTTTACTAAAATCTCAATCATTTTAAATAATTAATTTACATAAATTACTGATTTATGAAATATAGACTAATACTAATTCAATAGAAAGAGGGAAAATGAATATTTTAAATCCAGCTTTTTTTAAAGATTATCACATTGAGTAATAATATTTTCAAAAGCGGGAGAGATTAATAATTAATTAATTAAAGGTAAAAGACTAATTCAAATAAGCAGATCTTCAACACGTGTCTAATACTGAGTCAAAAACTGGATAATAATGACTTATAATTTTCTTTCATGATTTAATCAATATCTAAGAATAGCTGGATACACTTTTAGTGACCAGTAATTAGATGATATCTTCAGCTATTTGAAAAAAAAAAAAAATCCTAGCCTTGCTTATAGCCTAATAAAAATATTTTGCCTAGATTTGAATCATTGGTATTAATGAACGGAAAATTAATAGTATGTTTTTTTTAATTACTATTTTTAAACTGTTAAAGTTTATTTTCGTAAAGAATTTATTCATATAAAATGATATGAAAAAACATAGTAAGTAACATGTTCAGTTAAATCTAAAATAGCTGCTGTAAACAAAAACATAAATCATTCATAATTCTACAAAAGCTAAACATAATGCATAAATCAATCATATAATGATGGCAGTAAAGTTCAAAAATGATATAGGAAGTTCATAAAAAATCTAGACTTTCAATATAGTGTCACAAATAGATTATTTAACAAACACAAAAAGATAGCAATATTATCATATAAAGTAGTAAAGAAAACAAGCTAGCTGTACTCTGTAATAGTAAAGTAATTCTAAACTCCAGGGTAATAATTATTATTCAAGGAATACATTCATTCCATTAATTACAATACATTGGCTGCAATAACTGGACTGGTTTCCTTTATTTTTGATTATACAAGTTATTATTTAAGTGTACACACTCGCACCCCCTCCTGCACTTGAAATTGGATGGAACTTGAAAATTCTTTCAGGTTCCAAGCAAGGCTTGAATTTTCTTTTAGATGGTTTAAATTAAATAACCATCTATTCATTCTTAGAAAAACACTAAAACTAGATAGGAAAGCTGAAAACTTTCAGCATCCTAATTTGGCAATAATTGTCTTATCCCTCACTGCTTCTGTGAAAGAAGGGTGCTGAATAAGTTTTTGTCATGAAGTATGCTATTTAAAAGCAATTTCATATTTTATTTTATTTATAATATTTAGTAAATTATAAGGCAGTTAAACAATATTATTATTTTGACAGACTTCAATAATTATTTTAGCAATCTTCCTTTCCATGAATATAAAATATTAGTTCATATGTTTTATGGCAATGATTAAATGGCAGACACTGTAGCAAAAATATCATGAATCGCAATGAAATTCCACCACTTCTGATGCTGTGATTCTTATATAACCAACCAATTTGATTATTCAATTTTTTGGTGTGGTTTATTGTAGTAGTAAAACAATTGACTCTAGAGCTGAAGATTAACTGATTTTAATACACCTGAACTCACTTCTGCCACTCAAACTTCTATGAACTCCAAAGCATAACTCATTTGATTATTTTTATTAGTTCATTCTATAAAAAGTCTTTATACTTAAGTGATACCTATATCTACTTTATATATCTGATCATAATTTTTTTTAGAATTGGTGTTTCTATATCTTCTTATTATGAAAAGGAATTACCCAGATGATTTAAAACTAATATTCTATCAGTTTTCTAAAAAATGTATTGTAGCAAAGGATTATATAAATCTTTAACTCTGTCTTCAGGTGAATCCTGAGACAAGCTCAAATAAATCATAAATAATACATATGAAGAGTTAGACAAAGAAGACAACCCCCAAAACAGATAAAATATATAATTATTGTACTTCTAGACTTTAGATATAGTAATGCCATACAATTCTTTTTTCTGTTTATACTGAGGTATCAGCAAGACAATTTTCAGCTTTATATTTAATATTAGCAAGATGCTCAGACAAAAAAAATACAAATTTTAGAACTTTATTTTAAAAAAGTCTTATATTCCACATATAAACTGCACATCCATGATTTTAAATAGTAACACTAAATCAGTTAGTGTTTTCTGTTGGTAACTGCAATTTATATCATTTAAAACAGAAATTTAATTAATAATAATTGAGTTATAACTTTTACAACATATCTACATGAAGCTGTTCAATATATTTTCAAAAATAATATCTAAAATACATAAGAGGATTTGAAGATCCACCTTATAGGAAGTGAGAAAGTTAAACAATATAATACCAATCAGGATTGAAGAAGACCAAACATATTACAATTTCATATGATGCCTAAATTAGCTTAGTATTTTACAAGAGTATTCCTCCTTTTTTCAGTCTACACCATTTATTGTATATTTGAGTAACTATTACTACCAGATAGTATTGCAATTAAATTTCTATTCCCAGACTGATTTCTAATTTTGGATTTTTTTTATTAATGAGAACTTGACATTCAAAGCTAGAACTAATGAACTATGCAGTTGGAAATCAACTTTAATTCTTTTTTTACTATCAAATTAATAATCTTAAATTAAAAAAAGTCTACATATAGTTATATAATTCTTGAATACCTCACTTCTTTCCTAACTGTACATATCTTTTTGACTTGGATTCCTATTACCAACACTACATTATCTTATTATTTCATCTTGATATAATTAACACTTGCATTTCTACTTTTTTCTCTTAGCAAATAACTAATATCTGCTAATTTTTGATTAGTCTAACTTATAAAAAATGGAGTTAAAGTAGAATAAAGAGAAATGTTCTTGCATACTATAAAAATAAAAAAAAATTCAATTGACTCTGTGAAAACCATATTAAACTATCTAATCAATAGAAAAATTATTTTCAAAACTTATATAGGATCTCATTTGTTTAGGTATCCAAAAAATAAATATCTATAAGTATTATAAAAATCTTTTTTGTATCTCTATGGATCTGGGCTATTTAAAAAATTAAAAAGATGTCTGCTTTCTTTCTCACTTTAAAATACAAATTCTGTATAATGATATGGCTACAATGTCTCAAAATATCCACAAACTGGCATCTAAAAAATGAAAATATCCAAATTCAATTGATAATCAATTCATCTATCCAATCAACTAAGCCAGCTATCAAGCAAATAGAAAATGATGAAAAGTATCTTATAATAATCATGCTTCTCCAATAACATTGTAGAGATTTTTTCCAACCAAAAATCAAAATAGTGTTAGACAAGAAATTTAAATAAATTAAAAATATTGAAGCCATGCCAAGAAAACAACCAACAAACATAATCATCACAATAAATCACTGCTTCAGCAAAATCTTACATACAGAAGCAGCTATATTAAGATTTCATTTGTTGTAAAATTATGGTGGGTTCACTGTGATATGTCTAAAACTCTAAGTAAAAATTATATCAAAACAAATGCCTGTTTATCAATAATCCTAAATCAAAATTTTGAAATTCTGATAACAAGCAATAATACATATTGTGCTTTGATATCTAAATATAGAATCTTATATATAAATAATCTAACTTATTTTGACTTAAAAGTATTGATCTGAATTAGAAAACCTTAGCAAATCATCATTATGAGATTAAAATATACAAAATTAACTTCAGTCAGATCTGACATACATATCTATTCAATAACTAATGTGTTTACTTAATAAATAAGTTAAATTTCAAAAATGTACTGTACAACTTATAACATATCAACAAGAATAAGTTGAACTTTGTTAACAAATTTTTCACTTCTATTATCAATCTAATAACTACTTAATTACTTACTTTTTGTTAATTACTGCATTTTGCTTTAGATGTCATATCCTCGGAGTTACCTATGGTGATGATATGATTATAGTATCTAGTATCTAAATAGTAAATGGAAGAGTTTGGATCGTGCAATAAATACAAGTTAATATTTGGTATCATGAACTTTAAATGTTTGAAAATTCTAAATGATGAATGGCATAAACTATTTTGGTTTCATATTAGAAAATGTTATAATTTGAAAATTAAGTAATAAAGTGTGTGTAAAACATAATATTTGATATATAAAGAAATCCTAAATAATTTAGACTTCTGTTGTATAATTCCACACTAAAGTATACTTCTTTAAATTTACCTTTCAATCAATATCTATAATTAAAAAAAAGTAGAAGTGATAATAAATCTACAAGCTATTGTTGTAAGAAGCCTACATTAGAAATTAAATTTATTATATGATTGTGTTTAACAAAGATTCCATTTACTACATTCTTCTTCTAGAAAAATAATAAGACTGAGTTAAAAATTAACACATATACCTGTAAATTAAAATATCATTTAGTTGATTATAGTTAATGTTAGCAATAAAAGATTTTTATGTAAAAACGACAATAATAATATTTTGCTTTATTTTTTGCCAGAATTCAAGCATTATTTTAACAAGTTTAATTTTAATAAAATATATAAACTCTTTAACATTTCAATACATTATTTATTTAAAGGCTATTAAAATATATTTTATGATATTTATTTTAAATATTAAAGCAAAATTAATAATAGAAATAATTAAATAAAACTATTTTGTATATCAAATATATTTTGCTAGAATAAAAATTCATTAAGTGTAATAAAAATAATAATTACTGAATGGTTACTTAATCAGGATACATCAGAAGAAAAAGATTGAAATTTGATATATCTTTTATTGATAACAATAACTATACTCAACTAAATGATATTTAAATTTACAGGTATATGTGTTAATAGTGATAATAAAACTACAAGCTATTGTTGCAAGAAGCCTACCTTAGAAAAAAAATAGACATTTGAAAAGAGTATTTTTGTAGTGGCCAAAATTCGAATGAAACTATGTTGGCCATTCTATGCCATCAGTGCTAGACAAAAGATACTATAAGCATGATGTTTGGTTGGATGCAATTAGACTCTTCCTGAATCTGGAAGATAATATAGATTGTGTTTAAACCCCAATTTTCTAAAAAATATATCTTTTATCTTGGATTTTCACTATGCCTTAAAACAAGAGTGATTCTATTATTAGACAAAGTTATAAGAAAATTATTAAATCTCTAATTTAAAAGCTTATTCTAAGGTAATTTATACATATGTATCCATTTGAATTCATTCCAAAACCATTGCATAGCAAAATTATTTCTAACATAGGTCAGGAGAATATGATTCGGTCTGACCTATGTATTAAATAAAACTATTACTAAAGAAAAAACTCATAAAAAATATTAAGTTCACAAATATCATAATAAACTTATTTATATATAAAAATATGTTCAATGCCACAAAGATACTCCAAGATCTTGCATTTTGAATATATATATATATATATATTTTGCATTTTGAATATATATATATATATATATTTTTTTTTTTTTTTTTTTTTTTTTATATATATATATATATATATTTAGATGAGATTAACCTTCATTTCACACTCCTTATATTTTACTTGAATAATTTTCTTAAATGTTTAAATATCAAGTTTTTTATTGTAACACTAGTTTTATGATTGATTCTAACTAATGAAACTCCAAAAATTTTGTAATCACATTACATGTGCTATTGTAAATTTGATTTATGTATGTGTAATATGGAGTACACAGATTTGGAAATAAATTTTCTCTCCAACTTATACAAATTTTTTCATTATTGATATAATTTCTTGATCTTAAATGTAAATTTTCTTAATCCTTATAATCAATCATTTCAAATCATTATTTTAAAACTATTACCCATAATGCATAACACAATTGAAAATATCTCAATTGAAACACCTTATAGATAGAATTAATTAATAAAATCATTAACAAGCAAATATGTTCCCATCATCAAACAGCGCTCTTCACATAAATTCTCAATTCTTAATCAAAATTCAAATTATATAAATTAACTCATAATATCTTCATGGACATGTATAGCAGGCCTATGTTAATTTCATATGGTAAAGTATGAAACATTTTGTCCATATTACAATATTCATAAACTTCATTAACTCAAATATTTATGTAGGACTCATGATGCAGGGCTATGTTAACTATACATAAAAAGCAAATATAAATAATCTCTGGTTTATTCTTTTCTTAATTCATTTGAATAGACATGGCTAACAGTAAGTATGATACAATGACAACAAATAATGAATCATTATACTATAACCAATATAATTCAGTAACATAAACATACGTACAACTCAATTCGTTAAACTATATTCTGCTAGTATTCAATTATGACTAACTCAACTGTATATGATACCAATGATAAGTATGAATAATTATTATTATCAAAATGAATTCTGATTATTTAACATCAGTATTTAAATAAAGTAGAGACATAAACAGTTCCAGATATTTCATATATTGATATAGCTTGTCAAAATTAATAGCTCATAATTCTTTAATTTATATGCAAATAATTCACTTCCAAAAGAATATATTCAATGAATCAAATTCTGCATGACAAATATTAATCCACACACTCATATTCATGCATTAATAGTAAATGAATTTAATTTTAGTAATTAAAAAATCCATTTAATTTCTAATTGATTTTAATGTACATATAAATGTAAATCTTTTATTTTGTAATCAATGACTTCATTTATTATTCAGCAATCTCATTTTATTTCAACCCTTTTTATTTCTGTTTATCTATAAAGGAATACACATATATTTCACAAAAACAATTTTTAATTACAGATAAAATATATTTCAAAATCTTTCTTTTTATTTTTATTATAAACCATGATTAATTATATTTGCCCTCCTTTTTACATATTTTAAAATGTATTTTGACCATAACAAAAAAAAAATGCAACAAAAATATTATTATATAATATAAATAAATATAAGGTTATATATATAAAATTTTATCAGTAACAAAGTTAAACTAAAAGCAAGAGGGAAAAAAAACAAATTACATCTCAAATATGTCTCTAACTCTTTAAATGATTGATTCTTGATTTATTTTCTTTCTAAAGTTTTAATAAAACTCTGTGTAAAAATTTATAAATAGCTTATAGATAGTTTCTGTTTGTGTATGAACACTATCCAGTCAATCTTTAAATACTCATATAAATAATCTCTAAATTCTATAGTATTTGACATAGTATTGACAATTTGACAGGTCTTGCCCAAGCTACCATATATAAGAAGAGTAGCAATCTTATACTTTTCTTACATTGATTAATTCTTTTTAATGATTTGAAGATGATTAATGAGAGATAATCAAGAAAGGCAATATTCAAGATACCATTTTAGAGTTAAAGCAGACAATTTGAGAGAGATCCTAGGGGGCTTTCATATGTTCACTCATAGTTTCTTTTACCTTTATCATATGTTTTAGTTAGCATTGAGGTTTTGCTTATGCTTCACAATGGCTTGAATGAGTTCTTTTACAAGCTGTCTCTGTTGTAGAAAAAATTCAAGAAAAAAAAAATATAGATTACTTCCCAGACATGGAAATAAAGTGAATAACACAAGTCTTTTTGTTCTTTATATGAGGTAACTCTTTTCTATTTTTATTTTATTTTTTTATCTTATATGGAAATTAAAAATAAATCTGGGTTCTACATCATCTCCATATAATAACTAGTATTAAATTAATTAATTAATTCACTTTGTTTTTCAAACATAAATTTTATTGAAGTAAATCTGATAATGAGTTAAAATTGCAAAACTCTTATGTAAATAATAAAAAATATATTTTTAGAACTGAATGTAAATTTTTCTATTAGTTAGGTTAATGTCGGAAATTTAAACTTTCACAAATATTCAAACATGCACACACAAATAATAGAATATGTCTGTGTGTATATATGTACACATGTAATAAATTGAGCTTAAATTATTATTGCCTTTCTAACCAACTTTATACTATTCTCTATCCTTTCTTTACCTGATCTAAATTGACTAAAACTGCAAATGAAATATTCACTTCACTATATACACTCTTTTTTTTTTTTTTAGAAAAAAAAACACTCTTATTATGATTCCAAAATTTTTAAAAAACTAGACTAATTGAGAAAGTAAAATAAAGCAATAAACATTATTATCAATATAGTCATTTAATATAAACACTTTCTTAAATATATGAGCAGACGGCACAGTAAATTATGGCATTCCTAATGATAGCTTTTAATTATACTTATTTTAATTAACAGTAATATATACTATCTTAAAATGCAGTAACAAAGGTTGAAAAATAAAACAAAAAATTTATACAGTATATTTGCATATAATTTTCAAAAAAAAAAAATCATATTTGTAATCGAAAACTATTTTGATTTAAATTTTTTACTGTGCATTTGAAAGCTTACCAGAACCTTTCCAATTCATATTACATGACAATTCAATTAAAATAGTATAATAAACACTCAAGATTTTGATGTGACAACAACTTTTATCACAGTTTATACTTATATAAATTTTAGATAAAACAATTTTAAAAACATTTCTGTAGAAATAAAGTCTACCCTAATAGCATCTCAAAAACAAACCCTATTTTGAAAAATGGCATTATTTATCAGGCTAACCAATTACTCAAGAGTAAGGTTTATAGTTTTCATCCTGGATTAAGTATAGAATGGCTACTTTAAAAAAACCCTGCACATGATTAGATTCTGGAAAATAATTTCAAGTTTTAACTAGTCTAGATTCTTAAACATAGCCATGGAAGACATGTATATATATAAATATATTAGACTATGGATAAAGGTTTACCTTTATTGTTTAAAAAAGGTTGCCTTGACAACAAATTGAGATTGTTTATTGTTATTAATATTGGTATTGTATGAGTGTTGATTGCTTTTATACATTTATATTACTACTTATCTAGCCTTGAGTACTATTAGTCTATTATCTAAATATGCATAGTTGGAATGCATTTTTAAGTTCCCTTTGAAAGTTATCATTGACTATTTATTAGTCTGCTTTCAGAACAGATTATAGTTACCTGCAAAATGAGGTTTATTTAAACTTCTTTGAATTAATAGTCAAGTTGTAGTCTTTAGCATTAATATAAAGATATTAGACCATAGACAAACATTGAATTTCCACCTTTATTGTTTAAAGGAAGTTAAATAATAAAGATGGAAATTCATCCTTTATCTATGGTCTAATTGAGGTTATTATTGATATTGGTATTGTTTAAGTGTTGACTTCTTTGATGTATTTATATATATATAATAACAGTAAAAAGGGGTTTACTTAGAAGGATGGATATGGAAATAATAAAACATTGTCATTTTTACACTTAATGAAACAAAAGAACAAAGAATCAGCAAATCATTATCAGAAACAACTGTGAGTAATGAAAATAAAAAATATAGTATCAGCAAATCATCAACAGTTATTCTTTGTCATTGTATTTAAAAGAGACATATAAAATCTTAGACTAATCATTATTAAGTCAATGATAAGCATAAAAAACAATGTTATAAAAAGAAATTATCAATATTTATTCTTGCTGCATGCTCATATACAAGTACTCTAAGCATAGATCAAAAAGAGATGGGATTATTATATCAATGCTGATCATCATTAATGCTATAGGTTATCTGGTATGTCAAGAGTTCTAACCACAAATACATTAGTAATTATTATCGTGAAATATCTAATAAAGTATTTAGATTTTTAAAGCCTACATTTAGTATCATCTAAATAATTTTAAAGAGAATTAATTATACACATGGCCATTGACATATTCTCAATTTTGCTGTGGCTAAGTTAGCTTCTTGATAGTAATCAATCTTGCTGAATATATGTGATCAAAAATAAAGATACAAAATAAGAATCCAGTGATAAATAAATTTATTGGAATAATTTAAAACAATATTTATTAAATATAAAGAACATACATGTGTATGGGTTTATATATATATATATATATATATATATATATATATATATAGTATAGACTGTTTTTTACCACAAAACATATATATATATATTAATGAACTTAAATATATTCCAAACAATGGTGAACAATTTATAAAATAATGTAAATAAAAACTCATAAAGAAATATTTTCGATTATATTCATAGTCATTATCAACTCAACTTTCAAAATGGAATCATCTATTACCAGTTGGGAATAGATAATTTCATTTTGAAAGTTGAGTTGATAATGATTATGAATATAATCAAAAATATTTCTTTATGAGTTTTTATTTACATTATTTTATAAATTGTTTACCATTGTTTGGAATATATTTAAGTTTTGTTGTTATATTATTAATATTAGCAGACATTTTATTTTGTTTTATATATATATATTACTATCAATTTTCTTATATTGAACCTTTTTAATGGCCTTATATTCCCTATTTCTAAAACATTTCAAATTTAGTTATATATTTGACCTTTTTATTAATATGAGATGTAAGTAAAATCATGATTATCTATTCCCACAATTAGAAATTGATCCATACTTATTATTCCACAAGCCCTATTGAATTAATAACTATCAATATAATTATTTACATGTGCTACACCTCATTATCTGTTCATGCTATTAACATTAAACAATTTTATACAAGATATAGTTAAAGAAAAATTCCATGGTAACGATAATACCGACAGTGAATTAAAAAAATGAACATAATTATGTGAACACGATTTATTAAAATTGAGACAAAATTATTTTTAATTATATAATTAAATTATTTGCTTATATAATTTGTTGTAGTTTGATTTCGTAAATTTAAAACATTTATATATGACTTTAATAAATTGTTTTTCTCTTCAATAGTGAAAATTGTAATTATAAATATGCCACTTTTTTTTGGATTAAATAGTGAAGCTATAATTATATGAATAATGTGTAATAGATCTGCTTAGCCTTTCGAGATTCAATGTTGAAATCTCATACTCATAGCTTTGTAAATGAAGACTGTTGTGATTATGCAAATGAGTTTGATTTTTTAATTAGTTAGTCTATTGTTTGGAGAGAGCTAAGCATGCCTCTCTTCTATTAATGGCACTAATATCATTTTCTATGTAGAAAGCCTCTTTAACTTTTCTTTTGACATCATTCTTCTCTGTACAAATTATTTGGGCAGAACTGGGTTCGAATACATGACCTGTAGCTGCTTGGTGGTCCCAGAATGCTGCTGTTCCTTCATTTTTATTTTTAACCCTGTTGTATACATACCTGTGGCAGTTCCATTTATACCTAATGTAACTTCAAATATTGCAAAAAAATTGTCTAACAATTTCAAATTTAGCTTCAGAACACCTCCCAGTACTAACTCATAATAAATAATTCAAAAGATAAAATGGAAAAAGATCAAACCCCTCATGTGGTCTATAAAATGGCATGCCCTCAATTAGGCTAACATGCATCCTACTATGGTGAGACTCAGGCTAACCTTAATACAAGACTTTATCAACACAGGTATGTATACAATAGGGTTAAAAATAAAAATAAAGGAACATCAGTATTCTGGTACCACCAAGCAGCTACAGGCCATGTATTCGAACCCAGTTCTGCCCAAATAATTTGTAAAGAGAAGAATGATGCCAAACGAAAAGTTAAAGAGGCTTTCTATATAGCAAATGATATTAGTGCCATTAATAGACGAGAGGCATGCTTTGTCTCTCCAAACAATGGACTAACTAATTAAATATTCAAATTCATTTGCATAATCACAACAGTCTTCATTCACAAAGTTATGAGTATGATATTCCAACATGGACTCTCGAAATCGCTAAATAGACCTTTTATACATTATTCATATAATTATAGCTTCACTATTTAATGCGGAAAAAAAGTCGCATATTTATAATTATATTACTTTACCAAATTTAATATTTTACGAATGTGTTACCCGTTTTATTTTTCTCATTTGGATAATTTTTCTCTTCAAATCCCTCAGTTTTATGATTTATATATATATAATTGTATAAATAATTATTTCTACACACGATAAGACATTAAATCTAATATTAGAAAACTACAGTTCATTGAGCCTGCACATTAAAAATCAGTAAAATTTGAAATTATAAATAATTATTTATTTTATAACTATGGATCAGGTATGTAACAATTCTCTATATTATATATATGATTTTATGTTATTTTAAATATTTGCTATACTATTGATTAATTATATTTTTGCAGATTTATTAAATTATTAATAATTGTAATTTTGATGCATACTTTATTCTTTATCTTTCGGTATATTATACATGTGCATTTGTCTGGCCAATAGGTATCATAAGAATCGTGTTCGGAATGTTGTTTTTGAATACTGAGTTCAAACTGAAGGAATTCTGGGTAACAAAATGAAGTAATATACATGCGCTTCACGTATGTAATTTAAAAATTCGTTAAAATTTTTTTAATCAAAAACGGCTAAAGCATTTTTGTTTACTAGGTGTAATGTATATGTAGGTACGCGGATAAAATATATTAGACTTCATCAGTTTAAAATTGATTTTGATAATTTAAACAAAGTTTATAAAATCTTGAGAAATATTTTAATAATTACTAATTGCAAAGTAAATTTTATACAACTAATTAATTTGTTGATAATCAAATTAGCTAATAGATATCTTATGGCTAGCCAAAATATTATCTTTTATTTTATTATAATCCCTTTTTAAAACTAATTCTTTGTGAAATTTGTGATGGGTCAGTAAGCCTCAGACCACAGAAACATTTAGAGCTAATCTAAAGCCAATGAAGGTTTTTAATCAATTATGTTAATATTTATTTGACTGTTCCATAGTAAATGTGTATATACATAAATAAATATTAATTTCTCACTATTCTAGCATGTCTTCTATTGCAATCAATAGTGGTAATTAGAATATGATAAAAGTCTCTTATATCTGTTTGAGTTAGCAGGATATAAAAAGTTTTGATCAGGTGACATCAGAATGTGGAGCAGTATGCAGATTAACCTTGGACAATTTTCATGTGTTAGCTGTACATTTTTGACTGATACAATATCTCTGAGAATTTATATTATTTTAAATATTTGCTATGCTATTTATTGATGATATTTTTGTAGATTTATTAAATTATTAATAATTGAAGTTTTGATGCCTACTTTATTCTGTATCTTTCTATACATTGTATGTGTGAGTTGTCTAGTCAATAGGTATCACAGGAATCATGTTGTGGATGCTGCAAGAATTCTGGACAACAAAATTAGTTCTTTTATTTAAATAGTGATCTCAATAAAAGATCTTGAATGAAATAAATCATAAATCACTGTCAAATTGTAAATCTCTTGTTAATTACACTATAGTACCCCAGTGTATAAATTTGAATAAACATGTATTGATAGCTTATCTCAAAATATTTCTTCATATTACAATATGAATTAGAATAAGTTTGTTAGCAGCTTGATTTAGTTCACTTTACACAGCTGTGTTTTAAAAAAGTATTTAATAAAAAACATATAAATTTAATAATAAATAATATAAATTGTCATATGTGTATGTGCATGTAAAGTAGATAAAATAATATATGTGTCACTTAGATTACACTAGTTTTAAATTAAACGAAAAATTAGTTTATACATTTAATCATATATACTATAATACACCATATACTCCTTAATTTACACTTTACAATGCAGTTAACATAAGATTTATTTTATTTCCTTTCTTACAGTTTCAACTGTCCAGCAGTCATCATCAGAGCTATTATCTCAGTACTCTTTCTTCCACATTTCTATAAGAAATGGAATAAAATTTAATACATTTAATCATATTATAAACTATTTTGTAGTGGGAAGCTACCTTATTATAAGTAAAATATGATAAAATGATAAGTTATATTATGTAAGGGAACAAAAAAAATAGTCTTTATATGTGCAAGGATTTAAATTGTGTAGCTTACTAAAATTAAAAATATTTTATGCCTCTTTCTGATCTGGCTCCTAAATGGAATTTTAAATTAATAACTCATCAATTCCTAAGTAAATTTGATGGTAAATCTCAATAAGTTACTTAAAAATATGAGTTAATAAAAATAAATTATTTATTGATCAATTTTTAAAAGTCAATAATGATTTTTTTTTCTTTCTTCCTACCACTAATGTAAATTTAAAAAAACTTTTTTATTCTTTTGTTCATTTAATTTTATTCAATTTAAAAATACCTGTAAAATTATTTGATTCCACAATATGTAAAAGAAATGAAAAAAAATGTTTTTCAAAAAACATTTTGTTGTAAATAAAAAGATGTCAAATCTTGTAACTAGTTAGGGATGAATCTCTTATTTGAAAAACATACATCCATAAAGTCCAGCAATAACAGTGAATAACAGCAACTAGCATATAAATAGACTAAACAAACACTCAGACACTCTACTCGTTTACTCTAGTCAATTAAACCCATGCAGAAAATAGAAACCACTGGTTAAAAAAGTTTTCCATTGTATTTTGGTTAGTAATATCTTGCTTACTATTTTATGCCATTTTTCAATATTCCATTTATAATAGCAAATACGATGACAATCAAAACACCCAGAAAGTAATGTAATCAAATCTAGAGACTAACACTGAAGTTTTTTAAAACTAGTCATTTTCTGCTTTAATTGTGATGTAAAGAAAGAACTAAACCATGCCATAAAACTAATTTGAACTACTATACCACTTAAAACTCCATCTAATATTACCAGAGCACCAGGAGGATAACTACCATCTTTGAAGAAACTAATAAGAACTCTTTCATAAATGTGAGAAAATTAACAATATTTGCAGAAAACCATGGTTTTTACCTTTTTTCAACTTTTCATTTGGTAAGATCTTATTATAATTTTTCTAAGGTCTTAAATTTAAAATCTCTTATTATCTTTCATATTTTGTATATCTAGTAATAGTTTCTAATATATAAGCAACAATTTCATATATTTATTGTTAATAAATTTATTTATTTTGTATTAATCCATTTAGTCTGTGACTGTTTATTGAATTCAATCCGATTTTTTTTTTTAACACTCCTTATACTATTAATATCCACAATCCTAAAAATCATGCAATTCACAGAGGGATATACAGGAATAGTGGTAATAATTTATTAATAATGATGATTGGGCATGAGTTTTCCAAAAAGTAAACTTTTTATTCAGAATGTTTGTCACCTTAAATTTTCTTTGTTTATTATTTATTGAAACTAGAAAAACAAATAAAATACTTTTGGGAATACTTGTTCAGTGCTAGGTTATAAATCATTATCATCATTATCATCACAGATATTTGATTAATATTCTTATATAAATTTAAATTTAATCATTGTTATTCAAAATATATTAATCAATTTTTTTAATCTAAATATTAGCTTTGCTCAATTCTAGAAAAAATTTACCATTACTTATTTGCATATCATTCCTTCACCTAAAATTGCCATTACTATATATATATATATATATATATAAATAATACCTAAAATTGCCATTACTATATATATATAAACAGAATAAAAATAATGTTAAGTTCTTATTTAATAGCCCCACAGATTTGGATGCATTTGTAACAAAATAAAAATGATGACAATGGGAAATGATAACTTTAATATAATGTGAATAAAAGTTTAGCCCAATCATTGGATGGATACCATTTATAACAGAAGAAAAATATAGGTCATACTATATTCTTAGTCATAGTCTAATTATTGATCACCATTTATTACAGAATAAAAATATGAATCAAGGAAATTTAATAATGTCCACGAATTGTAGTCTCATTTATAACAGAATGAAAATAATAAAGTAAACTAAAGTGAATATTAATCAATGAATAACAATATAACACTTGATTCACCAAAACAATGATAATAATGTTTGTTGTAATCTCATACATTAAATAGAATTTAGAACGGATAGAAAATAAATAAAATCATTGTTTCAAGCTATCCTAAAAATATGAGCATTGTTTGCAATAGATTAAAAATAAAACAATAAAACCAAATAACATTATCTTATAAGCAATGATCTATGCCTATTATATAAACCACTTATAATAAATAAAAGTAATGGCAAAGAATTTGACAAATAAACCTTAACATTCCTTATGAATCAAAACACTATCTATAATAACACAAACTTATGCTAAAAGTTAAATGTTATTTATATTTATATTTAAATGAAATGGTTCATGGATGGTTGAGATAATAATTTAATATGCCCTACAAATCTAAAATATCAATGATATCTAAGTAAATATATAATCCACTAATTGATTTCCAATTACAACTACATAAAATAAAAGTAATGCTAACTCACCCATGCTATTCCAATAATACCAATATAAACTTATTAATTAAGTTAATTATAAGATTAAATACTTAATATTGTACAAAATCAATTAACCTAACATTTCTCTCCATTTTCCCCAATTTATAATACTACAAAATAAAATCATCCTATTAGATAATATTAAAATGTATAATATCCAATTACATCACTATATAAAATAAACAATATATTCCTATTTGATAGTTAATCAAATGCTATGGACAAATCATATTCAATTACTCTCCAGTTTAATAAAGCTAAATTGTTAAAACTTTAGACTATAAATATAAATACATATAAAAGATTATTAGTGTTTATTATAATCAAATATTAATATTAAAATTTAATATCTAAATTGAATTTATAAATTGCATCAACAAATTTGTATCAGAATAAAATGTATTATTATTACCAACTCTCTATAATCGAATAAGATTACAATCTTTATAGTTGAATACTGACATAACATAATATACACCTTAATCAATACTAGTTTAAAATAAACTATGTGAATATCTGATTGCAATTACTCTTACTCATCTTGAATAATTATTATTTGTACCTTTATCAATCATCAAATCAATTCAGATATAATTTCTATCTTAATATAATAGTTACTTGCAACTAGAAATATAACTACAATATGCTTCTAATTATGTACTAAACATTTAAGAGTATCAAATCAGTTAATTTATTACTGTATAAAAATCTATATCTGGTCAAATAATAAACATTAAATTCAATATAAAGAAAATGATATGTAATTATACTTTCTTACCCATCTTGTTATTGGAATTTTGAACTTTTTGTAATTCCTAATGAATTATGTAGTATAATCAATTTATGAATAGTATCCTATCAATGTACTATTAATCAATAAATTTGCATTGTAGAATTGAATGACAACAAAACAAATTTACTTGTTTTAAATTAATTCATCATTTATTAACAATGGATAAAATTAAATAAAAATTTATATATATATATATGGAAAAACCATAAACATTTATATACATACGATTTGATTATGCCTTATGCAATAGGTTCTGAAGTGATATTGATTCTTTTAAATTAAATAGGTGATTGTACATTGAACTTCACCTGATTAAAATGTACATTTATGTAATGCAGACATTTTATAATATATACACACTTTTCAAAACATAAGAGAGTTCCGGACATAATTAACCTTTATATAAAAGAAGTTAATAGAAAAATATATATATACTAAAGATGAACCTATCTATTTATTTATGTCATTCCAAGAGAATAAAACAAAAATAAATACTTGAAATTAATTTATAGTCAGCAAATAAATAAATATTTTATAATTATAATTATGAAGCTGTATAATATATATTTAAATCTAGAAAAACATAACTCTCCTATATTTTATATATGTGTTAAAATATATCCTTACTTAACTTAAATTATACTATTTACATCTTATGCATTATTATATATATATATATATATATATATATAACAAAAATAATTATAATAGCAATAATAATATATTAGCAAATGACTTGATTAATTATCCACAAATACATTTTGAAAATAGTACCCCAGTTCAAAGGCCTATTTCTTCAACTACAATCTAGATATTTTGTTATTCTAAGAAATTACAAAGATCATGAAAAGCCAATAGATTCAAAGCACATTTTGTTAGTTCCTATCTTTTTTAAATATTCCAAATTATTCTCTCATCTAGCAGATATTTTATTGATATGACATTCTAGGCATATAGACACTAGTTTATATCCATAACAATTTAATATAGATATCCTTTCCTTTAACAGTATCTGATTCATAAAATATTATATGAATAGATGCTAATTTCATCCATGATGATGTGATGGAAATTGAGCCCATTTATATCTTGCATATAAATAATTCATCTATCTCATGGAATTATATCTGGAGGTGAACATAATCTTTGTGTACATTCTTGTGATGTTAGCATTTATATCTCATTCTTGAAAAGTAAGTAATATTCATTTTTAAAACAAAGACATATTCCAAAGGTTTTTTTCTTAAAATGCTATGAATTATTTTCATTCTTCAAAAAATTATCACCCCGCACAAGTCCTTGATAAGTTTGTCCAGTTTAAAAACAAATACTATTACTTTAATCCTATCATTCTATCCATTTAATAATTATATACTTTTAAAAATAAATAAAAAATCATATAAAAAAACTTAGGTTCACTTCTATTGAAACCAAGACACAAAAGAAAGAGAGAGAGTTTTAAATTGTTTAGTCCTACTTATAAATTTTTTTAATTGATGTCAGAGAAACTATAGCAATGCTCTACATTAACTCTTTGGTCAATTTCATTTAGGGTCCCATATATAAAAACTTTATTAAAGAATAATAATAATAAACAAAAATAAATATTTTAGACATTATTATATATAATAAATAATATTTACATTTAAAAAAAATATAAATAACATTCTTTTAATTCAACACAAACTACAATAATTTATAGTATATTCTTACCATACTACACTGGAAATTTATTTTTACACATATCTTACCCATATAATATTATACAAATAAAATAACAAATGTATTGGAGACATTAAATATTTAGGTAAATTATTTGTAATTTGCTATTGTGAATGCAATAACTAAAATATACATAATAATCAAATAAATAATAACTTTATCAAAACTATAAATTTTATTATTTACACAATCATTTTTAAAAGTAATAGTCAATTTATAATTTTTATACATGTTTCTATCAGTAAACATGATGTGGTAAGCTTCTCATTAGATCAGTTGAGTTTACATTAAACAATAATTGAGTTTTTCTTGAAATACACTCACATCATTTCATTTGATACTGAAGTTTAAATATGAATTTTAATGGTAATTTTTTGTCTATAGGCTTAATATTAATTAACAGACAGAACTAATAATGAACTTATTTTAAAATGATGTTACTTAAAAGCAAACATTTAAATATGTAAATATTAATTAATTAAACACTACATAAATATATTAATGTTATTTTATTTACAATTCTATAGAAATTTAGTCTTTTTCTGATAGACATTTGATGAAAAATCAACATGTTTTTATCAGTAAATCTAATGTTATCTCTGTAATTTATTGCATATATTAATAAGTGAAGCCAAATGCTAGATTTGAGTTACAGTTTTAAAAAAATTAAAATTATCATGCATCCCCTGAAATTGTTCCACATATCCTTTGACGTTTCATAGAAGCCTGATATACTAACAATTGGAACAGAATTACTTTGAGTGAAATTGTATCCTCTGCATTTATAATAAACAATTTAAAAACAAATATAAATAATTAATAAAATTGCAAAAAAAAATCAAGTCAGATGCCGCTGATGCTGACAGTAACAGAAACCAGTCTGGGGTTGAGGATATTCTCAAAGCTTGTTAAGAGCTTATTTAGCAAGCTCTATATATAAAATTAATTAATAAATATCTAAGTAAAAAATATTTTACATAATAGATATGTTGATGATTCATTAATTATATAAAAAAAAGTAATATTCTTTTTAAGAATAAAATAATAAATTCAAATTTATATTTATTTATAAATAATTTTATTGAAAAACCATATGTAATAATGATACAATTGTAAAGTCAGGCAACCAAATGTTCTGATGTGGTTACTGGTGTTGTTAATCCAGCTTAATCAGGTTCCACGTGTTGTCAACTAAAAATCTGGAAGAGATTATTCTGTCCTTAAGGCGAAATTCCTTTAGCTTGGAAATGAATGTGTCTTCAGGCTTGGGATGAGGAAAGGTAAATTTGTTGCGACATCTGGCCATCCAGATGGCATAAGTGAGAAAGGTTGAGAGTCTTGTGGTGACATAATCCCTGGACAGGAAGCATCATTTAATATTTAAGATTTTGTTCAGGGAAATGTGGCAGTGGTAAGTAATGAAAGTTCTGATTTTGTCATATGCTGGGCAATCATTTATCATATGATCAAAGGTTTCACAGGTTCTATGGCAGTTATGACACATAGGATCTATATTCTTGAGGAATCTCCTGTAGTGCAGGAACCAGTTTGTCTGGAGTGAATTCAGGTTGATTTTTATGAGAAAGTCCAGGAACCTTGGCTCCAGCTTGAGATGCTTGAAAAACCTGGTGCCCACGTGATTGTTACCACCGAGGTAAGGAATGGTAGAGTTTTGTGTGGGAAATAGCAGGCCATGAGCATCCCAAATGGAGATTTTTTGTCTGAATACTAGGGTAGAGTGGCCATTGTGAGCGAAAAGGTAGTCAAGTATCTGATTTAGCCAGCTTATCTTTGAAGGTGGAGGTCTGTCTGATGGAATGACTGGTTGTTCCGCTACAATCTGGGGAAATTTCTTTTGTAGGATGTGGATCAGAGAGTGGCATGCAATGACATACCATTATTTTTACTATGTCGCTGCATGCGTTCAATTCCTATGGCTGCTGTTTTACCATTCCACAACAGCCGTGCACAGATTCAGTTGATTTTTGTATTGAAAGTCTTTGTCATATTAATTATGGATAGATAGTAGCTAATCTTTGCCATTACCTTGATATTGAGGAGAGAGATTTTCCCTTGCAGTGATAAATAAACCTTGGCAAGGTTTTTAACTGTGTTGGTGGCGGCTTCAATGATGGAATTCTGTATTTGTATCGACATGGCTTGCGGTGACTTGTATATGGGAAACCCCAAAAAGTTTTGGGGGTCTGCTGAGAAAGGCCATGATATCTTCTTGCCGGTATTGATTTTCCAGGCCGATGACTTGTTGAGGTTGAAGGAAAGTTTGGAGGATTCGGAAAATTTTTTGATTTGTATGAGAGGTTTTAGATATTTTTGGGAGGGTAAGGTGACAAGGACATCATCCATGTAGGCAAATGCTTTACAGTGTTACTTCAGCTGGGGTATAAAGATTCCTGGAAGTTCTGCCTCAATCTGTTTAAGAAGGGGGGTTAAGTAGAGTATAAATAGGAGACCGCTAAGTGGAGATCCTTGGGGTATGGATTTTGAAGGAATAAAACCATCTGTAAAGAAACCATTCAGGGAAATGTGGACCAATCTGTTGTTTAGTAGATTGTCCAATATCTGAATGATTTGAGTAGGAATGTCTAGTGCTGAGAGGCAATTGAGCAGGATGTTGACATCTACTGAATCAAATGCTTCAGAGATGTCTAGCTGAACGGCAATGGGTTTGTATAGATTCTTGAATCTGATATGATCACAGTGAATTTTTACCTCCCCGATTGCAGAGAGTGTGGATGAGCCCTTCTTTGCAAATTGCAACTGGGATATGTTGTCCAGAATAACATCTTGTATTTTCTCCTTGATCACACCTTCAATGACTTTTAATAGGATTGGGGTCATGGAGATTGGTCTTATGCTAGATAGAGCAGATGCGTCCCGGTTTTTCTTAAGAAAGGGGACCATTGCTATGGGATAAAGTTTGGGGATGATTTTTTTGCTGTTTGCAAGATGGTTAATTAGTTTTAATACTATGGGAGCTGTGAAATTCTCAAGGTGCGTAAGTATGAACTTTGGAATGCCGTGTAGTCCTGGATGGACATTGGACGGTAGGGCGGCCAAGCGGTTTTTGATGTTTGATATTGTTATTACATGTTCATTGTTTTGTGATGTCTCATGCCACTGATTTGTGGGGTAGGTAACAGAGTTTGATAGGTGGTTTTTGAAATATGACTCTATTTGAATGAGCATTTGGTTGCCGGAGGTATGGCTACCACCGATGAGGAGGGACAAAGGAGTTTTTTGTTTCTTCCTTGCCCCCAGAGCCCATCTGAGATAGCCACGTGTCCAGCAGTGTTGGCCAGGTAAGTATAACCTAGCATTCTTTGTTGCTATTATTTCAGCAATCGCAGCTTGTTTCTGCTTGTACTGTGTTTTAAGTAATAGGACGTTGTCTATAGTACCATCACTTGAGAAATTTTTAATCCTATGGTGAAGCAAATCAAGCTCATTCATAAGGGTTGTTGACCCTTTATGTTTTTTGGTGTGCTGTATGATTATGGTTTGGAGGATGCCTGTGAAGGCGAACCAGGCTTCCTCAGGATTTATGTTAAGAATGTCAATTTTTTCAAAGAGTATGTAGGCATCTGAGAAGACAGCTTCCATGGCAGAAGACAGCTTCCATGGCAGCAGCTTTAGTTATAATTCTGATTGTTTTATTGTAGTCTATGGGAGTGTAGGAGTCCAGATCTAGAGACACTATCAGGGCAAGATGGTCTGAGAAGGGAACGGGTTGAAGCTTGGCTTCCAAACCATAGTGCAGCTCTGAGGTGTAAAACATTAGGTCAATCAGCATTCTAGAGCTCTTCGTATAGAATGATAATGCATCTGCAGGGAAGAAACCTCTGCCATTTATGAATCCCCTGGCTAAGAGATGGAGGTATTTCCATGTGAACACATCATATTGCAGGTTGAAGTCACCCAAGAGGATTGTAGTGCCTGTGTTGTTTGCAGTGGTGAGATTTATGGTGTGTATTATTCTAGAATAAGTCAATGGGTTGTTCTGGCAGTATACGTATATTGCAATGAATTCACTAGATTGGTATATAAGCTTGATTGCAATGAGATTGGCATCATGGTAAAGCACTTTATAGGAAGAAGGTGGTTTCCTGTTATTAATGATGATTCCTACCCCTCCAGCAGCTGATGTATTAGTAGACAGAAGAGTGAAGCCCAGTTTTGAAAGTTCGAGAATTATGTGAGAGTTGGAGTTTAGGTGATATATGGTCTCTCCTAAGAATAAAATATGAGGAGCTGTAAGATGGAAAAAATGCCTAATCGCATATAAACGGTCAGTAGAATTAATTCCCCTGATGTTAAGACCAATGATTTGGCACTTGATCCTATCCATAAAGATTATTGCTGCTGGATTTCACCGCCAGCAAAATCTTTGATTGAAGGTTGTAATGGTCCTTGTGATCACTGAATTTCTGATCTGGCAAGGATGGCCTGTGGAAATCAGCTCGAAAGAGCTCAGTTTCATTGTGTGATTCATGACTGAGAGAGTTTTTTGGTGTGCTTTGTACCTTCCTCTTGTTTTTTTCCAGAATAGAATTTACACTGTGGGGAAAGGAGAACTTTAGGTAGTTTGGCTCGGAAGCAGGAGATAGGTGTGAGTCCTCTTCTTCGGAGTAGGCCTTTGAAAGTTTGGAAGATTTTTGTTTATTATTAGCATTAGGGGGTAGGTTGAAATCCATGTCTGAGTCATAGTCAGAGATGGGTGGTGAAGATCTATTTTTTGTAGGTGTGGGAGCTTTCATATGGGATGAAATTCATATAGGATATTGATAGTTTTGATGCCTCCATTATAGATTTAGTGTTAGAAACCGCTGGTTTTGATCTTAGAGGTCTTAGGGTTCCGAGTGCATTGTTATGGTCTTGATGGTCTATGCTGAGAGGTGCATCATCTGTATCGTCAGAAGAGATTGTTAGATTTTTGCGTCTAGAGGCATTATTTGGTTCTTTTGATTTTGAGCTTTTTGGTAAGTTGTCTGGTTTCTGTGAGTTATCTCTGGGCTTGGAGCCATTTGGGTTTTGATATGCTATTTGTATCTGTTTGCTGTCATTGGATGGTTTTCCCTTGAGTTTATTAGGATTCATAAGGTCTTTGGTGCTGGTTACTCTACTGTAGGATACGACTTCAGCTTCAGCAGTATGCAGGCCTGGAGTGTTTGTGGTTGGCATTTCATTATGTGTGACATTAGCAGGTGTGAGTGTATGAGGTGCTTTACATTTGTGAAACTTATTTTCCTTTTGACCACAAGAGGTGCATATTTTTGCTGGGCATTCTTTTATGAGATGTGTTCTTAGGCCGCAATGAAAACATTGCGGCCTGACGCCAACGAAGGAAAGTATCATTGGACAACCTTTTGCTTTAATGGTAGTTGATATGTCGGTGGGCCCTAGACCTTTTTTTAGTTGAATTTGAAATGATGCAGTGTTGGATAGGATGGACTTGATCGTCTTGTCTACTGGCAGATATGAGAAATTCTGGATTTTCCCGTAAGGTAAAAGGATTTCTTGGAGGAGATTATTGTCAAGGCCCATGATACAATTCTTGAGGGTTCCGATAAGGGTAGCAGGTCTGTTTGTATCAACATATATAAGGAATTTGTTGTCTAGTTTTTTGAAATTTGATTTAAATTCATTTCGGAAGGCACAAGTGGCAAATTCAACAGCAATGTATCTGTCATTTGGGTGAGTGAGGATCCGGTGTATGCCCTCTGTTAATTTGTATTGTTTTATCAATTCGTATAGTGCTGTAATGGGGAATTTATGGAGTGAGCAATTTGGTTCTGTTACTGCCAGAACAACACTTTTATCATTGTGGTAGTTTACAAAGGATTTGAGGAGGGTTGGAGGTATTGTTTGGTTGAAGTCAACACAGAGGCCTTGGTATTGATTCTCAGTGAAGTCATTTATGGAGAATTAATTGGTCTCAAGCCCCAAGGAGGTTTGATTTTCCTGTTGTAGATTTTTTAGTTTTAGTATATCTAACATGGTAAGGTCGTGATTAATTTTACTTGCTGTTCCGGGTATGGAGCAGGTTTCGTTGTATGAATTAGTTTTTAAGTTGTTGGTATTTTGTATAGACTTAGATGGACTTGTAGTACCAATTTTTGCTATGTTAGCATATGATATATTTATTAAAGAAAATTTATGAATTCTGTAAATTTCCTTCATATAGGAATAGAAGAGTATCACAATTTAATCATAAAGCATAATATAAAAATTATCTGAAATCAGAGAATGAGAAAGATATTTAAAATAACAATTAAAATAATCTACTAAAAAATAACTTGATAACTTTTCATTTAAATTAAAATTATATATATTGTTATACATAGGAATATGGTGTTATATATAACAATTTAAAAATAAAAGTTAAAAAAAAAAAAAATTTTATATATATATATGTGTGTGTGTGTGTGTTTAAATAAAACTAAAAAGGAGGCAGTTAATTTTTAGGTAAAAATACAAATATATTTTTCTTTAAATAAAATCAAAAGGCTGGGCAAAACCTATTAAAATGTAGGAATGTTTTTTTTTTAATTTAATATTTCTGCTCTCTTTTAACTAAAACAAAATTTCCAAGAAAATACATTATAAATTTAACTGTAAAAATAAATATAATGTTACTTAGTAAAAGAATTTTGTTGTAAAAAAAATAATTAAAACTAGGCAATTAGCATCTAATTAAAGATCTCTATAATTTGTGTAAATTGTATGATCAGATGGAATTTGATTTTATTAAAAATTAATATTTCCAACTGATTAGATAATAAGTTTGATGGAGTTGTAATTAAAAAGTAAAAAGAGAAGATTAATAAAAACTAATGAATAATATGAGTAGTCACAATGTATGATAAAGGTATAAAAGCTAAAAAATTTGGTATTATTTTATACTTCTGACAGTACTTGCCTAGAGAAGTCTACAGAGGTTGCTGAATTTTCTGTTAAGAGTCTGTCATTTAGTTTTCTATTAAGTCAGTTACTCTGTTAAGCATTCTACTGCCAGTTTGCTATATAAAATTTCCCATCCATCAATCAGGAATGTGTAGCAATATTTGTGGACATCTTAACCTTATCATACACTTCTAAACTGCAGACAGGTGTTCATTCGGTGGTCAACACCCAATTTCTTTTACATCTAATGCCCAATATGTAATAAAAATCTTTGTCTACCATTACTGAGATCTATGCTTGTAAAATATAAATGTTATTGTGAACAAGACCAAGATATGTGCCAATCTGGACTAGAGAAGCAAACAATTGCCAAAAGAGGCTAGAAACTAATAAACTCCACTATCTTCGATGAGAAGAATAATAATCACTTCTAAAATGAAGCTAGAACAAACATCTATGTAAATATAAAATACAAAATTCAATGTCTAAACAAAATGTTATTCTTTTGAAACTTTATAATTAAAAAGCAATTGTGTTGTTTATCCTAACTTTAGAAATGGACTACTCCTTAGCAAAGAAGGCTGGAATTAATTTATTTTATTTTTATTTGACTATAATGGTAATGTTTTTCTTATGTTTTGTGTGTATATAAATAAACGTGTTATTTTAATTTGTTAATTTTGCTTAGTTTTCTCTCTTTCAATACCTTAACATATAACATTTTAATTACAATATAATAGTATTAATTAATTTAAAGATAATAATATGTGTGTTATAAATATACTTGCTCTGATAATCTGATTTAAGCCAGTTTCTTACTCTTTGTACTAGCCAAGTAAAATCAAGCAGTGGAAGCATTTTACAACTCTTTTTTTGTCAATATTCTACTTAGTTGGACTATGCCTGGGAATTACCCCATTATAAATAAAAATATCCACAAGAAAGATGTTTGCTTCCTGCAGCTCTGGAAAGATTCAAGGGTCTGGAAATGTGACTGTGGATTGTATATTTTGTATCCTCTTGATCTTACTATTGATATGAATAGTAGATAAAATATTAACCACATTTAACTCCATGATTGAAATAATGAAATCCACTAAATGCATAAAATATTAATTTAGAATTAATAATTTAATTTAAATGTAAAAACATGTTATTGTGAACAGTGTGTTTTTGTTATTATACGTATATAACCATTAAAAACCAGACAACACATAGATAATCCCAATATAGATAACAATCAACAATCTCAAACTGTTGTCAAAGTAATCTCCATTTAACAATAAAGGTAGAATAATGTCTTTATATATGATTCCATGTATTTATATAGACATTAAAGATTGCAATTTGACAACAGATTGAAATTATGGATACAAAATAGTTTAAATAAACCTCCTGAAACAGGAAATATAACTTGTTCTGAAGGTAGACTAATAAATAGTCAATTATAATATTACAAATTGCAATCATAATTTTCAAATTGAACCCAAGATTGACCTTAGGACAACATGAGTGTGACAAGAATCTCGGCCTCAGGGTGACCTTTGAGCATTCCATCATCAGATTTTCAATTGGATGGATGGTTGAAGAGTCGTAGGGTGGAGTAGGTTGAAGCCTGTCCATTAAAGTATAAGGTTTGGCTATATATATATATATATATATATATATATCTGAGCACTTATAGCATATATGCGTAGAGATGGTAATCTGGACCAACTGATGATTGCTGGTTTAACACGAAATATGTATATTGATGATTATTTATCTTTTCAACATATGTGTATTCAAGTGTATCAGTGTTATGAGATAGTGTGGAGAATGATGGGTCATGTGAAAATCTGTGCTCATATACCCTATATATTAAATAATAAGTGTAGTAGTGCTCAAGGCTAAATGGTTTTATAAGTTACCATTAGAAAACAGCACACTTAGACAATCCCAATATAGATAACAATTAAAATATCTCTGCTCTGCATAATTTAATGCAGTGATAAAGTATCAGCCTCTGGAACTTAAAGTCTTCTGATCAATTCCAGTTCTGAAACTTCCAGCTCTTAAACTTTTCATTAATTTCCAAGCAACAAAGCCATTCAATTAATTTACTTTTATTAAAAAATATATATTTATAACTCTAAAATAATGTATAACATAATAATACTTAATAAAAATAAATAAATGTAGTAACAACAAAATGATACTAATACTAAAAAGAAATGGATAAAATTACAATATTCTGAAAAGATATGTAATAAAATTAATTAAAAATAAAAGTCTGCAAATTTCATGGACAAACGATAAAAAGATTTGATTATTTAATAAATAAGAAAAAATAAAATTGGTATAATATAAAACAAAATTAGTATAATATATAAAATAGAAAGCCTATGATAATACCAAGTATATATAAGCATTATAGTTGTCAATGAAAGAAAAAATAAAAATAAAATTATACATTAAAAAAGCATAATGCATAATCAATAACACTTGTATATTTTATAGATATAATAAAAAATAATATAAAAACCTTTTAACATTAGTAGTAGTAATAGTACTTTATACAATAACCTATACTTTAATCACATAGTTTCATTCTTTTCTTCTCATGCTAAAAATAATAAAATATTCATAGATTAAACTGTCATTTTTCTTCTGCTATCCATCATAATTCATTATATTCAATAAAAGGTTTTAAACTTCTAGTAAACCTATTATATATGTTATAATGATCGAAATGAAAGTGAAGATCGAATCTAACCACAAAAACAATATCTGCAACTACCAGGGCGCCTTCTAGGCATTTGAGCCTAGAAAAATTTATAGAGTAGGCAGATATGCGCTGTTAAGATTCCACTTTATTTAAATATTCCGATCGTTAGCCCAAGTCACTAGCTCAGCGGAGACGCAGAGATAAAAATCTATAAATTTTATATCTTAAATATAAAATAATAAAAGCCACTGCCAGAAATTAACACATAAAAATATTTATTTATGCACATATAAAATAACATTTAAATTTTGAGGAATAAGTTTAACATTTTAGATTTTTATATTAACTTTTAATTTTACATTTAACTAAGTTTCAATGAGTTTAATATTTTATTTAGATAGTCAAGTATGAATAGACTACATAGATCTGCATTTGAAAAGAAAATATTCTTCCCTGATTTAACCTTAGGCAACAAATTTCGCAACCAAACTGGCGCCAATCCATCTGATACATTCATGTATTCAATGTAGCATGATACGACAACACAAAATACTATACTGTTAGGAAATGTACATCTGAACAATAAGTAGAAATAGAGAAGACATTGACTCTCCACCAACAGGAATGTGACATCTGTTGGCAAGTAGAACAATAAACAAAAAACTCCATAGGAATGGACTGCGGTCTTCTGCCGACTTACAAACCCATCCATAGGCAAACAGAGGGTGTGTGGTGTATATCTATAATCCTGCCTGTAGCGGACCTCATACTACATCTACTAATTACACAAATATATCCAATCCATTGAACCAATTCAACTACGAAATGAATAACCTAAGATTACCCTCCCTTAATATAACTTTACGAAACTATATAGCCATTCATGCCCGACTTAAATTTAACATTTAAATACGTTCGCACAAATGCATTTTACAAAATTTGTTTTAAAATGTTGAGTACAGATCAGCTGCACAGATTCCATGGTCAAAAACATTCCAAATTAAACACAACCGATCAAAATACAAAGTCATCGATAAACATCACTTGCATAGGGAATATACAAATCCCATTAGCATTCATCGTAAGATGCTTGCAGTGATATCGTTGACATATATTCTAATCGAATGTGAAAACCACAACATTATCAACCGCTAACGAATCTATGCAACGTCTATACCCAACCTAAATTTCATCATTTAAAATTTAAACAATAAACAATTTATACAATAAGAAAGAAAAAAAATGGAAATGATTTTTATCAATCGGAAAACATATAAAATTAAACATTATTAATTTGATTTAAAAACTTACAAAAGTCAGATAAGAGTCCGTTTTAACATTTAAGTTGGCTTGTTTATTAATTTGTAAAACTTGACGAAAGTTCTCAGGGCACTCGTGGTTTATTAAAAGATCGTGCCACGTTGGGAGACCATTTTAACGATCGGGGGAGAAGGAGACTTCACGTAATCTGCACTACAGGGCGCCACTGGGCATTTGAACCTAGAAAATTTATATAGTAGGCAGGTACGTTAAGTTTAAAAAAAAAATTTTATTTTAATTTATATATTTGGATTCCGATCATTTGCCCAAGGTCACTAGCTCATAGAGTAGCAGAGATTTTAAAACATTTATAAGTTTAAATAGACTTCTATTCTCAAAGTATATATTAAATATTTAGAACAATAAAATAAAAGAAGCCACTGCCAGTAATTAACACACAAATAGATTTTTATTAACGCACATTTAAAATTGAAGATTAAATTTATTTTTTAGATTTTAACATTAATATAAATTTTTTTTAAATTTAAATTACTATTTTAAATAGATCGCACAGATGGATATTTAAATTATATTTTACTTTAGCATGTCGAGCATAGATAGTCTACATAGTTTTTTTTTTCACTTAAAAACTTATCAAAACATTCATTCAATCTCAGACTAAAAATTTGTAGTCAACCCAATGCCTGCTTCCAGATATATAGTAGCAATCAATGCAATACGAAGATGCTAGCATAAAATCACGCCACAGGAATGTACATCTGGCAGTGTGATATTATTTGAAGGAAATGATCCAGGTCTAGATCAGGAAAGTGCCTCTGTCTGACTAAGGAATCATGTATATAAATTTTTTTAAAGAGTGCTACGTATGGGGGAAAGCAGTCTTTCTGCCGTCTTATAAATCCCTGTCCATAGAGCTAGGAGGGGTCAATGGTGCAGGAAATACATCTGCGACCATTTTCAACGATATGACTGCCTCTTTGGGGTCATGCATTCAGTTGGGCACGTTGCCCTGTATGCTAAACACACTTCACATTACATTAATATAAACGTCTATATATCTCTCCACTAGCACTGACACAACCACAAAACAAATAGCCTGAAATTAAAATCTGTTAAATTAAACATAAATGAATTTAAACAGTTATTAATCTTTATCCATGCAGCTATCTACACCCAACTTTAAATTTAATACATTTTAGTTAAAACATAATACACACACAAAAAAATGAACTGGAAATGATTGCTTAAACATCTACATAAAAAAATATCAATAATTGAATTTGCATTCTTTAAGTCAGATAAGAGTTCTTATTTTCAGTTATTAATTACTTGCAATTTTAGGAAAGTTATTAGATAGATATAATAGTTCATACTTTATGGATTTAATAGATTGAGAAGTCCATCTTCGTGATCACTTTTGTAGATTTTGTCCTTCTTTGAAATAAAACTGCGACTTGCCATGCATTTGGTCAGGAACTGTCATCCAGAGGCCTCAGCTGGTTGTCTGGAAAATTAAATTTATTGCAGACTTCCACATCGTGAAAATCTGCAATATAGCTAGTTATAACGATCTATTCATAGTCAGCTCTAAGATAACAATTATAATAATAATTCAGCTCTTTATATTTTTATTAGTCTCTTATCATTAGATCTTGAGATTCAACGAGCAAGACGTCACTAATCCATTCGTGTTTCAGTTATGGTCCGTGCTGTCATTTTCGTGTTTGGATTGATCATTTAATTCCTTTGTATTCTCTTATCTGACCATTTAATTTATTTTACATGCCTCACGAGGTAGTTTGCTTTTGAACAATCATTTAATTAATAAGACAATCATTTCCATTTTCTAAGACTATAGAAATCAACATTATTTCTATTTTTAAAATATCAATCATTATATCTTTACTTTTTACAAAAAAAATTACTTTCAAATATTTTTTTTTTTTTGTAAAAAGTTTTTAAAGTTGTCCATCATGCGATCTATATATACGTTAAACAGTTTTTAAATTAAGTTTTTTTTTTCTTTTTAATAAATCAATTTTTATTTATGGTCTTTTATTTTAATTTTAAAATAATGTGACGGGATATTATATTCCGTTACAATGTATATAAAAAAATGATAAAATATTATAAATCATTTACATATTAAAACAAATCAGGCAAAATTATATACTTATACATGGTAAATGAATTTCAAATCAAGCAATATGTATATACATATGTACACAAGTCTATATATATATATAATGTTAAAATATATATAAATGACAGAAGGCTGATCAACTTTCATAGGTTTTGAATATATAAATGTATCCATCCACATTAATTATCAAAAAAAAAATTGAGAATAAAATTATTCATATATATATACATATGTAACTGTGTATGTATGCAAATTAACATTTATAATGCTAACCAAATTATTAAGACTTTATCACAGGACTATGGTTTACTTGTTAATATATTATGCATGTATATATATATATATATGATAAACTTACAAGCGAACAACTATTGATGTGTGTTGAGAGTGAATTAATGTCAGTAAGTGGTGATATGTATGGAAAAACATTTCTGTGTATGGATGTGATATGAATACATATATATTTCTGTTTAATACATCATATTTTATTTACATATATTTTACCACTTTTAATATATGTGCTGTACTAATCTTATAATAGCTCAACAATGTCATGTGGAGCACATGATACTCTCAAACTCAAACACATTATAGAGACTTTTGTAAAGATAAGAGTGGTCATTCTATCTTTAAATATACATTATAGTTATATAAGACAATCTGAAGCATCTCAGTTTGAGAGCATGAAAATAATTCTTTAATCAATTTTACATCTATTATTTTCTTTCATATATTAACATTCATAAAAAAATGTCAAATTACTACTTGTTAATATTAAAATAATATAAGTTTAAAAATAGGATGGCCAGTCTTATCTATAAAAAAGTCTATCTTGGGTTTGATTTTGAGAATATCCTCAGTACTCAATATGTAATCATTGAGCTATTATAAAATCAATACAGTGTATATATATATATTGTAACGTAATATATATATATATATATATATATATATATATATATATATATGTGTGTTGCATTTAAATTTTAATACTTGACTTTTTTGTAAATATCTAATACTGAATTAAATGCACAAACTTTCAAAATGCACAAATAACGAATAATTAATTTATTAATGTTTGATTTAAATATTAAAATAAGCTTTAAAAAATTATAGAATCGAAAGAAAGATTCTAATCTTTAAATAAAGTATAAAATAAAAACCTTTTTAATAATAGCGAAGAGTTTTTAATTTTTAAATATAAAAATTACAAACAGATCCTTAGGGTAAAATGACAATAAAAAAGATGATTACGAAATAGATAAGAGTCTAGAAATAGAAACAAAAGAGTTGCCTTTCCCACCCAAAGATATAGACACAAACCTCAGAGAAAAAATCCACATAGCCAGAAACTCAATCTATTTAGCCACAAACCCAAAATCTACTTGGTCAAAAACTTAATGAACTAATGAAATATAAATAATGAAATATGTTTGATGGATCCCTGCATTCCTGAGATAAGGTGCCTGAGGACTATGAAATGAAAATCCGAAAGCAATAATTAGTTAGAGGATTAGAAAATTAAAAATTTAAATTCATTCATCTTTGCTGAAAGTAGAAATAAAAATTTAAAAAGCTATTATCGCTGTCACCCAAGATGTAATCAGCTTCATCATGCTTCCTTCGGTACAGTCGGCCAAAGCAGCTTTCATCTCCATGGATCCCAGGCTTGAACCACGGATCCCGTTTTCAGAAATCATCGGAAATCCTCATAAATCGTCATAAGTATTCATAGATCTTCATCGTGAAGAAATGAGCTCAGACAAAAGAATATAATTTATATATGATAAAAATGAAATCTAAACTCTCTTAAATTTAAAATCTTTGAACTTTATTTGCTTCTAAAAATGAACTATAAACTTTCTTTCCTGAACAAACCTGAACTTTATCTTTTATAAACTTTTCAATTTTAAACCCTGATCTAAAGTTTTAAACGTAATCTCTTAAAATATGTATTGTTTTTTTTATTTTTTTTTATTTTTATTCATGCTTAATTAATATCTGTTTGTAATAGGGTAGGGGTTTGTGATTGCAAACTTAAATTTAAAAAAATAGAAACACATCGTTATTTGTGCATTCGTGAATTTAAAGGAAAAGAAAATAGGTCAATTAGTATTTTGTAGTAAAATAAGTTAAATATAATATGTCATCTTAAAATGATTTTAAAACCTTGAACTAAAGTTTTTTTTTAATTAAATTAATAAAATGATTTAAATGTTAGTTGAGTGTGGATGGCTGCTAGACTCTTTTAAATATGTTAGTTTTAAAGGGTTTTGAATTCGGACTATTTGTTTCATAGTTGTGTCAATGCTGGTGGAGAGATATATGGATGTTTATATCAATGTAATGTGAAGTGTGTTAGCACCTAGGGTGACGAGTCCAACTAAATGCATGACCCCAAAGAGGTAGTCATATCATTGAAATGGATGCAGACATATTTCCTGCACCATTGACCCATTCCAGCTCTATGGATTGGGAAGATAAGCACGGCAAAATAGACCACTCTCCCATCCATATGAAGTGTTATTCTTTTATTATATTACATGCATGATTCCTTCATGTATTGACAAAGGTCATGTTTCTTCAAATAATATCACGCTTTTCAGATGCACATTCCTGTCAGCATGATTTGATGCTAACATGTTCACATTGCATGGGTTGTGGACATATATCTGGAAGCGAGTGTTGGTGTGGCTGCGAACTTTTAGCCTGGAGTCAAATGTTTTTGAAAATCTTTTGTGTGCATCGTCTAGGTGGCTCATCTATACTCAACATTCTAAGATTAAAATTAAAGTTAAGACAAATAAAAATAATAATGAAACATAAAACATTTTTTTTATAAATATAATTTTTTTTAAGTTTGTGTGTTGTTATATATACTGTGATGATCGCACATATTGCGATCACACATATAGATATTTAACATTCAAAGAATATTAAATATTGTGCTGGGTATACTAAAAGTGAATTTAAAAAAATTATAAAACAAAGAAATGTTTAATTAAAAAAAGAGAGGGAATTAGAATCGAAAAGATTCTTATCTTTTGCCCTCCAAAGTCGGGATTTTGTGAAATGAAAATAAGTAAAGTTAGAAATATTGAAATTGTACCTTAAAAAATTAAGTGATAAAGAAATATAAATAAAATGCAAACTAAAATACAATTTTAGAAAAAAAAGTAAAGTTTGAAAGCCTTAAACAGAGCAAAAAATAGAAATTTAAAAAACATGACCAAAAGATAAGGATCTGGGTTACAAAATGCACATTTGATGATAAAACGAAATGCATATATGGAGTGTGTATGAAGTGGGATGAAGACAGCAATAATTAATGCTTGTCGAAATAAAATAAGAAACATTTATTAAAATCTGTTTAATTAAAAAACAAATAAATAAATGTACATAGTGCTACGAAATTATATAAAAGTAAATCGATATAAATGGCCGAAGGTACATTCAGAGAAGGGAAGATGTGAACAACAGTGAAAACAAAGGATCGAAAGGACAAAGGACTGTGGAATTTTTTAATTAAAAAGTTTTCAGATATATTGATTAGAGTTGGAGACTTCTTGTCAAGAGGGTGGTGGAAACACTGCTCCGATAATAAGCAGATAGTTAACAAGATATGATATCTAACGTCGGTGCCTCATCGAGAATGGCTAGCTAAGGGCCGTCATGATCGCTTGCTGATCCAGACTCTCTGTGCTCTAATGATTCCCGTCTAGATGTAACAACTGCCGATGTAATGCCTGCCAGAGAATTCATTATTGCCTTGTCCTTGATGCCTTCAACACTGAGGAGTTCCCACAACCAAAATCTAACTTAAGAGTGACCGTCCCTGCTAAAGAAGTGGAGAAATTCCACGTGGCAGTCAGCAAGACTTCAAACTAATTCAGAGACTTAAAAACCTAGGTAAATATGTATACTACATTTTATATTTCTATGTGCACATACCTTTATTGAGACAATGGCCCAATTCTCACTTTGAATGATAAAGACATTCTTTAACTTTTATATATATCCGGAATGACGATTTATAAATGTACAATCATTTATAAGATCTTTTCTATTTTATTTTTACTCGTAGCATTATAGCAAATAATCTGTTTTTTTATTAAGTGTAAATGAATTTAAAGTATTTCTTTTATTGTTAATTTATTCTATTAAATATATTTATTATTGATTTAAATCTGTTTCGTCTCGTCCTTCACCACTCCAAAAATAATATAATCTGAGGGTTTGCAAAATAATTATTACTCATTTTGAGTACACTAGAAACACATGAAACTAGTGGTGCAGTATATTTGATCTCATTACATTTTATAAATATCCAAGCGCTGTAACTCTGTTAAATCTTACAGCAGTCGAGAGACGGTTGACCGGGAAAAATAACCTGAGGCTATACCCATATAGTATACAGGTTCAGCCAAGTATGGATATAGACTTGTTTATGTCCATATGTTCTCTCTGCTTGCAGTAGTGGAAAGTAGATGATCTTGAATTTTAAGAATTCCCCATTATACATAAATAAAAAGGAAGTTTAAGCTTATGATCGCCGGGTTTCCATTACAATACGTAAATAAAATCTTGTGTGTTATTACTACTGACAGTGATCTAATTTATTTATTTGCTTTTTAAAATCTTTATTGAAGTATATTTTAATAAATATGTATAAACCTCTGCTACTTCATGAGCTAGTGACTTGGGCTGATGGTCGAAACAAAATATCTAGGTGGAAGTTGGATCTTTAACAGCACGTATCTGTCTACTCTATAAATTTTCTATGCTCAATGCCTAGTGGCACCCTGTATGGCAGATATGGTAAGACTGGATATTTCACTTCATCTATCCTGACCGTTATAATATATATATTGTGCACTTTTTATTAGCTCAGACTATTCTAAAATAGGATTTTGTTGTATAATTTTAAATTTTACAAATCCAATAATATTTACTTATTAAAAGAAGACAATAATGAAATATTAGATCACAAGGTTTGAACTCGAATTTAGCTAAGGGAAATTTATAAATGTCTTAACTAAAAATACATATAGAAAATAACCTACAGTGTCATATATGTGCAGATGGATGAACAATTAATATTATTTAGTATTTAAAACCAGTGAAGTTTAAATTGTAATTTTGTAAACACAATGCGTTACAAAAAGGAATAATTATTGGTTGTGCGCATTTGATTTTAAACATAGAAATTATTTATCTTCAAATCTTACTATATTTAAAAGTAAATAAATAAAGTTTAATTTTACCAAAATACTGATTTAGAATTGAAATAGTAAATTCTATCTTTATTTAATTTCTAAAAAATATTGTATTTTAATATTTTAAAAAAAAAACGGAAAAGTGGTCATTTTAAAATAATAAACAAACAACTTTCAAAATAATTGTTTCATAGAAAAAAGTGGGAAAATATTAGCCAATCAAAGAATTTCAAACAATCATGGAATATGAAATTCAAGAGAGGGAAACAAGGAGAGCTTCTTGATCGTAAAGTTGAAGTAACTAAGTTTTTTTTTTCTTGGTGATATTTTTTAAAAAAAAAAAACAAAGTTGGATTAAAATTCCTAAAACCTTATGATTTACAACTTAAAATGCATGACTCGTCTAAAAACGAGAAGATTTGACGTCACTCTAAATCGGCTACTTTTTATCGCACGTATACATATTATATGTCATTCGAAAGAAAATCAAAAGTTCTGTAAGATGGTGCCCTCTTCAGAGTTATTTTACAAGTAAAAAATCAATAAAAATGACCATATATGTCAAACAAAACCAAAGCACCGCCTCCTCACCAACTTTTCTTGAATCTTATTGGCTGTCCCACTTCTGTCAGAAAGGAAAATGGCTGCCAAAAAGTAAAAAGTTACGTTCGTTTTGATTTTTATTATGAAAATGATAAACGAATGTTTACAACATTTTAAACAATATTTGAATTGAATTACAAATTATTATTGATAAAATAATACTAAAAATCAAATTATTTTAGAAAAATAGTTAAGATATTACCAAGAATTATTTATTTATTGCTACATATTGATCGTAACGTTAAAGTGAAAAAAAAAAGATTGCGTCAGCAATCTTTTTTGGTTGGTTGAATAGCAGTTACTTTTATTTCACCGCAATTGAATATTTTTTAAATTATAAATCAAATTTTATTTTTGAAAAGATTTTCGTTTGCTTTCGTAATCTGACAATTCAGTAATATACTTTTTACAAACGAAACTAACGTATTTATATTATTAAAAGTGATCTATTTTAACAATAGATTTTGTTAAAGTTGTGAGTTGGCCAATTACAAGTTTTGATTTTTAACTCATTCAGCCAATTATATAATCATCGTTCAAAGGGTTAATATACATGGATAATTATAAGCTCTGTTGTTAAAATAATGGAATAAATTAATCGTTTTTCTACTGGGCAAGTCAATAATCAGAATTCCCAATAATCTCTTGAAAATTAATAAGTATTGAAGAAATAATTGGAGATGAATAGTCAACGAATATATTCACGAAAAAATAACAATAATTGTGCCATAGGGAAAATGAACTGCAGTAATACACAAAAGGAAATAAATAAACACCGTAAATATCCAGTAAGGATAGATAAAAAAAAATAGTATATCTCTTGGAAACAGTTAAGTATATATATTTAAAATTCAATGGAACTAAATTAGTAATAAATAAAAGTGTTCATTATTATTCTGGATATATTTTTTATTTTGAGCCATACCAGCATGGATGTCAGATTTATAAAGTTTTAGCTGAAAAAAAAAAAAAAAAACGTTGCACGGCGCATTTTTAATTGAAATAATAAGTGTGCTTTTTACTATGGAGAGAAATATATATTATATAAAGTAAATAAAGCAAACCATAAATAAATTTTTATTATTAAACAAAGAACAAAACAAGGATTATTGTTGTAGTAACTCAAATACCTAGCGAATCTTAGGATAAGCAGAATCTTCAAAAAATAAGGAAAAATAAAAACATTATAAGTTTCTGGAGTGTGGAACAACTAGAAGATTTAAAATTGTTCTTATACTTTAGCTGAGAGTTAAAAGAGAACTTCTTTCTAATGTTGGTATTTATATTTTTAATCGATGATTTGTTAGTATAATGGGGGGGGGGGAGAAAACTAATTTAATAAGGAATTAATTCAAGTGTTGTTATATTAATAGTTATTTAATAATTCGGTTAAGTTTAAAGATTATGAATCCTTTAAATAAACAAATATATTCGATATTTTAAGATGAAAGGGTATTTAAAATGATATATACATACTCCAAAGAGCAGGTTATATATACATGTACAAATGGATAAACTAAAAAACAATGATTTTGTTCTTATGTGAAAGATAAAAGTAGTAATTTGGTTTGCTTACCAACCTCCAGAATTATAACCCTATATTCTCATTTATTTTTTTGTATTGTTACTTAATCATCAAGTACTACTATTATGTAGAGGGTAAACTAACGAACCATGAATGGGAGAAAAAATGATTGTTTAATAAACTAAATATGTGATATATAGTTCACATACATAGGGATAAATATCTCAACATATAATGGGAAATCATTAGTTTTGTTTGATAATGATACTCTAAAGATTAATTTTCTGTTGTTATTATTATTATAATATATATGTATTATTTTGTTATGTTATTTTAAATTTGATATTAATGGAAATGTTTATTATCATTTGTAATGAATATGATTAAAATTATTGTTTTAAAAGTTTTATTAAATTCCAATTGCTGCATATCTTTTCTGGGCTCATTTTCACCACATCACACAACTTAAAATGTACAGTCAAAATTAAAATGAAAAATCAATTCAATTTAAAGTAAATCTAACAGTTTAATAAGCATAAATCTCTTAGTAAAGATTTTTTTTTACTTGTTACATGCTGCCTTGATCCCATAAGTCATTGATGACATTGCCAATTATTAAAATGTATTTATTAATATAAAATTAAAAGATACATTAGTTATTAGTGAAAGTATTAGTGTTAATCACAGTTTAGTTAATAATATTATTTTAATATTCAGTATTGAAGAACATACATATAAAGCTTGACTATGAATTTAAATTATAAGCCTTTCTTAATTTGTACACTATCCATGGAAATCTGTAAAATCCCTCTTGATATTCCATAGGTAGTATGAAGAATTAATAAATCAATGATTTTCCTGAGATCTCCTTATATTAAAGTTATTCTTGTGATTATTGCCAATCTTAATTATTAAACATAATATAAATCAAAGTTTATCTGTAATTATCTAACAGATTAATTTAATGAGTGATTGAATTAAAACTTAATATTTATAAATATAAAATAATATATTAGATATTATTGTTAGTCATGAGAGTATGTAGATACTTAATAAGGAGGAGTATCTGGGTATTCTTATGCCACTGAACAAGTATTTTGCATTTGTTTAATGTTAAGGGGATGTGATCTGTTTATAGGTAAATGAGTCTCATATTGATTATATTTAAAACATATCTTATTTTAGAAATATTTACTCATGTCAAAGTAACATGAGATAGATACTAATCTTATCTAAATTCAATTATTATAGTTAAAGAAAATGGTCGGGATATAGTAAGTTTATTAATAGAACCTAACCCGAATCCAAGTAGGGCCTAATATAAGGGACTTGGAAACTCTGCTTAGGGTCGTACCACCTATAGACAGGCCACAATATATATATATATATATATATATATATATATATATATATATGGTAGAAATCCTTTTTAATTATATATGATCTCTCTGCTTAATAAATAATATTGAATATTACATAGTTTCTAATAATTTGTAATATTAACATATGTTAAGTAATATATGAAAGAAAATAATGGATGTAGAAGTGAATAAATATCTTCATGCTCTCAAACTGAGATGCTTTAGATTGGCCTATATAATTACAATATAGATTTAAAGATAGGATGGGTGCTCTCTTATCTTTAAAAAGTCTATCTTATGTTTGAACTTGAGAGTTTCCTCAGTACTCAACATAACATTGTTGAGCTATTATAAGATCAATGCAGTGCATACATTAAAGGTGGAAATCCTTTCTCTTTAATTACATATGATCTCTATGCTTAGTAAATAATACTGAATATTATATACTGTACCTGTAAATAACAAAAATTTGTTTTTAAAAAAAAACTAAAAACTCATATTAAATAGAATAATATAAAAACTACCATTTGATATTTCTATATCTAAACTAGTTTCAATGCTAATATAGATAACTGAGTTGTGAATTTGGGGTAAATTTGAAACATAATTAAAGTATAATTATTTTATTTTTATATTAGAAGTCAAACTTAACATATACATTAAACATATAATTTCATCTCTTTCTCATGATAAAAAAATAATAAAAAAAATGTGGATCATGTTATTCCTCATAATTCATTACCTTCAATAAAGATTAAATATCTAGAATTATAAACTATTCATTTTTGTCACATTCAATCATCACTTCACAATTACAATTACAAAATCTGCAGTTTCACTTTCCAAGTTTCAAAAAAAATACTAAATAAAAATTAGAAATTAATAAATACAAATATTAATTTTCTAAATTTTAATTTTTTTTTAATTCATAAGGCAACTCCTGGTCTTTTCAATCATAAAACACGACAACAGTCAAGCGTTGGTGGTCGAGAGGTCAGCACAGCTGCCTTACAAGCAGTTGTCCCGGGTTAGTGGGTTTGCTTCCTGGCCGATGATATGACACATGAAAAAAAAAAAAACGCAACAAATAGTTGATAAAATATTTTACCTAGAAAATAGCTTGAAACTTCAAATTTAATATGAATTACCTTTCCCATTCCATCAATAATTTTCAACATCAGAAGAATAAAAAAGAATTTTATAATATTTATCCATTCAAATGAAAAAAAATAATCAATTGACTTAACTTTTAGCTAATATACATGTCAATATATAAGAAAAAGATAAGGGAATAAAATAATGTATTTTTTAGCAAATGCATTTTTCCACCTATAAAAAAACAATTGTGGAATTCCTTTCATTCAATAACAGAATATATAAAATAAAAAAATGTTTAAAAAAATTTAACTTCATTTCTTTTTTAAAGATACCATATTAATTTGATAATCCTAGTCTATTTTTTGTTAATTATTTTTGTTAGTGTCTTAACATATATAATTTTTTTAATAAAATTAAATCATAAGTGTGAAAACATATATATATATATATATATATATATATATATATATATATATGGCTGCAGAAAGGAGTTTGCTATTAACTGAAAGGAGACCCTTTGATTCCTCTTGGAGGCCTTAAAGGAACCGAGCAGGGCAAATTCCTAATGTCCACTCCATACGTTCTTGTCGTTGCAGCTGTTATTACTATATGTTTATTCATATAGTATACGAACATGGATGGGCTGCTCACCAACACGCATTAGCCAGCGTGGTGAGTTTATTGGCTTTTTACCTCTGAGTTTAAGATCAAGAAACACCATGGTCTTTCTTCTCAGTGCCTGATAAGGCAGAATGAATGTTTGTGTAAATGATAAAGATTTTTCCCAATTATACAATTATGACAGACAAAAATAAAGCATGGCCCTTAATCCCAGGAGGCTGTAAAGTCACCAACCAAGGCAGCGGTTGGTGGCCGAAGGCGGAGGGTGCTAAGAATATCCTGGAGGCGGACCCAGGCTGCCATTTGATGACGACTTTTTATTTAGGTACTTACAACTGCAGATCACTTTCAAGTGAAGGAAGATTGCAAGAATTAGAAGAAGAACTCTCTTATATTAAATGGGATATTATTGGACTTTGTGAAGTTAGAAGAAAAGGTGAAGAGACAATTGATTTAAAAAGTGGACATATACTCTATTATAAAGGCACAAATATTGGAAATACAAGTGGAGTAGGATTCATTATAAATAAAAAGTGGAAGAACAATATTGTGGAGATTGATGGTGTATCAGACAGAGTGGCAAGATTAGTTATACAACTTAATAGCAGATATCAAATGCAGATAATTCAGGTTTATGCCCCAACAAGTTCTCACAGTGATGAAGTAGTAGAAGATTTTTATATGGATGTACAAAAGGCTTTTGATCAGAGTAAACAACATTTTAAAATTGTTATGGGAGATTTTAATGCTAGAATTGGTAAACAAATGAAAGATGAAAGTGTTGTAGGTAATTTTGGTTATGGTAATAGAAATGAGAGAGGACATAGACTTGTGGAGTTTGCAGAGAAGGAAAAACTTTATATTATGAATTCTTTTTTTGAGAAAAATGTTAGAAGGAAATGGACATGGAAGCATCCAAATGAAGGTACAGCAGAATTGGATTATATTTTGACTAACAGGAAATACATATTTCAAGATTGTAATGTTCTTAATAAATTTAACACAGGAAGTGATCATCGATTAGTAAGGGGTAAGATACATGTTAATGTAAAACTAGAGAGACAAAAATTATTAAGAAAAACTATATTTACAGTTGATATTCCTAATCTTCAGAAACATTCTAATGAATTTAAATTAGAACTTACAAATCGGTTTCAAGTATTAGTAGATTTTGAACATGATTCAGATTTGAATGAAATTAATATGAAAATAACTGATACACTTTTAAAATCTGCAACAAAGATAGCTGGTAGAAAAAAGCAGCAATTGACTAATAAAATTTCTACTGAGACTAGAGAACTTATGAAGAAAAGAAGGAATATGAAGATATGCAAGAATGATGCATTAAAAAGAATTGAATATCTCGAATTTTGTAAAATGGTGCGGAAAAGAGTTGAAAATGATATAAGAAAGTATAACTGTGAACTAGCAAGAAAAGCTGTAGAAGAAAATAAAAGTCTTAAGAATGTAAAACAACATTTTGGTATTGGTAGGAAATTTATATCTGCAATAAGGAAAAAAGATGGAATTATTACTAAAAAGAGGGATGACATTATGAAATTGGTAGAAGATTTTTATCAAGAATTATATAGTAATAAAAAACAAGTACCTCCTATATCTATTACATCTTCCGAATTGCCCAGAATTTTAAATGAAGAAGTGAGAAATGCAATTAAATGTATGAAAAAAGGAAAGGCTCCAGGTAATGATGGAATTATAATTGATATATTAAAAGAAGCAGGTGAAGAAACAGAAAAAATATTAGCAAAGTTATATACCAAATGTCTAAATGATAAAGATGTACCGGATGATTGGAAGAATGCAGTAATAATATTAATATTTAAAAAAGGTGATAAAGAAGATATTAGAAATTACAGACCTATCAGCCTTTTATCAGTTTTATATAAAATTTTTACCAAGATAATTACAACTCGTCTACAGAGAACCTTGGATTTTCACCAACCAAGAGAACAAGCTGGATTTAAAAGTGGTTTTAGTACAGTAGATCATATTCAAGTATTGAGAGAAGTTATAGAAAGGACAAATGAATATGAGTTGTCATTATGTTTTGGATTTGTAGATTATGAAAAGGCATTTGATTCTATAAACATTTCTTCAGTGATTAAAGCATTGGATCATCAAGGTATAGATCCAGGATATTGTCATATTTTAAAGAATATTTATAAAAATGCAACAGCAACAATTAGATTACATAATGATACTGGGAAAGTCAACATTGAGAAAGGTGTAAGACAAGGTGACATATCTCCAAAACTTTTTACAGCAGTGCTGCAAGAAGTATTTTGTGGATTAAAATGGGAAACTAAAGGAGTGAAAGTAAATGGAGATTATTTAAGTCATTTAGATTTCGCAGATGATGTAGTTGTTTTTGCAAATAATGCTTCCGAGCTGCAGGAAATGTTGCAGGAGTTATCAGATGAAAGTAGGAAAGTAGGACTAAAGATAAATGTTAAAAAGACTAAAGTAATGTTTAATCGATTTGCTCAAAATATGAAAATAAAGATTGATTATGATGAATTAGAAGAAGTTAAGAGTTACAAATACCTTGGTCAGATTATTAATACAGATGGAAACATAATGGAGGAAATTAATCATAGAATTAAACTTGGTTGGAGTGCTTTTGGTAGAAATAACTTGATATTAAAAGGAAATATGCCTATGTATTTGAAAAGAAAGGTTTTTAACAAATGTGTTTTACCAGTTCTTACTTATGGATCTGAGACTTGGACACTTAATAGAAGATCAATACAGAGACTTCAGACCACTCAAAGAAGTATGGAGAGATGTATGTTGGGAGTAACAAGAAGAGATCGAAAACGCAATGTATGGGTAAGAGAACAAACAGGTGTTACTGACCTCATTGAAAAAATTAAAAGATTGAAGTGGAGTTGGGCTGGACATATTGCTAGAAGAGATGATAATAGATGGACAATTGAAATTTTAAACTGGATTCCAAGAGATTGTAAAAGACCCAGAAGGAGACCACATGTAAGATGGATGGATGAAATAAGAAAATGTGTAGGGGTGATGTGGAGAAGAGAAGCTAATGATCGGAGAAGATGGATTAAACTTGGAGAGACCTTCATCCTGCAGTGGATTGATAATGGTTGATAATGATGATGATATATATATATATGCACATATATCATTAAATATTCTACCTCAATATATATTCCGATCTATATATATATATTGCATAGAAGTCTTTAATTTAAACAAATTCCTGTTTTTAATTTTTTTTATATAATATTATCATATATCTTAGATCAATAAGGCAAACTACATGTGATCAATTCTGCCTTTCCTGGTCCACAACATCTGCATAAATAATGAATATACATAACTACTCTCTTCTTAAATATTTAACTTTCAGTATCCTTTCTGTATAATTACTTCATTTTTAAAAATTCATTCATCTATATTTTCTGTGTTCTTTTTAACTTGCATAATAGATAAATCTATGACATCTATTTATTTTTATTTTTTTGGAATTTAAATTATGATTATCAGTTGTACATCATTGATCAAAAATAAAATATCTATCTTTGTTTTTACAGACAAAGCTTCTTGTTCTGTATAAAATTTTTGTTCGGGTAATTTCTTTTTTACATTTTTGAACTTGGTTCCAAGATGCTTCTGTATTACTTCTCATTTATTTATGTGAGATTTCTATTTTAATTTCTACATACTTTTTCATTTCACAAACTAATGCATATATATAAATTTGTGTTACTTTTAATTTTTTTAGTTATTTTGCAACTTTTTTATCCAGCCTCTATTTCTTTTTTCATATTTTGTTAGTCACTTTCTTTCTTCTATACTTTTCATATATATATATATATAGCATTTCTCCCATTCATATTTTTATAGCTGTAAAGTTATAATGTTGCATTCTCATTTTTCTGCTTTTAATATTGTTTGCATATTTTCTTGCATTCCCCCTTTCTTTCTTGAAATTCATATTTATATATTTTGTTGTCTACTTTTTTTCGAGATTCCATGCAAAATTTTATTATTCATTCATAGAATTATTATTTTCTCTTTATATTTTATAACATTATCATAAATTGAGCTAATAAAAAAATTTCATATTGATTTTACTCTCTTGACTATAAGACATTAAATATTAAGTACTAAATATTGGATAAAATATTAGATAGTAAATATTGAATAAAAAATATTGGATCAAAATATTGCATTAGGAAATATTGGTTATAAATTTTTGGATTAATCAATTATTATCCCACCTACCCCAAACTTAATATAACTTCCAATTTACCAACACACATACTCAGAAAAGCATATATATATATATATATATATAAAAGTAAGTGATAATTTACCAGTGTATTAATTAATAATTGAACTGCCTTCTGCCTACTACATTCAAGAACGTTTTGTTCTTTGTTTTTTTACGGAGAATTATGGAACATATTTTCAACATAAAATATTATTTATCATTATATATCCATACTAACAAATTTAATTTAATTATCTTTCTTAACATTTTCTGAGTTAACTTCACTCCAGCGATTTATTTTCGAGTCATATAATTTATTTTACACCCAAAATTTCCTTTTTTAGGCTACATATTTATTTTTCACCCGTTTTCTTTTCATGTTTCGTGTTGGGAAATCATTTTTTTCCCTATATATTTTCTTTTCATATTCTATATTAGGAAAACAAACTTAAAATTAAAATAATTATTTCTTATACACATATATAAATAGTTTCAAACATATTAATGCCGCCTTAATTATTTGAAAAAGTATATAACATAAAGAAAATTAGTGTACAAATTAAAATAATAGTAATATTCTTATAAATATATTATTATTATTATTATTATTATTATTATTATTATTATTATTATTATTATTATTATTATTATTATTATTATTATTTCAAAACGAAATTTTATTCAGGCTAGAAAAGCAGGTTACATTAATATTTTCCGTATACATGTGTTTACATTGATGTTTCTGAGGATTATGTATAAGGTGTCTATCTAAGTTCTTTACAAGTTTTTACAGATATTAACTGGGTGAGAGATACATTGTTTTTTCTAGGTTGTATAATAATAAATTCTTATGGCCTCTGTTAGTTTGTTTTTTTTAATTCCATTGGTTTTCTTTAAATTGTTTCTCAAAGTTATCTTATTTACATTTGGATAGCTAAGACACATATATATGGTTCATGATAGCTAAGACACACACACACACATATATATATATATTGTAACTCTCTCCCAACATCTCTCCTACCTTTCTTATCCACAAATACCCGGGGGCGCCAATTCTATTGATCATAGAATAAACTAATCATAGAATAAACTACTAGTCTGATATTGCTTTAAAATTATTAATGAGACTGTTAAATGCTGTTCTACCTTAGCTTACCTCAGTTGGGGGTCACAGAGATCTATAGGGTGTAAAATGTATATTAGATATGAGAGGAAACATTATAAGTAATAGGAATAAAACATCTATTAAATTTTTAAAATAAATAAGTAATTGAAAGTGGTAAAATTTTACCATTTAAATTGACAAGCAATAGTCTATACCTCATCTCCTCCCACCATCCACATGCATTAAACAACCTCTACTGTGTGATAAAATTAAATTAAATAAAATAAAGATGTAATGCTAATTAACTATACTGCATGGTAAGTTAAAGTTAATTACAAAATAAAATATGACATTACTTAACTTTTAATTGCTCAGTATTTTTAAAATAAGTAACTGAATTAATGTCTAATCTAAATAATAAGTGAATATCTCAGGGAATTAATTTATTGCATGGCTTAATTTTAAATCTATACTTTCCAACAACTACTAATTACTATCATAAATGGAATGACATAAATTAAGCATTATTCTAATAAAAATGGTAGTAGTTAGATAATAAAAGAAATAGGGTGCATTTTGATTTCAATTCATCATCTAAATAATAACTGAGTAATAAAATTTTCAGAGAATCATTAAATAATCAAATATTTCATATAGTGTTTGGATCAAGAAAAGCAACATCATCAGATCTGGACATGTTCATCATTAAATTATGGAATAGTGCAATCATATCATATTGGATATGTAAGTGTGTGTGCATGTGTGGAAATATAGAACACGAATGCATGTCAAAGAAGAATTCTGAACACAGCTTTAAATAAATAAAACATTTATTACAAGATAATTTAAATAAACATTTGGTTTTATAGTTTACAAGTACACATGTTTTGGGATAATTCTAACATCAATGATTAAATAGTCTACATGAAAATAAACAACATAAAACAAACTTTCTGTATTTTATTTAACATATGCCAGCTATCAACCCATTTTGATAAGGAAGCATTTTAATACCAGCACCAAAATAATAAACATGAAATTAAACTTCTTGGTATCTTACTTATAAAATATATTCAAGCTATCAGTTAATTCTGACAAACCTATGACCCAGAAATGTTATAATAGTATACTAAGATAATTAATTATAACATTATTTTATATTTTTGGTATTTTATTTTCAATACACTCAAGCCATCAATCACTTCTGATATGCTCATGAAAAATAAGACTCTATTAAATACTGGCATTAAAATTATAAAATGTGAAACTAAAATTCTTGGCATTTTTACTTCAAATGCACATCCAAATAATGTTAGAGGGGTTTAAATCTATGAGTAAGAGGTCAAGCTATCCTTCACAAACCAAATAAGTAATTCTATTAATTAGCTACACTTTCTTTTCTTTTGCTTGCTCATTCAAATGAGGATGAAACATTATGAGAGTTGATGGTATAAAACCTAAATAATTAATATAAAATGATTTGAAACAATAATTAAAGAGTTACACATTAATGATGGATTTCTTCATACCTTCCAAATTAATACTATTTTATGCATGCATCTGAATTATGCTATCTGTTAAAAAATAATTAATATAACTAAATCTGATTGGCTTACTTATGAAATTGGGATAAATATCATAATACAGATGATGACAATGACCAACCAAGCTTTAATACTAATTCTACTTCAGCTATTCTGTGAGAAAAATCAATTCTACCTTTATTTTCCTTTTTTATCAGCAAACTATCTTACATTTGGCTATGAATAAATGATATCAATACTTATGTGCTTATAACGCTCGTTAAAAAAGTTATATGTTATTAAATTTATTTAAAGCTTAGCGCTTTCAAAGCTCTATGGCTTCATAATCATAGCTGTGATGGAAAAATATTCCACAGGATACATGATGGATAAAATACTTTCATAACTCTAATCATTTAAATAACAATACACAATAATTCCCAAGCATAATTTCTGAGGCTTAAAACAAACTGCTGTAAACACATCATCTCATCACTGAAAAAACAAGGGAAATACACTACTTGTCTTCACACACTATAATTCATAAAATACAACTACTTAATCTGGAGGATATAATCTGCTCCTAACAAACATTTCAACAAGCTAAGGGAGAGCTATCTCAATCCTTGACAAAATACTATATAATCCACTCATGGAAAATACTCAAATAAATTAAGAGCAGTTTATCTCAATCCCTTGCAGTATAACATAAATAATTTCATTCTGCATAATGACTAAATACATTTCAATCTAAGCATAATAAAGAAATAATAAATTCACACTTAAAAAAATCTCTAAACTTTCCACTTCTTCTGGCATATTTCATCATCTGAAACCGATGGATATTAAATTACTTCTCCTTTCAATTCAAACATTATTATAACTGGATTGAATAGCAGATATATATAAGCATAAAAACGCATAAACAATTTCAAATCACATTTGATAAAGAAATACTGTAATGAGGTTAATTAATAAATTGTAAAAGTAATAATGAATAAATCTCTCACTTCTGACAAGTATAATATTTTAACTTGGAAATATAATTATTATTATTATCTAAGCACGATAAAATAACTTCTAGCAAAGCAAAGACTAAATAATTCTTTAGTGTATTTGGCATTAGCACAAAATTAAAACAAAAGTTTTTGGTTTGGGACAAACAACAAATTTTTAAATTTTGAGTAAAACAATTATAAAGAAATAATTATTTTATAACTTCTTAAAAATGCAAAGATAAACAATAAATTTTATATAATGACCTCTTTTCAAAGACGAACTGTTAACTCCTACATAGCGAACAGATATTTCTATTTCTAGCACACGCACATATAAAAACACAAGTACATAATAAAAACTATATTAAAATAATTCTAATTACCCAGTATAATATTTTTCCATATTATACCTTTGTGAGACATTCTTGAAGAGAGAAATAATAAAAATAAAAAAAATCGTAAGACAAATTTTAAATCTACCTATCTATCAAATGCTAACAAAATAATAATAATCATTAAAGTTTTTTTTTTTAGCTGATCTGGAACAAAAAGTTCATTTATAGTCTGTAGATGACTTATCTTAGTCATGTACTAAATGATGATGATAATTGGTATAATCGTAAATATGGATAAACATATAACAATTTCCAGCAAGGACATAAATAATATTAATTAAATTCAATTGGATAGCATTTCAAAGTTCTCAGCAATAGCTAATAAAACCACTGGCAATATAAGACATGAAATCTTCATTATGATAACAAATATCTAATACTGCATAAGTTAAACAATAATTTATTATCTAATTCATTAGACATGTTTAAGCATTTGTTCCAAATTTTCAAAAGTCATTCATCAAACAAGTTGCAACTCAGTTCACAAAATTCATTTAAATTCATGTAAGTTGATTGTTAACATATTTTAATAAAAAAATCAAATGCAAATGAGGAGAACATTAAAATAAAAAAAATTCACATCCAATTTCATGCCCTACTACTCATTCATTTATCAGCACATTTAGAGATATGTTAATAATTCATTAAATTATATATTATGCATTTGTTTCTTATTTCCAGACACAAATGGTTAGTGAAATGTTTTATCAATAAAAATAAAGCAGGTTAGAATAGATTATCCACACATATCCTTTCATTTAAACTTCATTCCTCTATAATTAGTAAAAATTATCAACAAAGAGTCTCAGGAATTTAATGAAAAAGTTCTGCATAAATTTTCCAGCATAACAAAATCCATATATTCCAGTTATTTCTTTAGTGTTAGAGATTAAATCTAAGTAAACCAAACTTATAATGTAGACACATGTTTCAATTACTTCATTAACATTAGAAATAACATTTAGACAAAATAGATTTGAAATATAAACACGCATTTCCATTACTTCTTTAATATTAAAAATTAAAGTTAAATAAATTTATAATATAGACACACATATGTATCTCAAATGATAATTTTAGAATTGAAACTAGCCAGTTAAAAGCAGGGAAGATGTATCTTATTTTACCATTATCTATGTCTGCATATTACTTCCTTATTGCTTTCCTCAGTAGAACGTTTGAGTTGTTTTCATTCAGAAAATCAATAATAATTTTTACTTTCAAGCTTGGACCATGGAAGAACTAACTTGTAAAAAAATTGTACCAAAACAAACTTTTTGTAGAGAGAGAATTGTAGAAATCAGAAAAGCAAAAGACAAAGTCAACTTTTTTGTAAAAAGATTCCTCCTTTATACCTGATTTTTACCCAAGCATCTGGTCTCCCATCCATAAAGGTCATTCAAAAGTTCAACTCTGGAAAAAATGCTCCTCCCATTGCACTGAGCTTAATTAGTTACGAGAATATGCAAGAATCTTTCTATCTTGAAAAAGAAAGAAAGAAGGAAAAATTATTTTGTCTTTTAAAAAAAAATTAAATAAATTGAACCAAGAATAAAATATTTTATATTTCTAAAGTAACAAAATAAAAAAACTAATGATAATTATTTTAGCAAATAAAATATTTAATAGTGTATTTGTTGTTTAATAATCCACTGGCCCAGTGATCCATTAATTCATTTAAATTGTGTTTAAGCTGGTTTATTCAAGCTATGAATTAGGAAATCAAATATTTTGCTATGAAACATAACATTTGGTGGTTTAATGAAGTATATGAATGGAAAATGAAGTAGAATGATAAGCACAAGCATATATGCACATCTCTAAATGTTGTACTACAGTACTAAATTAATTGACTAAAATGACAGTTTCTATGATGATGAGTCAAATACATTGCACTATTTACACTATGGATTGAAATATTATAAGCAAATAATCCATAGAGTTATCTAACAAACATTATCACTGTTCTGCAGAGAAATAGAACTGACAACTTCTGTAATAAGCCATCCCCCTTTCTAACATTAATTACTCACTAAAGAAAAATAAACATCTCAAAACTTTAAATTATATCTGTATATGCTTTTAAACATAGTTTTAGGTCATTAATAAAAAAAATTAAATTTCAAGTTATTTCTTTTTTTTTTAGTAAGATGCAATAAGTTGTTACTGAAACAGTGCTATATAATTACAATCAATATTTCTGGTGCCTATCCAGAAGGTTACAATATATATATATATATATATATATATATATATATATATATATATATATATATATATATATATATATATATGTAACCTCTACAATCTACCCCAATATCACTTTATACACATATAAGTGCCCAGGCATCAATTCTATAAAAGATAGAATAAAATTTATAATTTAGGTTGCATTTCTAATTATGGATAAGATTCTTATTATAGCATTAATCTACAGCTTAACTCAGTTGGGGGTTATAGGATCTCGTGGTCATCTAGAATGTAAATGGAATAAGAGAAGCATTTATAAACAATAATTACATAATGTTTATTTAGTTATACTATTAGCACTTATTTATGTTATCAAAAGAAAGCAATTCATAGATTAAATCAAAAATTATGATATATTCAATTCTCCCACCATCCAAGTACATGTTAGACCAATCATGCCACTCATCTAATATGTTTGGGTATCATTGTAACAATAATTAATCTACAGACATTTGATTTAGATTGCACAGCTATAACAATGTTTATTTAAATGATGAAATAATCTCAGTGCTTTATTATATGAATAATAAGTCAATCCTATTATAAGATGATTATTGAGTAATGAGGACTATTGCGAAACTGGCAATTATTATAATAAAATAAAGAATGGACAATGATAGAGATCGATTGCATTTTTATCTTATATCACCACCTATTTTAAATAAGTTAAAATTTATATCTTGGCATTATACAATGTTTTGGATCAATTAATTCAGTATTATTTAAATAAATGGCATATACTATTAAACTGATAAGTAATATAGTTTTAAACAAGGTAAAATCTATATCTTGGCATTATACAATGTTTAGATCAATTAATTCAGTGTTATCTAGATAGATTGCATATAGTATTAAACTGATAAGTATTACAATTAGATTATGTTGAATATATGTGTGTGTGGAAATGGTCAATCGAACGTATATGATAAAATAATTCAGATGGAATCTTACTTCAATAAACATTTATTACAAGACATATTTTTTACAAACACATTGATGATGATTAACATTAATTTCACATTAACTACAAACTTGACTAAACAACATTTAAATTACATAAATCCTATACACTTAATATTCGAAGACTCTTCCTCTTATCTGTTATTTCAATAATATTTATAACTCTATCTATTAAATTATCAGCGACACAAAATAATTGTATATTCACATACGAATGTTTATATCATCTATTCCCATTCTGTGCTCTCAATGAACTAAGAATACAGTATCAAATAACCAATCAATGCCATTGAAATTATTTCCGTATGCCTACAAATTCATTCTTACTATATGAAATTAAGTAATAATTTTATTAAAATTGGCATTAAATAAAGTAAAATTTTTGTAATCCAACACTACTTTCATCCTGAGAGGATGAATTTCCAGTAATAATAAATGAAATAATGATAATGTGGGTGATATGATTTGACAAGCTACTTAGAACTTACAATTCCAGCGATGATCTTCCTTCATATTTTTGAGTTTATCATAGCTCCGAATGTGTGTGCATTTATAAATTCACAATGACAAGAATTTATTGATTATATTTTCTATGGGTTTACTTGTGGAATGAATAAACTTCACAATACGGACGGTAGAATGGACCAATCTTTAAATTATTAATCCAACTTCAAGTATATTACAGAAATCACTAAAACATTTATCTGAAATAACTAATATATACTACATGACGATAAATACATGGAATGAAGAGGGAGAGCAAAATAATATCAAATAATATATTTATATATGTGCGCGTGGGAGTTAACAAGACTTCAAACATCAACTTAATTCATCAACATAGTAACTATCAACTTTTCTGACACAAATAGTGTGGGGCCGACTTATCATGAATAAATGGGCATCTATCACTTCACTTTAAGGAATATAATCATCACATCATATACTATCAAATAAGGAAATATACTACCATCCACGTCTCAATAGATAAATAAGTAAAAGGAGTGTTACTAATCCAAACAGCATGATTATCCCCTTCAATCACCTCTCCACTCAAAAGGTATCTAAGGCATTTCATATAGGACAAATCCATAAACAGATAAACTCTTAAATTTTCATAATCTTTAGCCCATAGCACCAGCCGCAATCGATAGGAAACAAATAAACATAAATTTAACTCTTATAAAATAGCTTCTGATAGCGAACACACACGCAATATATGATCATGTATGAAATCTTTTCGAAATTACATCAGTTAATAAAATGTTATATTACCATTAATTAAATTATAAATGAATCTAATATCTATGAAAAATTATGAACAATGAATTTCAAATTAGCATAAACACGATCAAGTAAGCCTAACCATTTGGCAATACTGGCATAAATATTTTCATATATCTATTTATTATTACCAACTACTGAATAATGATAAAGCATTCAATTTGCACCAATAATATGAGCACAGGAATATATAATATTTTACATAATACAACAAAAGAAAATATTACCATTTTGGTATAACTTATACCAAATCTCCGAGACATTTTAGAAGAGATAGGCATATAAATAAATAAATAAATAAATAAATAATAATAATAATAATAATAATAATAATAATAATAATAATAATAATAATAATAATAATAATAATAATAATAATAATAATAATAATAATAATAATAATAATAATAATAATAATAATAAACCAAATTAATATCAAATTAAACATAAAAGAAAATAAATAAATACATCTATATATCTGTCATATGCAATGGAAAAAATGCATATCAAGCCTTCTGTCATTAAAATAAAAGTTCCCTTTTTTATTTATTTTTAGTTCATACTTTAAACTTTAAAAGCAAAATGTATGTGTAGCTCACAATGATAAGACGAATAAACAAACATTAAAACATACAAACATTTCCCCTGCAGAATAAACATGAATTTGGCAAAACAGCAATAACCTCCAATGTTCTTGTGGCTTCCTAATGGACATTATAAGCAGCTTTTGCACATATTTGAATCAATTTACTTTTTAAAAACTTTACACAGCTCAGCAAGATCATCCAAATAAATGTTGATGATTTTGCTATTTCAACTTGGTTTTATCTAAAAAAAATTTCAATAATTAATAAATTTAAGATGATTAAGATCAGGGTTATTTGGTCATCCATGCTTATACACATTTCTGATAAATAATTATCAAATATCCTTAAGTCACGCATTCTATTACTCATTTATAAGTGTGAATGATAAGGTAATTTAGTATACATAATTATTCCAATAATGTACAGTATTAGAATAACTAATTTCTCTTTTTCAGTCTTATTTTACACAATAAAAATAGAAAACTTATTAAATGAGAGTCAATAAGATATTCCATTATACAGTTCAGCATAATTTTTCCAATTATTATCATTATTTTTAATTTACATAATTCCAGTGTCACATTATTTATTATAAATGAGTTATAACAAAATTCTATTAGCAATTTTTCTATATAATATCCATGCAATATGAATAAAAGTAAATTCAAATTGTTAGTGGATAAAACTTGGAACTGATGTACCTTTAAATGTTTAGCCTCCCATATTGGTCAATTCTATCCTGTATCCTTCACAATCACATGTTGGCATTTATGCTTGAGTAGTATGAGAGAAGTTTCCTTAGCAAAAAGGGAATAGTAGAGAATTTAGTGAAAATATTAGGATCACTTGTTTTATTATATTTCTTTTTTTTTTTTTTAGAGAAATATTTTACCTCCTCAAAAACTTTTTCGGAACCCCCCCTCCCCCTTGCCCTCCCCCCTTTTTTTTTTAATAAAAAGAAAAAAAAAAAAAGAAAAAAACTTTTTTACAAAAAAAAAAAAAGAGAAAAAAGAAAGAAAAAAAAAAAAAACAAAAACAAAAACAAAAATAAAATAAATATTTTTTACATTTTCAAATGAAAGATTTTATGCAATAAATAATTAATAAAAAAAATCATATTAACTGATAGTGTGTGTGTGTGTGTGTGTCAATTAATCCAGAGGTCTATTAATGAATGACTGAGCTATTAGAAATAATTATGACAAAATAATGTTATTGCAAGATGGATATTCTGAGTGATAATTAGAAATATGAATGAGGTGTGAAGTGTGACATGATGTGAATGGACATGCACCCACATATACAAATTAGATCTTGGAATGGCAATAAACAATAGATTAGAAAATTAATGAATAAGCACTCAACATGGCTTTGCAGGCAAACAATACTCATTCCCATTGGTTGAGCTTTCATACCAACAACTCCTGATACAATCCATTCCCCTCTCCCACTATTAGATATACATAAAAAAAATTTAATGATTGGTACACTCCAACTAACATCCTAAGAACTTTTTAACCGAATTATACATTGAGTTATATCACAATTCATTTTTTTCTGATTAGGTACCCCTGATCATTATTAGCACAATGTGAACTTTCCAAATTCCTTCATGGTGCCAATCTGGAAGGTCACAATATAGATAGATAGATGGATGGATGGATGGATGGATGGATAGATAGATAGATAGATAGATAGATAGATAGATAGATAGATAGATAGATAGATAGATAGATAGATAGATAGATAGATAGATAGATAGATAGATAGATAGATAGATAGATAGATAGATAGATAGATAGATAGATAGATAGATAGATAGATAGATAGATAGATAGATAGATAGATAGATAGATAGATAGATAGATAGATAGATAGATAGATAGATAGATAGATAGATAGATAGATAGATAGATAGATAGATAGATAGATAGATAGATAGATAGATAGATAGATAGATAGATAGATAGATAGATAGATAGATAGATAGATAGATAGATAGATAGATAGATAGATAGATAGATAGATAGATAGATGAATTGCATTTATGCTTTGTAACAGTTTATTAGTCTTTAGATAATGGTTTTGTAAGCTGAGGTATGTTTCTGCTGGCAATATTATGTATGTTTTATTATCATCTATCGATTCTTAGATTTTGTGATGACCATTTTCTTACATTCTCTTTTTGAGTATATTAAGGGATTTGAGGAATGGCAGAACTATTAGAGATTTGAGTGTTGTTTTATGAAAGACCAAGTGGCCATGAAAATGTCTGGGTGTGCTATTTTATTGTCTCTGTTTTTGAATCGTGCTAATTTGTTATGAAATGTTCATGTATGTTGCCTTGTATTATTTCCAAAAGTGAATATACATCGTGTGCACCAAAATGCATAGAGCACAAAAGTTGCTGCATGGACTGTAGGAGTGGATGTTCTGTGTAATGCATTGATGATGTCATGCAGTGAGATGTTTGGTTGTCTGTATCTTAGTTATTTCATGCTAAATATTGTTTAATGCTGAGCAGTTGTAAAACAGATATTGAATTTCTTCTGCTTGGTGGCAAAGTGTGCATAAGGGTCTATTTTTGTATACAAGCATCTGCATCTTAGGAAGTATGATGTTGGCAAGACATATAGATTTAGTCTAAGGATGAAATAAAAAATTTGGGCTCCATGGACTTTTTTTTTAAATTTTAAGCAGCTTTCAATTGTTTATTCTGAGTATCTGGGTGGAAATATTTGCAGTATGTCCCAAGTATACCATTACATAGATCTGCCAATATGAATATTTTGTTGTTGTTTGCAGTGATATTTGAGTTTGTGAGATCCTAAACTGGTTTATAACTGATGATAGATAGCAATGTGAAAGTGGAGGTTTGTCTGTATGTATTATTTGGTTTAGATGTTGAAGTTCTGGGAAATGTCTGGGGGTAGCTACTATAAGGTTTGCAGTCTTTTGTATTTGAAAAATGTCTATGTTGTGTAGCCCCAAACCATTGTGTATTGCTGGATGACTAAAACATTTTGTAGATATTGGCACGGTCTTTCTATTCCATAACAGTTTATTGCAATATGAAAAGATTTTTGATGTGAAAGCTTTGGAGAATTGAATTATTGGAGAATAGTAGGTAATCTTGGTGATCACCAGATGATTGAACAATTTTACTTTAGCGTATATTGAGTGAAATGCTTTTGATAGAGAAGCAATGATCCATTCTGCTTTGTCTTGTAACTTGTTCTGGATTTTTTGCTTCATTGCATTTGTCCCCATATATAAAGAAAGCCAAGGAAAGCTGAGGAAAGCAGATGGTTTGCCTTGGAAAATTTGGTGCATGGCTTACTGGTGTATAGAAACCAGGTAGCAGTCTTGTTCTGATTAAATTTTAAATGATGTGTTGACTGGAAGTCTTGAAGTATTTTCTGTAATATTGGTATCTGCATTCTAGACAGAATAAAGACTGGAATGTCATCCATATATGCAATACAAGCTATATGTTGTGATGTGCCTGGTATCTGGATGTCTTTGATACTCTGCTGGATTTTGAGTGTGAGTGGGTTGATGTAAAAAATAAATAGTAGTGATCTGAATGGGGAGCCTGTTGGAATGAATGATGGACAATTTTTGCCATTAAGTTTGATATGGATTTTTCTGCTAAGTAGTAGGTTTGTGAGCAGGTACAGATGAGTTCATGGGAAATGGTGTCAGCTAGCATGCTAATTAATATATTAATGTCAACTGATTCAAAAGCCACTTCTATATCAAGGTGAACTGCAATTGGTGCATATTTTTTCTAGTCCCAAACTAAGTTCCAAGACTGTTTTGAATATCATCACAGCTTGTGCAGTAGATGATTGCTTCCTTGCAAACTGGCTGTGTGAAATTAATGATAGTATGTCTCTAGGCTATCTCTGAGTACTTTTTCAATTATTTTAATTGTAAGTGACCCCATTGAGATGGGTTGGAGGTTGGATAGTAGTGATATGAAAACTTGTTCCTTATTGGAAGGCACTATTGCAATTGGGTGTAAACCCTGAATGTCATATAACTTCTGTGAGAAGTGATTTGCAAAGTCACACAAATATTGGGTAATGAACTGAGATGTGGAAGCACAAATTTTGGGATTCCATGTGCTCCTGGGTGACATGCATTATTGTTGCCAGTTTAGTAGCAAATTGTGTGATGTTAAGTGGGGTGCATGTTTCTAGTTTTCCAAAAACATCAGAAATATATTTGACTGGGTGGTATGTTTGTAGCTTTTGTTTGAAATGATGGTAGATTGATTTTA
>JAQFVV010012761.1:241668-330997 GCA_028023455.1 Epiperipatus broadwayi | reverse complement strand
TCTAACTAACGAAAAATTTAAAAGAAAAATGAAGAGAAGAGTCAAGGTCATTTCTAACTAAATAAAAATTTAGAGAAATAAAGATTTCTTAAATATATAAATTAACGACAGATGCACTTCTTAAGTATCAATTAAATATGCAATGCATCAATTATATATTCTGGTATACTAGGTATAGATTAAACAATTTCTAAGTATAGATTTAATCTAATCATTTCTCCAATATAGTGCACAGACTAATATATTTCATACGTATAAATTAAATATAACCTCCTTCGTGCGACCGCGTTACAGGCCAATTGTAACTATATAAAAACAATTCAAACAAATAAAAAGTTATTCTTTATTTTGTTAACTTTATATAAACTTATTAAAGTAACATGAAACGCATTTTGCAATCTCTCAATCGGTCATCCCCAATGAATTTCAAACATAACTAAACGATTGGGAGAGCTTCCAAATATCATATATATTATTGGATAGTTTAAGCTAATTATAACTTTATTATAACCAATGAGAATTTTATTCAAATGATCGCACATACACATTATGGATTAATTACACTATATTCAAACTATATGGCATTTACACATTTGCAGATAAATTGCATGCCAATTACAACATTTTAAGAATGGATCGATGGATACTTCATCATTCCCAGCTGACACTATTTCTGAGGCCTACTGAGATGATGATGATGATGATACAGAACATTTATAAGCTTATTTGCCAGGGCGCCAAATTGCAGCTCCAATAAAATATAGAGGTGAAATCTCAATACAATACTCTTAGTAATAATATTTCATGAATGGGTTAATACATAATTAATTTAGAGAACACTGAGAACGCATTAAAATTGACAATATTAATATCTTTAAGAATTCCAGGCTATTCTCAGCATAATCCCATTCACTATGATTAAAGCTACAATTAAATTTTATTCTAATTATAAAGTTCTATATTCATCTCCACCTTCCTGATCCATCCCTTCATCAATTTCACGTCCATATGTCTATTACACTATTATTTATTTTATCATTAAATTCTACATCTTTGCTAGCTCATCTCCTCTCATTCTAATCTCTTCTCAGGGTTTTTCGAACAATTAGGTGTGGAAATCGAATAAGCTGCGATAGGTTATTGGTGATAAACATTCCTCTCTTGATCGCCTCCAAAGTGATCTCAGTTGTCTTTAATGCAATCTAATATCAATTTACATTAAAGCTGGAATATTTAAGCTTATTAAATCTTTATAAACACATCATAAAACATAGTCGCAATTATAATAACACCATATAAAATAAGATGCATCTAGAGAGGTTTGAATACAACGGATGGGGAAAGGATTTTATGCCCACCCTCTGCACTCGCTATCACTCAATACTATCTCTATTCTCGATTTATATTTAAACAATATTAAATTATTTGGTAATTTTATGCATTTAAAATTAACCTTTTAAATAGTTTTACTAAATATTAATTACGTACATGATAATTCAAATATTACTAATATGATATTGATGTATGATTGGATTGGAAATATCTAGATAATAATAACCCACAAAAACATGGAGACACACGCAAATTTTTATTTAAAACAAATAACAAATTTTATTTGACAAACTATAATTCAATCAATACAAAAAAAAAAACATATACATTACATTATATCTACACTTTCTTTTTACCTTAAATATAGTAAATACCAATTTCTTCCCGTTTTCAATGCTTTCCCTTTTTACTACAGATATATTTTAGAAAATACGTAATCGATTTTTTTTTTTTTTAATTAAATTTGATAATTTTGTTTAATAAATCTAAAGGTAATATTCCCTTGCAAATTTCTTGATCTTATCCGATCATCCTGATTAAATATTCTTTGGCCCTAATCTTTACAACAGAGATATCTTAATAATAGTAAGACTAAGTTATTGCAAATAAATTGGCATTAAGATCAAACATCATCCTAGTGCACTCTCTATGTTCATGTTCTTATAACATAATAATATTTTAACAATACTACCTTTCCAGCGAAGTTCTCAGCTGGCCATGTAAATATTTATTAAATACATTTATATACGCATTGCTTATGCCCAATCATTCGTACGTTTTATTTAACCCTTAACAGTTATTAACCTAATTATTTCTGGCTCGTATGCTAAATCCAATCTATAAAAACAATATTCAAATACACCAATTGCACATACATTATCTGCATTCATTCAGACATTAAGTTGAGTTTGCGACCTGGTATCCAATACTTATAATAATGCTCATCATGGCTATCCTCTCATACACACGTAAGGAATATCAAATATTAATATGAGGCAGGCAGTGACCCGAATAAGAGAGAACCTTTTCACTAAGGTTAAGATATGCTAGGATTTTTTTTATCGCTAGTCATATAAAAAACATAGGTATGCCAAATACCTCTGGCCATCAAAACAAGAAACCTTCTTACGGTGTAGAGCATACTTAAGTGGGAAAACTCTTCCACTGGGTTCAAATACTTTCTGAATATAGCATATATCTCAGTGAGTTAAACTTCACTGAATTTGTGGAGATCTTTGTCTATCCACACACACACACAGGTCGAAACATCAAATTATACAAGTAAAACTTTCACAACTTTAATATTCTTGCAAATTAGTGTACTGGAACATGAGCCCATAAATTTTCCAAGCATAAATCAGCTTGTTTCTGGCCTTAAATCTATGATAACAATAATAATAATAAGCAATAAGAAATGCGCACAAAATTCTCAAAACTATTTCCAGGCACTTTTATAAAAACAATAAAAATGATGATGATACTCAATAAACAAGCAATTCATTTATAAATCTAATCATTCGATAATAACTTCTGATGCTAATAACCCTATCTCTTAATTGTTTCCTTTTTTTTTTTTTTTAAATTGAGGGGGAAAAAAAAAACATTGTTTGTAAAGCATTTTAAATAAGGCATATCAGTTCTACCCCAAATAACCACAATAGCGAAAGCATTTAAATAAACATATATAAAATCATATGAAAACAATTTCTACCCCCAAAATAATGCAATAGTGATTACATGAATTAATAATTTTTTTTTCTTTTAAAAAAAAAAAAAATGCTATACGTGATATACACTATAAAGAAAGAAATTCGTTTTTTTTTTTTCTATATATATTAAATGTCCTACACACATAAAAAGCGATCATAATAATAATAATAATAATAATAAAAATTATACTTATACAAGTCTTTTAGCAGGTGTTCTTCCAGGTTCCTGATTTCTCCTTTTTTCCTTTTTTTTTTCTTGACCGGTTTATGAGAGCATATAAAGTCCTTGTTGTAAAAAGTTCTTTTGATAGAGTTCGATTCCTTTTCTCTCATATATACAGTTTCTATTTTGCTGAATGAGTTCCTCATTTCCATATCTAGGTAGATTACCTTTAAACTTTGTAATTTTCTGCAAGTTTCAGTTAAACAGCCTTCATTTAACTTTTTCACAATATCAGTCTGTTTTTGATTGTCCTTTTCCAATTTTACTTTCATTCTGTAGATTTAAATTGACTTATATATGCATTAAAACTTTTGAGTCTTAAATTTTACTATTTGCATATATATGAACGATATCAAACTCAAGTTTTAACTTCTGCGGTTTAAATTTTTATTACATCTGTTGAATAGTCAACTTCTGGAAGGTTCCAAGTGTGTGCCCCCTTAAAATTTACTCACTATACATTGTTATATTTAGTCGAATTATTCTGAAGAGACAAAGTATAATAAATATGATTTTCAATTTTATAACACAGTTTTCTTTTAGTCAATCAAGGAAAACTGCTACAGATAAGTTTTAAAAATACAAGCAAGTCCCCTTTTTTTTCTTTTAACACAGCTTTTATAGAGACGTCCTTTATCTCTGTAATTAATTGACATTTCCACCCCCTCTCAATTAAATCTAACCTGTTGCCCCTTCAGAAAAACCAGGCATAAATTTCAAGTCAAATAGACAGATTAATTTTACAATCTAACATTTAATTGCCAATTAATTTTTTACACTTTGACAGACCAGAATTGACCATTCACCGTTAATGGCCTAAATTAATGGTCCCTTTAAATTCCTTAGTAGGATCTGTGTATTTTAAGGAATGATAATTAACTGAGTAAGATAATACACACTAAAATAATCTTACTTTTCCCTTTAATAGTGAAACACAATATATTGCAGCTGTTTCAAACTCAGACTTGACATTAAATTTGACTGCTAATATTAAACTTATTTAAAAGATTTTAATTTCTTATTTAAAATTGCTTTACATCATGTAAGAAATGATTATTAATTTTACATTGTACCATCAAGATCTACAATTAAATTATATATACACACACATCGCAGGTATATACTTTTCTTTAAATTTAGATTTTTAATGCCTTAATCTTTATCTATTACAACTATTCTACCTATATTATTATTTATTTACTTCCATAAATTATTTATTTCTAACCTAGCTTAAAATAATGACTATTCATCATCACTATCCTAATGTAGTTTTCAATAGTCACACATCTTCCTCTTCTCAGTTAACCTATCAACAAACATATAAATCCTGCTTTTCTAATATTTTTTTAATATCAATTTAACCCATAAATTAAAATAAAACAATCCTCTGGTTATAAACACATTAACAATAAATTTTTAGATTGCTCACTAGTCAAACATATGCAATCCCTTATAAATATGGGTTCAAACTCTGTCTTGGCTTAAATTTTCTTATTACACAGAAAAAAAAATACATATATTATGAGGAAAATTTGGATAGAACCTTCTCTTTCATAGCTAACTTAAAAAAATGGAGCCTTGGACAAATCCAAGGGCTACATACCTCCCTCCTTCGGGTAAAATTTTCCGAATTCAAACCACTATTTTTTTTTTCTTCATATAATATACCAACAAAATTACCAATTACTAATTCTTAGTTACATTTTATTTTGTTCACTCTTTAGGTGGAACAGGAAATCATTTTTTTTTTCATTTGCCATTGAGTTCCTTATTTCAGTTAATCAGATATCTACCATCAGATACTTAACAAATCCCTGTTTCATTTTACAGTTGATCATATGGTTGCACAACACGGTCATAATGCTACTAACCAATACCACCAACAATATTTCACAAAAGCTTTTCATCCGACACCTAATCCTTTTATTTAAACCCTCTGCTATAATGCACTCAAATAATTGCACAGCATTAGTCTCTATAAAATCCCCTTTTATTTTACAGGGAATTGGATCATTAACCCACACATTACTATATCCATCCATAAACATCAGACCATCTTTATTTCCAAGTGAGTCAGTAAAAATGCTTCTCATTTTGCATTTTATTTTATTGTCTATCAAAATATCTCTGCATGCAAATGAATTTAACTCTACTGAAATGTTTTTCATTTTACACTTTATTTTCTGAAATTCTATCAGAATCTTACTATCATTTTTCTTACTATAGCTATAACTTTGCTTATTATAATTATAATCTGGCAAAGCCTTGTCTTGCTCCATTACAATATCTGTTTCTGACTCCTTTGTGGACTCAGAGCAATCAGTAGTTTGTTTAACCTGCTCATCCTTTGTTTCATCAACTAGACCAGCTTGACTTAACTTGGTTTCTTCGGTCTGCTCATCTATTTTACTTTCCAGGCCAGCATCACTTTCTTTGCTTACTACACCTAGACTAGTGGAGTTTTCTTTCATTTCTTTGGTCTGTCTACCCACTTTATTTATCAACGATTCTTGTCTGGCCTCCCTTTGCTTTTGTAGCCTCTCACTTTGAATTTCTATTTTAATCTCTAACCTACTAATCTGACCGGTTTCGCTATTCTTTAATTCCTCCTGGCTCTCTTCTAATTTTGCAATTAGAGTAGCTTGGCTTTCTTTGAATTCTTTATTCTGGTTCTCCATTCTACTATCAATTTTCTCTTCTAAACTAGCTTGGAATCTAGCTAGGTTTTCTTTTATTATACTGTCCATTCTCTCTTCTAAACTAGCTTGGCTTCTAGCTAGGTTTTCTTCAAACTTTGCAATTAGAACAGCTTGGCTTTCTTTGAATTCTCTATTCTGGTTACTCATCATTTGCAGTATCATTTTCAATGACTGATTACCACTTATTTCTGGCTCTTTTTGAGCCGTTTCAGTGCTCAACTCTTCAGACACTATATTTTCACTTTCCTCGATACTTTCCTCAATACTTTCTAATACTACAGACGCTTCGTCTATTGTCTCTTCTTTCTTGCTCTCTATGGGACCTGTCTCTTTTTTAGTTCTCGGCATTTTGTGTTTAATAATAAAATCAATGATGAGAAAATTAGGCACACACTCTTTTCCCCCCTCCATCAACCAACAACCACGACTATCTCAACTAACTATATCTTGGTCACCCTATTGGTCTTGACCTTAGCAATTCCTATACTGATTAAACGTCTCATCTCAAATGTTTTTGGGTATCTAGAAATCCAATCATCATCAATAACCAGTTTTGAATAGACATAAAAAATTTAATTTTCTTTTATCAACTAATTACACACTAGCATTTATAATTTTAAAATACGTTTTTGGTATAACCAGTTGCTGGCATTTATAATTTCAATTCTGCAGCTTTTAAATTAACCTCCAACACCCATTATCCGTCGTGCGACCACGTTGGCGCGTCATTTCTAACTAACGAAAAATTTAAAAGAAAAATGAAATGAAGGGTCAAGGTCATTTCTAACTAAATAAAAATTTAGAGAAATAAAGATTTCTTAAATATATAAATTAACGACAGATGCACTTCTTAAGTATCAATTAAATATGCAATGCATCAATTATATATTCTGGTATACTAAGTATAGATTAAACAATTTCTAAGTATAGATTTAATCTAATCATTTCTCCAATATAGTGCACAGACTAATATATTTCATACGTAAAAATTAAATATAACCTCCTTCGTGCGACCGCGTTACAGGCCAATTGTAACTATATAAAAACAATTCAAACAAATAAAAAGTTATTCTTTATTTTGTTAACTTTATATAAACTTATTAAAGTAACATGAAACGCATTTTGCAATCTCTCAATCGGTCATCCCCAATGAATTTCAAACATAACTAAACGATTGGGAGAGCTTCCAAATATCATATATATTATTGGATAGTTTAAGCTAATTATAACTTTATTATAACCAATGAGAATTTTATTCAAATGATCGCACATCCACGTTATGGATTAATTATATTATATTCAAACTATATGGCATTTACACATTTGCAGATAAATTGCATGCCAATTACAACATTTTAAGAATGGATCGATGGATACTTCATCATTCCCAGCTGACACTATTTCTGAGGCCTACTGAGATGATGATGATGATGATACAGAACATTTATAAGCTTATTTGCCAGGGCGCCAAATTGCAGCTCCAATAAAATATAGAGGTGAAATCTCAATACAATACTCTTAGTAATAATATTTCATGAATGGGTTAATACATAATTAATTTAGAGAACACTGAGAACGCATTAAAATTGACAATATTAATATCTTTAAGAATTCCAGGCTATTCTCAGCATAATCCCATTCACTATGATTAAAGCTACAATTAAATTTTATTCTAATTATAAAGTTCTATATTCATCTCCACCTTCCTGATCCATCCCTTCATCAATTTCACGTCCATATGTCTATTACACTATTATTTATTTTATCATTAAATTCTACATCTTTGCTAGCTCATCTCCTCTCATTCTAATCTCTTCTCAGGGTTTTTCGAACAATTAGGTGTGGAAATCGAATAAGCTGCGATAGGTTATTGGTGATAAACATTCCTCTCTTGATCGCCTCCAAAGTGATCTCAGTTGTCTTTAATGCAATCTAATATCAATTTACATTAAAGCTGGAATATTTAAGCTTATTAAATCTTTATAAACACATCATAAAACATAGTCGCAATTATAATAACACCATATAAAATAAAATGCATCTAGAGAGGTTTGAATACAACGGATGGGGAAAGGATTTTATGCCCACCCTCTGCACTCGCTATCACTCAATACTATCTCTATTCTCGATTTATATTTAAACAATATTAAATTATTTGGTAATTTTATGCATTTAAAATTAACCTTTTAAATAATTTTACTAAATATTAATTACGTACATGATAATTCAAATATTACTAATATGATATTGATGTATGATTGGATTGGAAATATCTAGATAATAATAACCCACAAAAACATGGAGACACACGCAAATTTTTATTTAAAACAAATAACAAATTTTATTTGACAAACTATAATTCAATCAATACAAAAAAAAACAACATATACATTACATTATATCTACACTTTCTTTTTACCTTAAATATAGTAAATACCAATTTCTTCCCGTTTTCAATGCTTTCCCTTTTTACTACAGATATATTTTAGAAAATACGTAATCGATTTTTTTTTTCCCTAATTAAATTTAATAATTTTGTTTAATAAATCTAAAGGTAATATTCCCTTGCAAATTTCTTGATCTTATCCGATCATCCTGATTAAATATTCTTTGGCCCTAATCTTTACAACAGAGATATCTTAATAATAGTAAGACTAAGTTATTGCAAATAAATTGGCATTAAGATCAAACATCATCCTAGTGCACTCTCTATGTTCATGTTCTTATAACATAATAATATTTTAACAATACTACCTTTCCAGCGAAGTTCTCAGCTGGCCATGTAAATATTTATTAAATACATTTATATACGCATTGCTTATGCCCAATCATTCGTACGTTTTATTTAACCCTTAACAGTTATTAACCTAATTATTTCTGGCTCGTATGCTAAATCCAATCTATAAAAACAATATTCAAATACACCAATTGCACATACATTATCTGCATTCATTCAGACATTAAGTTGAGTTTGCGACCTGGTATCCAATACTTATAATAATGCTCATCATGGCTATCCTCTCATACACACGTAAGGAATATCAAATATTAATATGAGGCAGGCAGTGACCCGAATAAGAGAGAACCTTTTCACTAAGGTTAAGATATGCTAGGATTTTTTATCGCTAGTCATATAAAAAACATAGGTATGCCAAATACCTCTGGCCATCAAAACAAGAAACCTTCTTACGGTGTAGAGCATACTTAAGTGGGAAAACTCTTCCACTGGGTTCAAATACTTTCTGAATATAGCATATATCTCAGTGAGTTAAACTTCACTGAATTTGTGGAGATCTTTGTCTATCCACACACACACACAGGTCGAAACATCAAATTATACAAGTAAAACTTTCACAACTTTAATATTCTTGCAAATTAGTGTACTGGAACATGAGCCCATAAATTTTCCAAGCATAAATCAGCTTGTTTCTGGCCTTAAATCTATGATAACAATAATAATAATAAGCAATAAGAAATGCGCACAAAATTCTCAAAACTATTTCCAGGCACTTTTATAAAAACAATAAAAATGATGATGATACTCAATAAACAAGCAATTCATTTATAAATCTAATCATTCGATAATAACTTCTGATGCTAATAACCCTATCTCTTAATTGTTTCCCTTTTTTTTTTTTTTTAAATTGAGGGGGGAAAAAAAAAACATTGTTTGTAAAGCATTTTAAATAAGGCATATCAGTTCTACCCCAAATAACCACAATAGCGAAAGCATTTAAATAAACATATATAAAATCATATGAAAACAATTTCTACCCCCAAAATAATGCAATAGTGATTACATGAATTAATAATTTTTTTTTTTTTTTTTTTTTAAAAAAAAATGCTATACGTGATATACACTATAAAGAAAGAAATTCGTTTTTTTTTTTCTATATATATTAAATGTCCTACACACATAAAAAGCGATCATAATAATAATAATAATAATAATAATAAAAATTATACTTATACAAGTCTTTTAGCAGGTGTTCTTCCAGGTTCCTGATTTCTCCTTTTTTTCCTTTTTTTTTTCTTGACCGGTTTATGAGAGCATATAAAGTCCTTGTTGTAAAAAGTTCTTTTGATAGAGTTCGATTCCTTTTCTCTCATATATACAGTTTCCATTTTGCTGAATGAGTTCCTCATTTCCATATCTAAGTAGATTACCTTTAAACTTTGTAATTTTCTGCAAGTTTCAGTTAAACAGCCTTCATTTAACTTTTTCACAATATCAGTCTGTTTTTGATTGTCCTTTTCCACTTTTACTTTCATTCTGTAGATTTAAATTGACTTATATATGCATTAAAACTTTTGAGTCTAAATTTTACTATTTGCATATATATGAACGATATCAAACTCAAGTTTTAACTTCTGCGGTTTAAATTTTTATTACATCTGTTGAATAGTCAACTTCTGGAAGGTTCCAAGTGTGTGCCCCCTTAAAATTTACTCACTATACATTGTTATATTTAGTCGAATTATTCTGAAGAGACAAAGTATAATAAATATGATTTTCAATTTTATAATACAGTTTTCTTTTAGTCAATCAAGGAAAACTGCTACAGATAAGTTTTAAAAATACAAGCAAGTTCCCCTCTTTTTTTCTTTTAACACAGCTTTTATAGAGACGTCCTTTATCTCTGTAATTAATTGACATTTCCACCCCCTCTCAATTAAATCTAACCTGTTGCCCCTTCAGAAAAACCAGGCATAAATTTCAAGTCAAATAGACAGATTAATTTTACAATCTAACATTTAATTGCCAATTAATTTTTTACACTTTGACAGACCAGAATTGACCATTCACCGTTAATGGCCTAAATTAATGGTCCCTTTAAATTCCTTAGTAGGATCTGTGTATTTTAAGGAATGATAATTAACTGAGTAAGATAATACACACTAAAATAATCTTACTTTTCCCTTTAATAGTGAAACACAATATATTGCAGCTGTTTCAAACTCAGACTTGACATTAAATTTGACTGCTAATATTAAACTTATTTAAAAGATTTTAATTTCTTATTTAAAATTGCTTTACATCATGTAAGAAATGATTATTAATTTTACATTGTACCATCAAGATCTACAATTAAATTATATATACACACACATCGCAGGTATATACTTTTCTTTAAATTTAGATTTTTAATGCCTTAATCTTTATCTATTACAACTATTCTACCTATATTATTATTTATTTACTTCCATAAATTATTTATTTCTAACCTAGCTTAAAATAATGACTATTCATCATCACTATCCTAATGTAGTTTTCAATAGTCACACATCTTCCTCTTCTCAGTTAACCTATCAACAAATATATAAATCCTGCTTTTCTAATATTTTTTTAATATCAATTTAACCCATAAATTAAAATAAAACAATCCTCTGGTTATAAACACATTAACAATAAATTTTTAGATTGCTCACTAGTCAAACATATGCAATCCCTTATAAATATGGGTTCAAACTCTGTCTTGGCTTAAATTTTCTTATTACACAGAAAAAAAAAATACATATATTATGAGGAAAATTTGGATAGAACCTTCTCTTTCATAGCTAACTTAAAAAAATGGAGCCTTGGACAAATCCAAGGGCTACAATATATATATATATATATATAAGTTATTGCAAGTTAACAAAAAAGACTTCCATTATTTTCAAGGATAATGTAGAACTAGTGATTATTATTTAATTTGCTACCATGCAGTTATAGTTCAGTTTTCTTTTCATCAACTTGGATTTCACTTGGCCTTTCAAATGTTATTAAAACAGGCAAAACTCTCTATACATATTGTCACTCACTGCAAGCCAGAGTAATCAATGGATGCCAGAAGCTTGTGCATAAAACCCCCATCTAGTACCTACTCATCCAATATTCCCAGATTAGTTTCTGCTTGTGGCCTTCGTCAGTGAGGAGCCTTGGATCTGAGAGCACTGCACCTAGATCTTAGGATCTAATGCAACCCTCCAGAAGCCACCTTTTACCTCTATTTAACTACAAAACTATGAGTCCTTAATTGAAAATACCAAAATATTTTCAATTCAAGCTCAACAGCTTATATAGTCATATAGGTCTGAATTCAGTTCAATATCTATACATTTTGGTGACTTTAATTCTTTAATAACCACAGGTCTGAACTGAGTTCAGACCTATATGATTATATAAGATAATGAGCTTGGATTGAAATATTACAGTTTTTAAGACTCATAGTTTTGTAATTAAGTAGAGATAAAAGGTGACTGCTGGGGGGGGAGGTTGCATTAGATTCTAAGATCTAGGTGCAGTGTGTTCAGATCCAAGGCTCTTCACTGACACAGGTCACAAGCCAGAAACTAGTCTGGGGACATTGGATGAGTAGGCACTAGATGGGGATTTTATGCACAAACCTTCTGGAATCCATTGATTACTCTGGCTTGTAGTGAGTAGCAATACATAAAGAGAGTTTGCCTGTTTTAATAACAGTTACAAGCAAGCATAGGAAATGGTAATCATGTGATGTTTATTGGCTTTCAAATGTTGCCAATTTGGTTTTCTAAAGTTAGTTTAAGTAGGTATATTGCTCGGCAACTTACATTCAAAAGATCTGAATGGTGATGTTGACATTCATTAGCAAAGGCTGATTTAAAAAAAATAGAAAGAAAGATCTCCCAATGATGGAGTATTTTTTTTATCTTCTCCTACTGAAGCAAATCGACAATGATGTTATTTCCAGTCATGAACACATGCAGCTCATATCTGGCCATGCTCATCTATTATTATGCATACACTATAGATTAATCAGGCCAAAATAATCATCTAATTAATTCTCTATTTTGTTTCCATGTTTGGTTACCTAGCTCTTTTCTATTGTCATCAAAATCAGTCAATGACACATAAAACAATCACTTGTGGTGTAAAAGTGATCTGCAAGTTTATACTGAATTATCATTATTGTTATATTTTCTCTTTTAATTGTAATAATTTGTTTTTACTTTTTTGATATTTTTTTTTAAAAAAATATCAAACTGTATTTGCCACTTAAGCTTACATTCATCATTAATGTATTTTTACTGATAGGTTTAAATTTCTTATGGCTTGAATTAATAATTTGTTAAACTGGGTTAAATGGATTACTGGTAATTGTAAGTGACCCTTACAACTTAATTAAAATTTCCATTTACTGACTCATGAATGAATATTAAACTGGAAAATATAGTACCTAAATAAATATTATTTAAAAAACTAAACCAATTACTTGTAAAAAATTTAAATAGAGAATATTTACTTCTCTAGTAATCCTCATCAGATATGATTATTTAAGCCTATTTCTTAGCTTTAAATATGTATGTCTTCATTCTAAACCATTATCAATAAACCACATAATGGTTTCTTCACATTTAATGTTTTCTCCAGTACACAGCTTTTTTTCTTCTTAATCCAGAAAACTTCTTTAACTAAACTTTCATCATACATGTTAACATTTTCTAAAACCTTTAGTTTTCTGGATCCAGTCGTTTTTCTAATGTCACTTCTTTTAATTCTACTTCAGCCTCATAATTATTTCACTGACATAAATGATAATTGTTTATTCTCTTACCCAAGTATTTCATTTATAAATCCTAGTCATTGTCAACATTTGTGATGTGATTTGCAGTCATAGTTATTCTTTTATTAAACATACAATTCAAAGGATAATAAATAAGTGCAGTAATGTGCATTTATTAAAAATCTTGCTTTTCATTCCCATAAAACATTGATATTTCAATCACAATTATAATATTCAAATTCAATTTTACGATTAATTTCAATCCAATATTATTTCATGCATATTAATAATTTGTTCATAGTATTTATAATTGTTAACTGCATATTTATTATTATTATCAATCTTTATTTTCTTCTTTTTTAAAAAACCTTAGGCGCATTACCAGTGACATATTATATATATATAAAGTATCATGTATTGCATCTTTAATACTTGTTATATGTTAATGTATATATATATGCATACACTTTGTGTGTATGTGTGCATCTACAATGTATACAGTATAGTATGAAATTATTTGTGTTTAAATATACAATACGTTTACTTTTTAATATATAATTTTTAAACATTTCATTTATCATTATTTTTATCACATTTGCATTATCCAATGAATATAAATTAAAAAGAAAAAAAGTTTGTACAAAAAAAAAAAAAAAATTAAAATACTGTTGCACAATAAAATTAATATTTCTTAGAAGAGAACTTGCACAGGTAGATACAAGGTTTCACGAAGAAATGATATATTGCTTTTATTTTTCCAAACCTTATAAGATTCCTAGCAATCTTCAAGTTATAATAATATAAACAACGAATGAAACTCATAAAAAATATTAATAAATTGAAATAAATGTTCAAAAATATGAAATATAGAAAAAACAACATTTGTTAGCTTTTTCATAAAAAATATTATATCTTGTACATATGTGTGATGTAAGATGATCAAAATAGCATTCAAATTTCTCTAACAGATTACTGTCTCTCTAGTCAATTCATAATAATTAGATAAGGTTAAGCTTAAAAAATGCAAATATTTTATTATATTTTGAATATAAATATCTTGGATATAAATATTTATATTTTAACATTATAATTGATATAGTACTACATAAATTGCAATATTAAGATATGCATAAAAGTCTAATAAAGACTTAATCATCTGAATATCTATCATGTCTCTGGCACATCCATCATGCCAAATGTCATAAGTAATTTCATCATTTTTTATTTTTTACTATAATTTGCACATGTAAATTTTAACTTATCATTAAATAAATAATTAGTAATATGTAAATATGTAAAAATATATGTACATTATATGAATTAATAATCACAATATAGTTATAAAATTAGAGGTCTAAATGAGGTGAGCATCGTTACTCTTATTTTGTGTTCCTTTGCCACTTTTAGCTTCAAACACATTCTAATTATTCATATCTTATTTTTCACATTTATCTATAAAATGAAAACTGAAAAGTAATAAAATATTAAATAAACTTTTGTTCCCTATCATTAGAAGCTGTTTAAATAAATGACAAATATAAAGTGAAATGAAAAAAAAATTATAAGCTTTCATAAATACACTTAATACAAGTTACAATACCTATAACTAATTAATAATAAATCTATTCAAAATGCACTATTCAATTAAATACAATAATTACAACTTTTTCTTTTAAAATAAATTTATTAGAGTGCAAATACTAATATTTACTAATGGTTGCAAAGCAATATTAATAAAATTTTCAAATTATGTCAGAATTTTTAATTTACATTTTTGTTTTATAATATCACTCATGAACTGCCATTTCCATGTCATTCCACATTTTTATAAAAAAAATAATGCAGAAATGTTTTCTTATGTAGTGACATGCAACTATTATTAGATTTGTTTATGTCAGATATTACATTGAACTATTTTCATTATCTAGTTGAAATGTTATAAGTTTTAAAAAAATTAAAATTGTATTTATTCTTTTCCAAATCTATTCAACTGATGATGATGATGATGATAATAATAATAATAATAATAATAATAATAATAATAATAATAATAATAATAATAATAATAATAATAATAATAATAATAATAATATATGCAAGTTAGTGTATAACTTAATATTCAAATGGTATTATTTTCCTTCCTTCCCCTTTTTTGAGTGATGTTAAACTTTGTAAAAACTAAATTTAAAGTGATGCTGTCCCTGGTTTGATTACTTTGCTAGTACTGCTACTGATCAGATGAGCACGTTTGAAAAAGAAAGGACAATAATATCATTTGAAACAATGTGCTAAATAACCTATTATTACTAACAGTGGAAAGTATTTTGAAAAACATCAAATTTATAACTTAAAAAATCTAGCAGGGCACACTTTTCAAAAGCTAAATTTAACTATAAAGCCATAAAACATCACTATCTCATACTAGCACATAATTGTTATTAAACAAAGCAAAGCAAAACTATCCATACAGTAGTGCCATCTTGTGTCAACAAGAGCAATCAATGGATGCCAGAAGGCTTGTGTAAAATCCCTATCTAGTGCCTACTTCTCCAATATCCCCATACTAGTTTCTGGCTTGTGGCCATCATCAGTGAGGAGCCTTGGATTTGAGAGCACTGCACCTAGATCTTAGGATCTAATGCAACCCTCCAGCAGCCACCTTTTAACTCTACTTAACTACAAAACTATAAGAATAAAATTGAAAACATAATTATATTTTCAATCTAAGCTCAATAGCTTATATAGTCATATGGGTCTGAACTCAATTCAGCACCCATACATTTTGGTGTCTTTGTCTCTTTAACAACCATAACCACCATTATCCTATAGGCAGGATTGGTGTTAAACCACTAAACATCACATGATCATTATCTCATACTAGCACATAATTGTTATTAAACAAAGCAAAGCAAAACTCTCCATACAGTAGTGCCATCTTGTGCCAACAAGAGCAATCAATGGATGCCAGAAGGCTTGTGAAGAAACTAGTATGGGGATATTGGAGGAGTAGGCACTAGATAGGGATTTTATGCACAAGCCTTCTGGCATCCATTGATTGCTCTTGTTGGCACAAGATGGCACTACTGTATGGAGAGTTTTGCTTTGCTTTGTATGAAGCCATAATGAGAAGTTCTCAAGATTTTGTGAACAACAAGAGCAAAAGACAAGTTGTTGAAACAAATATTCTATATTGACGTTCATTCGCCAAAAGTAACTTGCAATATATGTTGTATTTCCACATGAAATAAATGTTAATACTATTTCATACTTTAATAATTTATAAATGTTAAATTAATAAATTTCTCAGGGTATTTCTGTATGTGTGTGCTATTACTATTAATACATTTTAAGAAAATATTATCTAATATAATATTTCTTATTCAAAGAAATAATTAATTATAAATTAATCTGTGTTTAATAAAGCTAGCAATTTTAAAATAATGTTAACTAATGATTTATCTCAGGGTTATGAATCAATTGAAATCATTTACAAAAAATAAAATAAATGTATGGTTGTTAAGTTTATTCATTAACTTAGGGTATATTAAATGTAAAAGGGAATTTGACATATATCAGATGATAATAATAATGATGTATTCAAACCAAATAATTTAGATGAAATCTAACATCTTAAATATGAGCTTTATTTTGTAAATATACAGGGATGATATTTCTTTAATAATGACAAAATAGAAGTACTAAAATTAACAACTGCTTTATTATAAAATATCAAAATATAACAATAAAAAATGTGAATTAATAGTAACAAACATATAAAACAAACAAATAATAACAAATGTAATTAATTATAAAAATTCCATAAAATACCTAGAAAATGTTAGTATTTGTCCTTTATAAAAAAATAGAGGGATTTGAACTCAGAATTTTTCAGTCTATTCATCCTTCACTCTAACTCAAGCAACCAATACATACGTATGTGTGGGAGATTATGATCTGGTGATAAGTTCTGGTTCTGCATGAAATGCATATATTGGGGGTCATATATCTTTTTCACATGTTCCTGAGTTCAAATCCCCTATTTACATATATATTTATATATATTACGTACTGCCTTAGAATTAATATTTGTTCTCTAAGTCTAAGCTTGGGATATGAAAAAGTTAGTGTTGCAAAGACATTAACACTCCATTGGAGTAGGTTGCATATTATTTAAATAAATCCTCAATTTAAATCCTGGAGGATATTAATAATAATCATAATAATAAATGTTTTATGCTGTTCTCGGTTAGTTTGTTCCAATAACTAATCAACCTAACTTAATAATACTGGATAAGTATTCCACTCTTTTAAAACCAAGTGAAATTACTTACTTAGCACTCCTAAATGATATTTAAAATATACTGCTAATTTATTATCCTTTACTGGATTTATTTGTTAATGCTCCATATTATTTATAGCTTAAAAATTCGTTAGGAGTAAAACTCTACTATCAAAATATAATCCATATCATTAGGATGCCTTATTGCATAATATAGCATTTTTAAAAAATTACTGCAAACATATAGGTGCTATGCTTAAAATATTTGAAACATACTTTACATTTACATTACATATACAAACATTTAATTTATATGTTTGGAAATTACATTATTACGAAAAAAAAACTTTTTATTATATAATAAATTATTTTTATTTTTAATGTCTGAATCCACGCTCTTTATATTAAAAAATGTTAAACTGGCGATTCAGCAAGCGAGATGAGACAATGCTACAAAATTATCTATAAACTTTGCATTCAGCCTGAATAGATTCACAAGTAACTATCTCTTCCCTTTATTTTAATTAAGTTAAGAATTCCAAATACTCTGAATAAACTATGTTTGCTATTGAAATTATTCTTTTTTTTTTAATGTCATAGCATCGGCCGGGACGCGAACCCGCAACCCGGGCAACTGCCTGTAAGTGCAAGGCAGTCGCCCTGACCTCTCGACCACCAATGCAAGACATTGAAATTATTCTTAACACTCTGCATTTCTCTTTATGGATACTTAAAAGTATATATATATGCCGCATATGTCTATTCAAACATTATTGCAATATGCATTTAACATGTGTACTTTGATAATGTTAATAGCTTTGTTTATTATTTAATAAATTATTATTGCTTTTACTAAGCTTATTCTTAAATAATTTTCATTCATTGAAGTACATATCTTATCTACATGGTAAGTATTTTTTTTTTGATTAAAGAAAATATGTGCAATTATTATTTTTAAGTATCAGTGTTGCTAAGCCAGAAATCAGAAAAGTTAGCAGGGGAGAAATTTTAGTTTAATGTAGACGGATGAAAATATGATGTTCTGTGAATTATTATTTACATTATTTAAGTATAAACAATTTTATCTCCATCAGATGACCTCTGAGCCAACTAATGAAAAGGTGGATTATAGAATGATAAATTCTGTACATGTAATCATTACCATTAATGGGTTAGTTGTGGCATGCTTGCAAATGAAACACTATCAGATTTAATTATCATCGTGATTTTATGACTAAGTAATCACATTTTTGTGGATATGTAATCACTAAACTAATTCTGTTATATAAAATATTAATTTATGCTATGATTTCAGTCTTTTTCCTGTTATATATATATAATATAACTGACACCAAATGTTGCATTAATTTCAGCAGCATAATCTTGAGATACAAACATAAAATCTGAATAAAACAACAAGTCTTTATGATTGGCTCCCAATGTAATGCTGCTGAAATTAATGTAATTTGTGTTACTGATATATTTGAATTTAAGCCAGTGCTATGCAACTGGTCTTTTTCATATATATATATATATATATATGAAATCATCCATATATATCCATATATATATATATATATATATATATATTGGATGACTTGTGTGATCAAGTCGAATGTTGGTATATCAATATTTAAATTTTTTAACAAGAATGAACCACAAAATATGCCTTTTATATATATATCCCAATAAATAAATTATAATGAAAATAATATGAAAACAAATTATCATGTAAAAAAACTTGGATTAGCCTAATTAATATAATAAAAACTGTCTGGTTTTGTATATGGTGAATTAAATAATAAATACAAAGATTTAAGTTTATCATTACTTTTAATAGTGTTAAATTACTTTTAAAGACACAATAAAACATTTGTATTAAACCTGTTTAAAACAAATATATTTTAGTATCATGAACAATACATAATACTGAGTTCAGATCTGCATGACTATGCAAGTGAATTAGTTTGGATTGAAAACATTATTGTGTTTTCATTTTGGGCTCACAACTTTAAAATTAACTAAATGGCAAAAGGTGACCTGGAGGATTGCACTAGATCCTAAGATCTAAGTGCAGTGCTCACAAATCCAAGGTTCCTCACTGATGAAAATCCTCAAAGCTAGAAATTAGCCTGGGGATATAAGATGAGTATGCACTAGATAGGGATTTTATGCACGAATCATCTAATATTCATCATTTACTATGGTTTGCACTGAGTGACACTATTGTATGGAGAGTTTAATACTGTTTTATACTAATTCTTGCTTGAAGGTGAGTGGTTCATATGTTGAAATGTGTGATAGTTTGATTTTGGAGAATAACTTACTTACAAATCAAATAAAACTCTATTTAAATCTTTTTTGGTCAATCATTTAGTTGTTTGACAGTAGATATAGGAATTTTAAAGACTTGAAACATATAAAAAAAATTAAATAAAATTTGTATATATTCATTTCATTTTTTTATACTAACATCTTATTACTCTACCGAATAATTATTTTTAAAGTAACATATAATAATAATAATAATAATAATAATAATAATAATAATAATAATAATAATAATAATAATAATAATAATAATAATAATAATAATAATAATAATAATAATAATAATAATAATAATAATAATAATAATAATAATAATAATAATAATAATAATAATAATAATAATAATAATAATAATAATAATAATAATAATAATAATAATAATAATAATAATAATAATAATAATAATAATAATAATAATAATAATAATAATAATAATAATAATAATAATAATAATAATAATAATAATAATAATAATAATAATAATAATAATAATAATAATAATAATAATAATAATAATAATAATAATAATAATAATAATAATAATAATAATAATAATAATAATAATAATAATAATAATAATAATAATAATAATAATAATAATAATAATAATAATAATAATAATAATAATAATAATAATAATAATAATAATAATAATAATAATAATAATAATAATAATAATAATAATAATAATAATAATAATAATAATAATAATAATAATAATAATAATAATAATAATAATAATAATAATAATAATAAAAAATAATAATAATAATTCAATTCTTTATTTATTTAATGTACATATCAACAGCATTTAGCCAATTATAGATTGCACAGTAATACAAATCTAAATAAGCATTAAAAAAAAAATAATAATAATAATAATAATAATAAAATAAATAATACCAATAAAATAGAAAATCAATAAAATGCACAAATAAATAAAAAGGCAATATATCAAATGAAATTAAGGAAAATATTTTTTTATGAGGACTTTAGTGAATTGTTTATAATCCAAATTAAAAACATCATCATTACCAAAATCTTTGTTATAAGTTCTAGGTAAACGAAATAAAGGGGGAAATCTTAATACATCAGATTTACAATTTTTCAGTTCAAAAACATTATGAGTACAAGTATTATAATTTTTTTTTTTAATACCTAAGTTAGAAAGCAAATTAGATACAGAAATATTCTGGGAGATGAATTTATGAAGAAGTTTGAGATCTCTTGTTTTTCGTCTCAGTAGTAAATCAATATAGTGTTCATTACTTAAACTATTTAATTTTGCAAATTTGTCAAAAACAGACTGAATTCTTATGATATCTGTCCTGTTATGAGGATTCCATATAATTGAACCATACTCCAAGATGGGAAGAACTAAGGATATAAAAAGTTTAATCTTTGTAAATTTATTAAATGCTTTTCCATATCTGTAAATAGCTCCTACAATTTTAAGAGATTTATTCACCATAAAATTAATGTGATTATGAAAAGATCCATTATTGGAAAATATTATTCCGAGATCTCTTTGATGATCATTTGTTATAATTTTAGAGTCCCCAATATAATAGGAAAACCTTAAGACTTCAGATTTTCTAGAGTAAGAGACAATGGAGCACTTATCCATATTTATTTCTATATAATTATATTCACACCAATTCAAGAAATTATCTACATCACTTTGAAGTAAAAAACAGTCATTAATAGAATAAATATGCCTAAAAATTTTGCAATCATCTGCATAACATAGAAGATGTGAAAATTTAATGCATGTTTTTAGGTCATCAATGTATGCATTAAATAATAAAGGTGCAAGAACACTGCCTTGAGGCACCCCAGTGAAGCAATAATAAGGTAATGACAATTTACCATTAAACCTCACACAAGACATTCTATCCCTAAGAAAAGAGTCAAACCAATTAATTAATAATTTAGAAAAACCTAACCTACAAAGCTTCTGAAGAAGAATTTTATGATTAACTCTATCAAAAGCCTTGGACATATCAAAATAAACAACATCTAACCTAGATTGATTCTCAATTGAATTTGAAATGTGATCAAAAATAGTTAGCAAATTTGTTTCAATGGACCTATTAGGCAAAAATCCATGCTGCTCTGGTGCCAAAACCTTAGAGACATCCAAGATAATTTTATTATACAAACATCTTTCAAAAATTCGAGCAACAGTGTGTAGAATTAAAATAGGCCTATAGTCACTTACCAAATCTCTAGATCCTTTCTTAAAAATAGGAACAACTTTAGCAATTTTAAGGGATGTAGGAAAAGTACCATTTGCTAAAGAGCAATTAAAAATATGTAAAAGAGGAGAAGCAATGTATTCAGCACATCCTTTATAAATGAAAGCTGGAATATTGTCAAGGCCCACACTAGAATGTAATTTAAGCTGCCCAATAGCAAAAATAACATCAGATTCAATAAATGAATCAAATGTTATCCTTTCTTCAACTAGATCATTATTTTCAGTCAAATCAGTAAAAGAATTAGATTGTTTAAAAAGCTCTGAGAAATAATGAGAAAAATCATCAGCAACTAGATTAGAATTATTATTCTGTAATTTTTTTTTTGTAATACCTAAATCCTTAACTAGAGACCAAAATTGCAAGGGATTATCAGAAATATGACTTTCAGTATTTTGTATAAATTTTTGAAAATCTCTATGATGATGATGATGATGATGATAATAATAATAATAATAATAATAATAATAATAATAATAATAATAATAATAATAATAATAATAATAATAATAATAATAATAATAATAATAATAATAATAATAATAATAATAATAATAATAATAATAATCTAAATTCTAAAAAAAATTAAATTTCCATTTATTCATAATAATTATTTTAAATTTTTTTTTTTTTAAATTTGACATCTATTTTTTTTTTTCTTGCAAAAATAATCAATATAAAAACAATCAATGAAATATTAAAACTTTCAAACCAATAATAATTATGCTATTTATTTCATTTAAAAGAAATATACCAATTTTAAAAATTAATTCTCATCAACTAACCCATTTTTAATAGTTCATTAATATGAAAGAGGTCATTTATGGAAATAATTAGATAAATTATAGACAAATTTTAAATAATTTAGACGATTAAAACAAATTTTGAGCTATGATAAATGAATCTACAATAAAACATTCAGTTGAAGTTACAATTGGATAAGAAAGTATCTAATGACTAATCATCAATCATTATTTTCTTTTATTATTGATTATAGTCTGAAAATTACTTTTGAAACTTTTAATGATTCTTATTTTTTTACACTCAATTTTTATCAAGCCTTAAAAATGAAGCCAGATTGTAAAAATGAATTAGTAAACATTATTATTAAATATAATATATATATAAATAAAATATAATTATAATTATAATATATATTTATTACTCATGACCCATATACAATAGTTAGTGCCTACTTATAGATTATTCAGATCACTTTTTTTAAATTTCGAAAAAAGTATATTGTGCTTTAGTCATAGTTTGTCATTTTTACCTTTGATAATATATACAGAAAAGACACATGCTACAATATATGCAAGAAATAAAATACATAAACTCATTTGCATAAATTTGCATTACTAGTTTTGTTAGTTACAATATGGCTATGACCATAAGGACTGTGTCCCTTGAAAGTGCTCAACCACACTTGCATCATTGTTTTAATATATAAAGAATTTTAAAAAGTCAGCTTCGTCTGTTTATGTGTCTCTTTTAGCCAAATCATACTTACATACATAAACCATATTATATTATTGTAAATACCCTATACCTAAATTCTTACAGCCACTCTTTCCCTTTTTAAATAAAGGAAAGCTTAAATAGGCTGCAAAATTCAAGCCTTTCTTTATTTAAAAGACAAGTGTGGCTGAAAGAATTTAGTTATGAACTATTAAACATATTTTATTTAGTGTTTCTATTTGTAAACTATATCTACATGCACTCAAGATTTTTATGTCTAAAAAACATAATTAACAGACAGTAATCAATGAAAATAGTAAACTGTAAATATTTTTTTTTTTTTGCATTCAGAATGATATCCCTTCTAAATGCAATCTCTTGGACTTTTACAGAGACTAAATCACCATAGCATATATTTATGTTTTAAGAAAAGAAAACTAACAACCTTTGGCATATTTCTTATTAATAATAGACTGTTCACCAATCAGTCAGATATTATAAATTAATAATTTTTTACAGATGTTACTGTTGAAATATTATAATATGTGGAAATACCTGTTATAATTTCATGTTAGAAAAAATCATCCTCAGATGTAAATATTAATCAATAAAAATATTAAATAATGAGTTTTTATTAGTCATTTATTAGCCTGGAGATTATTCATTTAATGAATAATGACTATCTAGATTTTTAAATGGGCTGGGGGTTGATCTTCACACAAAATATATATTAAAATAACAAAGCTGGTACTTTCTCAAAGGTGGATTGATTTATAAATATAGATACAGGAAAACAGTCCAAATTTTTTTAACACCAAGAATTTTCAATATACTGTCAAGACAACCTTTTGTTAATAAAAAAGATGGATACAACTATTCTCTGTGGTGTAAGATGATTATTTAGACACTTAAATGTGACACTTGATTGAAATAGACCAAGATTTTCATTTCATAGAAGTTTAAGTAAACCCCACTCATCATGCATATAAAAACCTGTTTTGAAAGCAGACTAACAAATAATCATATTTACTTTTCAAATTGCACTAAAACTATAATTATTATTAATATAACAAAGCTTGTATTTGCACAAAGTTAGATTTGCTATAAATATAAATACATAATGTGGATCATACGTATTCGGCACCAAGAATCTTTGATCTGCTGTTGCAGCAGTGTGCATTAAATTTATGACATTTAATTGTACGAAATAAAAGAAATAAAACTTACTATATATTTTATTTTTAATAGCTAATTGTTATCAATTTGATGTAAAGCATTAAAAGTGTGTTTGGCTGCTAACATTTTATAATCTAATTTACATATAGATACATGTATTTTTATGTATATGTGTATTATAACTATAACAAATTGATATCAGCTTAAATAAGTTATATTACAATATTGCATGAAAAAAAATTGTTTAAAAAAAAAACTTGTCACCACAATTGAGAAACAAATATATGAATTGCCTAAAAAATTAAACAAAAGGCTAGTTTATGCATGTGATCATATTATTAAAAATTTACTTTGTAATACATAAGAAACCTAACAATAAATTGCCTTGTAAATGAGGGAAAAAACTTGGTTTGATGTGTACAAGAAGTTTGAATTGCATAATTTATTTATAAAAACCTGAAGCATTTTATATCTTTTGTATTTGCTTCTTTTTTTGTCAATGGAGTTTCCATATTTTTATAGTAAACATCATGAGAAATCTAAAAATGATATTAAAAATTTTGGAATTAATAATATTTCAAAAATTATTATTTAAAATTTAAATGTCAGCAACAATTTTTCTTTCTTCCTTTTGCTAACTAATGTAAATAAAGAAAAAGAAAAAATACTATTTTTTGTCTTTCATTTGTTTATGTACCAAAGAAGGATACAATATCTGTAAATTAGTTTCCATAAGATGTTATGCAGGGAATAAGAAAATGTTTTCCAAAAAACATATTGTTGTAAGGAAACATCGAATTTGCAACAAGCTGGTGATGAATTCATTGTTTAAAACATGTCAAACAATATCAAATAAGAACAAATAGGTCTAAAACAAGCAACTAAGGCATTCCAGACCAGTTTATGCAGTTTAATCTATGTAATTATATAAAAACTCAATATACAAAGCAGAGTTTTAGTGATCCAATGCCAAGAAGAAAAATTGCTGGTTAAAATTGTTTTCCACTGTAATTTGGATAGCCACATCTTGAAGACTATTTTATAGCATTTTTCCAATATTCTTAGTTATAATATTATGATGATATTATTTAGCAGAAAGTTATCTACTGTGTATGGTTAGATAAGCAAAAACTGCATCACCCAGGGAAATCTGGTTGGATCCAAAAACTATTGCTGAAGTTTGCCAAAACCAGCCAGTACCTGCTTTAATAATGTTATAAAGAAAAAAATGAACAGAACCATAAAAACTACCTAAGATATACTGACACTATACTTTATATAATATCACAAATGATGCTATATTTCCTCTCTAATATCACCAGGTCCCAAAGAGAAGAACTACCATCTTTGGGAAAACTAATAAAGACATCCAAAAATATATTAAAAGAATATCTGCAGAAAATCATGGTTTAAAATTATTTAATTATTCCACATGGTAAGATATTATTATATGGTCTTAAATTAAAAATATTTTTATTATTATTATATTTCATATTTTGTATACATATTAATTGTTATGGGTATATTATACACAACAGTTTTATATATTCCATGTTAATGAATTGTTGTTATTGTTTTATTATTTCATTTAATTTTGTTTCCTTCTTTTAACTCATCTAAACATTGTGCTTTTAATTTCCAATATATTGAGAAATCATGCAATCAATTGAGAGATATACAGGGACCGTGTGAAGAAATATTTAAATGATCAGAAGTTAATAAGTTTGCCAAAGTAAACTTTCTCCTCAGAAGATTTGGCACTTTAAAATTTCATTTTTATTTTATTGAAACTGAAAAAAACAAAATACTTTTGGGAGGACTTATACTTAAGTTATATATTATTATTGTCACCACCACATTGATTAATATTAGATATATATGAATCAAATCATTTTTTTGAATTTTATTAACTATTCAACTTTCACCATATAAATATTTATTTGAACCATATTCTTTAAATATAGAAAACTCGAATTTTAGCACTCCATTAAAAAAAATCCTCTTCAATGTTGAGTGCAATGATGTAATATATAATGATGTCATATATATTCAAGCTAATTAAAATAAGAAGTGTGAATCTAAAAAAGCAAAGATCTTATATTGCAAATAAACAAACATGCTTAATTTTAAATATCTTTAAAAAGACTATACAATAGTCATTTGTATTACCAAACTCAAATATAAAAATAGAAACAACTCATGATGCTGACTTATTTAAATTAACTTAAATTTTAATATATATTACATTACACTCAACTTTGAAAAAGTTTTCCTTCTCAGTGGTGTGCTAAAATTCGAGATTTCATTATTTAAAGGAGTGTGGCTGGAATAATACAGCTGTGGATTGTTTCCAATATCTGTTTTTCTTCCATTAAGCATGTGTGTGTGCACTAAGTTAGTGTGGATGTAATATTGCTTTTTTTTTAATTTTCCAAGAAGTCTCTCATAATTTAAAACGGATTCCTAGACTTTAATTTAAACTCTGTGGTTTCGAATTTTATCTCAATATAACAGAATATTTACTTAATTAAAAAACAAATGTATATCTGTAATAGAACTAATCATTATCCAAATTTTAAATTTTGATTTTTAAATCTTCATACAAACTGAAAAAAAAAAATTCTATTCATCAAAATTTTAATACTAAAAAACTGAACAAAGGTGAAATAATAATAATAATAATAATAATAATAATAATAATAATAATAATAATAATAATAATAATAATAATAATAATAATAATAATAATAATAATAATAATAATAATAATAATAATAATAATAATAATAATAATAATAATAATAATAATAATAATAATAATAATAATAATAATAATAATAATAATAATAATAATAATAATAATAATAATAATAATAATAATAATAATAATAATAATAATAATAATAATAATAATAATAATAATAATAATAATAATAATAATAATAATAATAATAATAATAATAATAATAATGTAGACAGTTACTTGAAAGGTCACAGGAGCATCCAAGTGGCAAATTAAGCACAAAAGGATCTTTCAATTGATTAAACTTTTATCTGCTGAGAATTGGTTCACAAACTTTAGATTTTGAATAAATCACTCTACTTCTGTATTAAACCATAAAAGCAACATTGAAATTAAAATTACTTTTTCATCTTATTTTTTTTTATTTATAGATTATTTTATTTATTTTTCCTTAAAAGCATATTCATAAGAATTTTACTTGTCATTGGGAGATCGCTTTTAAAAACAGAATCAAAAGCATTATCTTGCAATAACATAAGTATATATTTAATCAAATATATTTGAATTTTATAACATTATAAATTTTTTATTTAGGCTTTTTATTTTAAAAAAATATATAAAATAATTTACAACTGTAGATTTTTGGATTTTTCAAACATTTTCCGTTTTCTAGGATCGATTTAGGATTTCTGATCAATAAAAAAAAAATCATTATGAATAGAGTAATAAGTATACCATTAGACACTTAATAAAAATTCTACATCTATCCTCACTGAAGAAAGACAAAAATATACAGTTTAGGTAAAGCATTACATTCTGAGTAAATCAATGTGCAGTATATTATCCACCTTCTTTTACTACTCCAGTTCTCAATAGTTAAATAGTTTGCAGTGTTAACTACAACCTAGTTGGATTATATGAAAACAAATTCGAAGTTTGTAAGAACCTGAAAAAAATTTCAAGAATTATTCAGCATAGATTCCAACACAGGTAATAAACATATCAGCACAAAGTGATACTGCACTGTTCCAAATGAGAAATGTATGCATATACTGTAGTGAAAGAGAAATGAGAATAATGGGAGAGACTTTATTACTTCAACAAATTAAGGTGCCAAATCTGTAATGGAAAAAAAATGAACAAGAAGAAGAAAGAACAAGACTCTATTTATATCTCCAAACTCTGAATACCAAATCTGTACTCAGTAAAAAAATGACATCATGAGAATTATTTCTCTTATTAATGCTCCAAGTCGAGCAAGCTAAATCCATAACAGTATAAAATATGAAAAGGTTTATAATAATCTATTTATTATAATAAAATATCAACACTTAATTATAATAAAACATCAAAACTGTATGAATATTAAAATATGTAATGGAATAAATTCATTATATGAGAATGTCTATTTTTATATACCTTATAAATTGTATAAAGTTAAAATCTATAATAATATTAATTGTACAATACTAAATCTTAATAATGTAAACTGGCTAAAATTAATAGAGTTGTGCAAGTTAACAGATATATTGATTAATGGTTTATAATGATATTCATTCATAAATAACTCTTTTTATTACTATATTATATTAAAAAATGAATAAAGTTATTAAGTTTAATAATTACAAAAGATTTTATTGTAAATAATTTATTGACCAACTTTTACATCAATGGATATTTATATAACATTAGAATAACTTTTAATCACTACTGAACTTTAGTACAATAGAAAAAATTACATAAAAAATGATATATAATAATAAAATTTACATTGTTTGCTAATTAGTTTTATATGTTTATGTTTGCAATGAGATTCTAAATCATGATCACTACATGTCTATTAATTTGAATAAGACTCTTAACTTAAATTCAATAAATAATAATAATTTTATTTACAAAATTAATAAGACAATTAATAAATATGCTGTAATAAATTAATGTAATCATAAAATATTATGTCTGTTTAAATTAAAAGATGGTACAAGAGATTAGAAATTCTTTCTCACACAACAACAAAATATTTATTCATCTATTGTCTCCAATAGACAATATATATATATATGAATTAAAAGTATACTTATATACTTATATAATATAAAGGATTTGAACCCAGACTTTCAAGCTCACTTCAATTATTGATTCTATCTCATACCCAATTACATATGGACACACATGTGAAAAAGATAAATAATCTCCTATATATGTATTTCATGCTGAACCAGTAATCATCAGTTGGTCCAGATCATCTTACACATACAAAACACACACACACACACACATATATATATATATATATATATATATATATATATATATATATATATATATATATATAATGTGCTCAGTTTATATTAAGATAGCAAATCTTCAAACTTTAATGGACAGGCTTCAATCAATTCCAATCTCCATTGCTTCAGCCATCAATACCATTAAAAATGTGAAGATGAAACACCCAAATTCCTTGTTAATGTCAATATTATAGCCATGCCCATGTTGACTTTGTTTATGTCACTTTGACCCCTCATGTAAAAGACCTTATCCATTTAAATAGACAAGCTTAATTTATAATACTTGAATTCCAGGTGTACTTTTATCTATATACTTGAAATCTAGATGTAATATAAGGGATTTGAACTTATACTTTCAAGCTCCGTTCAGTGATCTTATCTCATACAACCAATACACAAGATCACACATATGAAAAAAAGATAAAATTTATCCCCAATATATGTATATTTCATATTGGTCCAGATCATCATCTCCCAGTCATATATATATATATATATATATATATAAGTGCTAGCTTATATTAAGAAAACAAATCAAACTTTAAGAACAGGTAGAAATAAAGGTTGGAGTAAATTGAAGCTTGTTTGTTAAAGTTTGAAGATTTGCTATCTTAGTATAAACCAAACACTGATTATATATGTGTGTGTTTGGGAGATATATAAGTGCTAGGCTTATATTAAGAAAAAAAATCAAACTTTAAGGACAGGTAGAAATAAAGGTTGGAGTAAATTGAAGCTTGTTCGTTAAAGTTTGAAGATTTGCTATCTTAGTAGAAACCAAACACTGATTATATATGTGTGTGTTTGGGAGATAGTGATCTGGATGAACTAATGAATGACAGTCCACATGAAATATGTATATTGGAGATCATTTATCTTTTTCACATGTGTAGTCATGGGTATCAGTTGTACAAGATTGAGTGGATGGCTGAAGAGAGCTTAAAAGACTGTGTTCAATGCCCTTATATTAATCTGGACTCCAGGTATATAAAATACATTTGTATTTAAAACATTACAAAGTCAGCCTATATCCTACCCATCCCTCTTCTGGGTATTTAAATATATAAGATCCTATATATGAGGGGTAAGAGTGTCTTAAAGTCAACATGCCTGAAATAATATTGGCATCATCAAGGGATTTAAGTATTCCATCAGATTTTCAATAATATGAATGGATCAAGTAATGATGGGTAGAATAGATTAAGCCTGTCCCTTAAAGTTTGAAGATTTGCTATCTTAATATATATTGAGCACTGATTATATATATATATGTGTGTGTGTAAGAGATGGATCATCTGGACTAATTGATGAGGAATGTTTCAACATAAAATACATATATTGGAGATAAATGTGTGTGATCGTGTGTATTGGTTGTATGAGATAGAGTTATTCACTAAAAAACTTGAACATATGAGTTCAAATCCCCTGTATTATATATACATGTATATAAATCAAAAAATATTAATTTGTTTGTTTGCCTACTGAGCATTTATCAGTAACCATAATAAGATTTCACTTTTCAATTATTTACTAGTTCTAGCACTTAGGTCTCTCATGACAATTTTAACATAATATTTCATCTGATCAAAAGTATTTTATTAATCCAAATTTGAACATAAACTTGAATTATCTGCATTTGATATCTACCAATGACTTTAAATAATTAATATTGCAATTTTGTTGATATACTTAATCTTCACAATGTTGATCTTCCATTTTTTATTTATAATAAATCCCACTCCAAATAAATTTCCAATATTTGTATCTTTATTGCAAAATAAATGTCTACCTTTTAAATCAATTATCTTTTCATCTTCTAATTTCACAAAGTTAACTTATATCTTATTTAATATTAAATAACTTTTCTAATTAATGCAATCTTTATGATCTGTAGTTATTGGTACTGAAGTTTTGAAATGACTTCCTATATTCATAATCTGAAAATTATTAGAACCCTGAGTTCAGCTATCTACTTTTGCCTTGGCTGACAACTTTATAGTTTTATAAAAATAAGAGGTATAATTTAATTTTATCTCTTATAATTATAAATATCTCCATAAAAGAGATCATTCACAAACATTCATTCTGCCTTCAAAAAAATCCAACTATTTATTCACTTAAAAACTATCAGGCAATTCAGAAAAAAACATAGCATTTTTATCTTAAACTCAGAAGCAAAAAAACAGTAAATCCACCAAACTGTTGATGATTGTTGGTGCATACTCCAGCCACATAATTAATCACATAATAATATCTGCAATTTCAAAAAATATATGGAGTAGTCTACAGAAATTTTCTGTTCACTTCCTTTAAGGTTTTAAAAAAATCATAGAAACTCTTTTCAGTTAACAGCATATTCTGATCTAATGTATATTAAAACAATGATTTTCGTAAGTTTCAGATATAAATAACATATTACACAGATTCATACATGATTGAATTCAGATGTCAGCTTTACATATTATAATGATCAGTTAATTTAATTGCATCTTGATAGTGAGTAAGCTAATATCATTATCACTAACAATAAACATCAGAAAATTTTAAGAATATATATTATGGGCAATATTTTCCTTAATAAGTGAGGATGAACACAAGTACTATATAACCCACTATTTGCAATACTAGGCCAAATCATATATACAGATTGTGAATTACCCCCAATAAAATGGACATGCGATTAATATGCAGATCAGCCAACAAAAAAACAGCATTGTGTAGAATGCCTAGGTATTCTGTACAATGTGGGATATTTTTGGGCAGTGGATAAAATTTCATTTTTACTATTTTTTACATATTTATCCTAGACAATGTATGGAATACCTACATATAAAAAATGCCAAGTAGTTTTTCAATATAAAAAAAAAATAATGAAAAAATACTATGAAAAATGTAACAAATATAAAATACTAGATTTTTCCACATAAAAAAATAGACTAATGCAAAATTTCTTGCTGATACAAGATATACTGGAATGGCATTATGAATTGCACTTAGCTAACTTTTCCATCCAAAACCGCTTTAAATTTGACACTTGGTCTTACAAGCATACCACACAATCTTTTAACTATTATCAATGGGTTGAGTGGAGGTATAGATGTCCAGAGAAATATTTCTTTGACAAAAACATCTCCAAATCTCAGTAAGTCCTTGTGTCATAAATTGAATTGAGATAAGCACAGAGTTGGTTTAAAATTCCTTCGCAGATCCAAGTCAGTAAAAACCATCATCTGTCCCACTCATAACAACCACCAACAGATTTTATGAATCATACCACTCCTTGTTATCTGGGATAGGAGTTGATATAATGATCACCAGAAGTGCAGAAGAAAATTTTATATACAAATCCTTTTTTATGAATTGTATTTCCAGATTCAGTTTAAATTGAATTTTACTTTCAACAGCATTCTTAATATTGAAGCAAAGAGTTACATAACACATTAACACTATAACCTTCGATGTTTTCACATCATCATTATTATGTCCATGGACAACATGAATGTTACAAAGACAGTTTATGCAGGTCTGTGCAGCACTGATTTCCTTGGAACAGATGAGCTAGAGAATCTTTATCTTGGATAGAGTGATTGATTTCTTGTATTATTTGTATGATTTTCTATTATTTTACAGTTTCTCTGAGTCAGTCCCTATGTCTTATAAAACATCTTGGAATTAAAAAGATCATTGTGAGACCCACTTTAGCTTTGCAGCCAGAGAGCTTCATGTGATTTTCTTTTAATTCCAGAATAAAATACTCACTTTGCAACATTAAATGCTATTCCTGAGAGTATTTTATACTTTGCCAGTTTCTTTTTGCCGTTATGTAGAATGCCTATGAATTCTATACAATTCCTATTTTTACACTTTGATGGTATATATATATATCATAAATGTAACAAAATATTTTCTTTTACAGTAAATATACTTTCATTACCACAGAGTATTAATTTACTTTATGGTTATAAATTAATCTAAACAAAATTTAATAAACTTATAATGATTTCAGCTAATAATCATTTTCAAATTATTTAATTTATGATTTACATGTACATATGAAATACAAACACCATGTTATAATGCCACTCATACTTTCTGTAAAAGGTCTAAATTTTATCTAGATTAGTCTTAAAATGATAATTTGCTAATTTATTATATATATATATATATTGAAGCAGTCGATGTCTAATCATCATCGAGCTTCATGATTCACTATCTACACTAACCTCCTGTGTGGCCTCCAATTCAGACCTCACTGCAAATATGTGCCATTCACCCACACACTGTATGCATAGTGATTAGAAAAATTAGTAAACTTAATTATATTTAGTAAAGTGAAACAGTAGTTTGTGTGAGTCATATATATATATATATGAACGAAGCAACAATTTTATTAATATTTATTGCTGAAAATTAAACATTTTCTTATATAATTGTAAATATCTTTTATATATGTGTATTTAATTAAGGTATTGGAATGTAACAACAAAGAAAAAGGGGAAAGCTCGAAATACTGAAATAATATTTACCTAGATTCAGACTGTTTTCATTAATTAAAAATTATAAATCTTAATTAAAATAATAAGCAATTCTTTTGTTAGTTGTTTTCAAATCTTTAAAAATATATCAAGTGGGATTTCGAGTCTTATCTTTTTTAAAAATATTTTGCTAATTAAATGTTTTTTTATTTAATCAAGAGATTACAGAGATAGCTGTGGGCAATTGAGATTGCATTCTTGGCAGGATTAAAGGGTGTATAAAAAGGGCCATAGAACAAAAGAGTTTAGTTCAGTTTGTTTTTAGTCAGTTGAGTTTAATTACTTTTCAATGGAGTTGGTTTAGTTATGTATCCATTAGCTACTTCCAGTAAAATAAATTTTAATAAGCCAACACAAGTTCTGCACTATGAAGTTTGAGTAGAGGAGCTTTTCACCTTTGTCTCTTTCTCTTGGAGAACTGTTTATCTGTCCACCTGCTGCTGCCATGTTCCATCCAACTGGCCATCCAAGATGACTGTATAAGTGCCAACCTGGCTGCCTGCCATTATGCTGCTATCCTTAGGTAACCTCACCTTAAGTAGAGCTGCCTTCACAAGTAAATACTTTTGTAATATGTAGTTCAACCTTTGTATTTTAATTTATATATTAATTTTTAAGCTTCTGCTAATTTTGCTTTTAATCTCCCTCTCTCCCTCCCTCCCTCTCTCTCTCTCTCTCTCCCTCTCTCTCTCTCCCTCTCTCCCTCCCTCTCTCTCTCTCTCTCTCTCTCTCTCTCTCTGTAATCTCTTACTAATATAATGTATTTTAACTTACCTTTCATGCCTAATTAATTTATGTTATATAGCTTTGTGCAGCTCAATTAAATATTTAACTTATTTTGTTTAATGTATATATAATTTATTTTAATTAATATGCCAATGTCAATCAACTTTGCAAGTTTAATAAGGGTTTATTTTCTTTGTTCAGTGGTGGGAAAGCTTCAATTAAATTTATTAATAAAGTTTTGTTTATTTAAAATTGAAAGTTCTCGCTAGGTTGGTTTTATATTTAAATCTTTTATTTATCTTTTTTTTATATAAAATATTTTATTGTGGGTGCATATTTTACTTTCATATTTAAATTTGTCTTTAAATTTTCATTTTAAAAGATTGTAAACCTAAATATAATTATTTCACCTTTTCTTGTTGTTGCCTGGCTGGCTAATTCTATCAGTTCATATATATCTGAGAATCGAAATTAAATACAAAATTTTGTTAGTTTAATGTTTTAGTTAAAGAGTTATTTTCTAGTATAATTTTCTGAATGATTCTTTATTTAAATATGTCATTGTGCAGGTGTCAAACCATTTACAGGCTTTGGAATAAAGTATATTAAGTTTATTGTACATGTAATACACTGCTGGCATATCTTTGCGTTCTCTTATGGTACTTCCACATATATATTTCTCTATTGCTTTGTCATTTAGGGACTTCAGAAATGCAAACTCCCCACCTACTAGTTTTCAAAATCATTCGTAATCAGGGACACTACTCCCTGTGGAACATGAGGCTTATGAGGTTGATATGCTGCAAATGACCATACATCTGGCTCTGGTTTTCAAACCCAGCCTCTCCATCAATATCGCTCCACCAGAATGCATGGGCACATCAAATCTAAGTTCATTTCAAATATTCTTTTTAAAATGATAGAATATCCAAAACTGCCATGAAGGCCAGATTTCTTTATTACATACTAGCATCATTACTGTTTTAGTTAATGGATTTATGCCTGTTTGACCTTTCGTTAGGTGTTGGAAATAATGACTCATTCCTGAAATGTGCCAACATGCTAATTAGTCAGTATGTTGATTTTAAAATTGCTTTCTTTAAAAATGTTTATCAACATAAATCTAATTTGTATTAATGATTGTATAATTTATTCTCATAAATGTAGCATATTGTTTGTTTCTTATATATTTTTTCCAAAGACGTCTTTCCCAAACAATGCCAATAAAAGTACATATAATGGTTTTCATAAGATAGATAAATAATTAAAATTGTATATTTTGCCTGTTTATCAAATAAATCATTTACTACTAAACCTGTCATGATCTTTTATATTTATTTTAGGCATCCACTACATCCTGTTAGTAAAATGTTATTAAATTGGCATATTAACTCTGCACAAATTATAATACACTCCATAAAACTATATTCATTAAATAATTAATGTAAAGAGGATTTATAAAAACAAATCCCCAAGCTTTGTAAATTCCAAACGTGAAACAATTTTGTAATATATATATATATATGTGTGTGTGTGTGTGTGTTTTCTCAATATTTTATTAAATATATATTTCATGTAAATCCTGGTTTGTTGTTGAATTACTATTTTCTAATTAGTATTTAGAACTATTTTCTTTAGCTAATAACTTAGCATTAATAAATATAACTGTCATAAATGTAATTCCTGAGCTACTCTCATCTTGATCATCATTATCAGTCTGATCTTATGCTCTACTGCTTTGCTTTTGGTCCCAGAATTAAAATAATTGTACTATATCATCAGAATTGTTGTTCATTGGGTCAGAGATTCAAAGAATAGGCAAATATGTTAGAATTCAGGATTGCTCCTGACCTGGGTATCCTGAGCATGATCGGATTCGAGGTATTTTTGCTTAGGATTTGAATCTTGTTAAGTGGGCATACTGTTTTGACTGGTACAACATATATATATATTATAATGTTTTCCATATTTCTAGGCCCCTATATGCATTATAAATTCATGAGTTTATCAAGTTATGTAAAAGAAAAATAAATGTTTCATTTATTTTAATTCAAAAAAAAGAACGTTTCATTATTATTCTAAAAACATAACTATCTTTCCTGGTCAACTCAGCCTAAAATTATTACCAAGTACAATTGTGAGCAGAAACAGTTTTTAATTTATAAAAGAGGGCACCAGAGTCATTAGACCCACTGATTCTGCATCAAACATATTGTAACTTGTAAAGTAATAATTATATGATCAAGATTAAAACTCCCGTTAAGTAGGAGAAGATATTTCCCTTTTACTTAATTCAGAAAAATAAATCTACTTAGCAAAGGTAATTTGTACACTAATTTGAATTTAAATAACTAAATATAAAACTTAAATATAATAACATTAATTTTATACACGTACAATGAAATGGCAGTGTTAATAATAAAGATTTATTCTAGCCCATCAAACGTTTAATATTTATAATTAAAAAAAAATTATAATATTGGAAAGTATTGTGCATATGAATTTAATAATTTGCTTCAAATATTGAAGTAATAACTAGTTTGTGTCTTATTTTTCTGTGGTAACAGTTTCATTCACTTCTCAGTTCACAAATCTTTAGATTAAAAAAAATTATGGGATAACGTTTCATTCAAATCTCTATTCATAAAGCTTTATGTAAAAGTTATGGCCATTAACTTACCGGTAAGTTGATATTTAAATAGGTCATTGATCCTCCGATGTCCAATTCAGTCAGTGGGTAGTCCACAGTAGTTGTTTTTTTTAGTTTTACTTCTTCCAAATCTCTGATCAAATTTAGGTAGAGTCAGATGACGATCTAGGTGACTTTTCTTGAGAGAAAGTGTCAGCAAATGATAGAGTTCTACTCACTCATGGTGAGCAATTTCAGTTCATATCTAAGTGGACACATTTTATTAATATTTTTTTTTGTATAAAAAAAATATGAGGCACTTCAAATTGCTCAACACTTTCTGGAACAACAAGACAAAAAAAACTTTTCAAACCTGTCGGCTCCTTTTATATCCCCAGATTCTTTTTCGAAGTTCTGCGCATATTCCTTTTTACCTTTTGTTCTATTTTATAAACTTCTACATTATTTCTCATTTTTTAATTACAAAGTCTCTTTTCTCATTATGAATTTCTGCCATTTTTAATTACTATCAGAAAGTTGTTTCTGATAGCAATCTTTTACCTTTGAAATTTCCTTTCACTATTTGAATCAATTATTAAGTATGCACATTCCAACATTGAATTTATTTTAGTTAACTTATATAAAAGAAAAGAAAAATTAAATTTTCACTGTATGTTTTTCTTAGAACAACATTATATTACAAAAAAAAATTAAAGATCGGGTTCTCTCTTTTTTTATTTAAATGATACACAATATTAAATAATAATTTGTAACATATATATAAATAAATGGTATAATATATATATATATATACATACACAGTCTGGTGATTAAGTACACCTGCCATTAAATAAATTCCCTGATCATCAATGCAGCACAAATATTTATGTGAAGCTGATCTCACAAACGTAAAATCATTCATTCAGCAATCTTTAACTCCATAGCAGAATCACACACAGATATCTAATATAAAATTTGACTTCCATGTGCACATTAAATGCAAACCTTGGTACATTTATATTCATAATAACAATGATTTTAGGTAGTAGCCAATTTAGGTTCAAATTCCTTTTTTTATATTAACTCCAACATAATTAACTGAGGTCATCCTTTTGAATCTAACATCAAATTTAAGAAATGTTAATAAACACATCATATTTTAATCATACAAACTATGATCTAAATAATTGCTTTATACAATGTGTGCAACCTCACACAAAAATTTAAAGTATGGCAATTACTGTGAAGGATAATTCATGTACAAGATGATCTCAATCATATTTAATATTAGTTTAATAAAAAATTATGATGATTAAGACTGGTTTTTTTCTAATAAGGCTCATTTATACTAATATTTAAAAATTTCACATTTTAAACATTTTCGAGTGTGTTGTTTTAAATGATTTTGAATATTCCCAAACAATTTCAAGATCACAAAAAAAAAACTCTTTTTTTTTTTTGATAACACTTTTAGTTTTTTTTTATTTCTTTTAAAAAAAGATGTCATTTAATAAATTGTATGTATATAAAAAGGAAGAGATAAAACATTTTGTTTTTTGAATTGTTTAAATATAACTTGAAAACAATCATAAATTAAACAACAATAGCTATTTCTTAACAGCATAATTTGCTTCATCCTTTATCCAACAATCAAATAACTTATACTATGTATATACAATTATATATATATATATATATATATATATTCAGAGATCATAAAATGAAACTAAAATTATTAATGCTTTGGGATATCAATCTAATTGATAAACAATTTTTTGAATCTTAGGGCTTATGTATATGACATCAAACAGTAGCACATTGTTTTGGAACTGGATTCCTTTCTACAGTTCATTGTGGAGATTCCTAATTAGGCTAGAATTTCTCCCTGATCAGGATGAATTATTTGATTTATTTCATTACTTCTTTTCTTTCTTTACCAAAGAATAAGTATACTGTCATGTATCTGTTTCTTAAAACATGCAGGAATTTCTCTCCATTGATCTACATTCCTGTCTAAAGCACCTTTTAAAAACATTTGATATTTAAGCATACTTTTCTTTACTGCATTCAGAGTAGCGATTCCTTTAAATATAGCTTCTCCCTTTCAAAGTGATAGATCCAAGGTAGTGTTTTGGCAGATGATGTTTTTTCCTTTTGTCTTTATGGTACAATGTAGAATAAATTATGAAAAAAAATAATAAATTCAAGAAACTCTGGCTATATATATATATATATATATATATATATATATATATATATATATATATATATATATATATATATATATATATATATATATATATACTATTGGCATCTTGTTTTCAACATCTTAATGAATGTCCTCTTTATTTTACTTAACAGAGATGAACTCAGTTTTGATTGTTTTTTACCTTGTTTTTTGAAAATTAAAATCAGTCTTGGTCTTTTAATTACCCTACTTTTCCTTCTTTTGTGTACCAAAATGTAGTCTTTTCAAATTAAACTCTTTAAAATCTATTTTCTTTAATATTAACATACCCAATTTTATTGTTTTTGTAGTAAACAACCCATACAAACATGAATTAAAACAATTATATTTGTAATCATTTTTAATATTTAAGTTAGAATAAAATTTTAAAATAAGAATGTAATAAATTTAAATTCAATAGAATTGTTTCAAATTTGATACATAAGTAAAAAATATCAAAAAAAGCAATGTGGGACTAATATTTTAGTGTAAGTGACCTAGTTTCTTAGATATGGAACAGAGGGTGGAAACATTTTGAATATTTTGATATCAAATTTAAAAATTGTTCTTATAACTTTAATATGTTTTAAGTAAGGTTCATGAGAATGCAATATAAAAAATTTTTTGCTTTCAATTTAAAATTATAATATTTTAAAATCGAGATTTAATAAATTTAAATTAAATATAATTTGTTGAAAATTTGAAAATTTATTTTAAATTTTTACCAAAGTGATAGGGCATGATATTTTAGGTAGGTGATCTAGTTTCTTAGATATGGAAAGTGAGGGAAGAAGTTTGAATATTTTGATATAACACTAGATATTTCTGCATACTTCTGATGTATATATCATATTTATTATGTGCACATAATTATATATATATATATATATATAAATAACTACAACCATTATATATATATATATATATATATTATAACAAGGAGTTGACATAATTAATTCTGGACCACCAACCACTATGTTTTTATTTCAGTTAAATCTAAAACCCACAAATTATGGTTGAAGTATCAATTTTTTAGGGCATGGTAAATAAACACATTAAATTTAAAAAATGTATCTCTATTATTATTATTTAGTTTCTCTTAAATTTAATCACAATGAAATTTATTGTATTATTTACACTTATATTAAAATACTATTTTTAATAATCCCTTGTAAAATTTCAATTCTATCTACTATTATTATTATTATTTTTAATAATATATTCCATATTTTTTTTATTACATAACTTTCTTTAAGATATAATGCTATTGTTGTGACAATTATTTCAGTTCACTGACAAGTGTAAGATCACATGGTTGTACCATATATATATATATTATAACGATCAAAATGCAAGTGAAGATCAAATCTAACCGCAAAAACAATATCTGCAACTACCAGGGCACCATCTAGGCATTTGAGCCTAGAAAAATTTATAAAGTAGGCAGATACGCGCTGTTAAGATTCCACTTTATTTAAATATTCCGATCATTAGCCCAAGTCACTAGCTCAGTGGAGACGCAGAGATAAATAAAATATAAATTTTATATCTTAAATATAAAAGAATAAAAGCCACTGCCAGAAATTAACACATAAAAATATTTATTTACGCACATATAAAATCATTCTAAATTCGAGGAATAGGTTTAACATTTTTAGATTTTTATATTACTCTTTAATTGTACATTTACATAAATTTCAATGAGTTTAATATTTTATTTAGATAGTCAAGTATGAATAGACTACATAGATCTGCATTTGAAAAGAAAATATTCTTCCCTGATTTAACCTTAGGCAACAAATTTCGCAACCAAACTGGCGCCAATCCATCTGATACATTCATGTATTCAATGTAGCATGATACGACAACACAAAATACTATACTGTCAGGAAACATACATCTGAACAATAAGTAGAAATAGAGAAGACATTGACTCTCCACCAACAGGAATGTGACATCTGTTGGCAAATAGAACAATAAACAAAAAACTCCATAGGAATGGACTGCGGTCTTCTGCCGACTTACAAACCCATCCATAGGCAAACAGAGGGTGTGTAGTGTATATCTATAATCCTGCCCGTAGCGGACCTCATACTACATCTACTAATTACACAAATATATCCAATCCATTGAACCAATTCAACTACAAAATGAATAACCTAAGATTACCCTCCCTTAATATAACTTTACAAACTATATAGCCATTCACGCCTGACTTAAATTTAACATTTAAATACATTCGCACAAAAGCATTTTATAAAATTTGTTTTAAAATGTTGAGTACAGATCAGCTGCACAGATTCCACGGTCAAAAACATTCCAAATTAAACACAACCGATCAAAATACAAAATCATCGATAAACGTCACTTGCATAGGGAATATACAAATCCCATTAGCATTCATCGTAAGATGCTTGCAGTGATATTGTTGACATATATTCTAATCGAATGTGAAAACCACAACATTATCAACTGCTAACAAATCTATGCAATGTCTATACCCAACCTTAAATTTCATCAATTAAAATTTAAACAATTTATACAATAAGAAAGAAAAAAAAATGGAAATGATTTTTATCAATCGGAAAACATATAAAATTAAACATTATTAATTTGATTTAAAAACTTACAAAAGTCAGATAAGAGTCCGTTTTAACATTTAAGTTGGCTTGTTTATTAATTTGTAAAACTTGATGAAAGTTCGTTATTGATTTTAATAATTGTTCATTTCATATAGCTTATGGGATAAGAGTCCAGGTTTCTGCTTTTAATTCCCGCGATGCCTCCATTGAAAGATAATGTCCTGGAAATGGCAATAGCTGGTTCAAGGTATCACAGTCTTTTCATTTTTCTTTTAAATAGAGAGTGTGGTATGTGCGTCCTACCACAATTCTCAAACACACCACGCTGGAACTCAATATTTTTTCTTTTTATAGTCCTCCTATGGATTCCATGAACAAAAACGTCACTGTTCTGTTTTTTTGTTATGGTCCGGGCCTTTATTTTCTTCCACTGGTCAAGCTAAAATCTCTTTCTTCTCTTATCTAACTTTTCATCTGACTTTTTAATTACACAGCTTTTAGATAATTAATAAACAATCATTTCCATTTACAGATTACAGGAATTAATTAATACCTGTTTTTATTTTAACTTACGTTATTTTTTTATTAAAATATTTTTATATTTCAATCTTGTATTTTTTTATTAAAAAAAATACGTTCAAATACTTTTTTTTTTTTTGTTTATGAAAAAAATATTTTTAAAGTTTAGCATCTGTGCGAATATATATATATATGTTTAACAAACATTTTAATTTTAGCGTTTAGTTTTTTTCTCTTTATTTGCGAACTTTTAAGTTTTTATTTTAAATTAATGTAACGACATATTTATATATCGTTACATATCAGTAAACTTCCTCAAAAAACAAAAAACATTAAAAAAAAAAAAAAAGACTTTACTTAGTGTTAGTAATTACATTACACAAATTGAATATATATGAAAATTTCAAAAAGACAATTTTTTTTTTACAAGACAAAACAGTAATTACACACAAATATAATGATTAAAAAAAAATTGACTGTTGATTCCCCATTACCAGCTAAATTTCTGCCCCCTCCCTTCCAAGTTTCCTTTCTCCTACCTTTAAGTATTATTTAGGCAAGTTAAACGATTAGATTTTAAACAAGACTTTTTTAAAAAAAAAATTATGATTTATATTTATTAATTACGTTTTATTTATTACTTTTTATTCCTTGTATTTCTCTTTACATATGCGCAATTTTTCTTACTGGCAGTACCTTTTTACACAAAATTTAAACTATAACTTTACGTTAATACAAAACATATATCTATACTCATTTCAGAAAAATTATTACGGGCTTCATTTTCAAGATACTCGTGGTTTATTAATATCGGACTATAACATTGCATTAATACACAAATATATATACTCATTTTTAAAGAAAAATCTTACTGGCATGATTCACTTTTAAAATTCTCAGGGCACTCGTGATTTATTAAAGACAGAAAATTTCATCATCATCAATTCCCCTTCTCAGGGTCAATCTCTGAGGTAAGGCCACACTTGGGACGCCAATTATAATGATCGAAATGAAAGTGAAGATCGAATCTAACCGCAAAAACCATATCTGCAACTACCAGGGCGCCATCTAGGCATTTGAGCCTAGAAAAATTTATAGAGTAGGCAGATACGCGCTGTTAAGATTCCACTTTATTTAAATATTCCGATTGTTAGCCCAAGTCACTAGCTCAGCGGAGACGCAGAGATAAAAATCTATAAATTTTATATCTTAAATATAAAAGAATAAAAGCCACTGCCAGAAATTAACACATAAAAATATTTATTTACGCACATATAAAATCATTCTAAATTCGAGGAATAGGTTTAACATTTTTTAGATTTTTAGATTACTCTTTAATTGTACATTTACATAAATTTCAATGGGTTTAATATTTTATTTAGATAGTCAAGTATGAATAGACTACATAGATCTGCATTTGAAAAGAAAATATTCTTCCCTGATTTAACCTTAGGCAACAAATTTCGCAACCAAATTGGCGCCAATCCATCTGATACATTCATGTATTCAATGTAGCATGATACGACAACACAAAATACTATACTGTCAGGAAACGTACATCTGAACAATAAGTAGAAATAGAGAAGACATTGACTCTCCACCAACAGGAATGTGACCTCTGTTGGCAAGTAGAACAATAAACAAAAAACTCCATAGGAATGGACTGCGGTCTTCTGCCGACTTACAAACCCATCCATAGGCAAACAGAGGGTGTGTGGCGTATATCTATAATCCTGCCCATAGCGGACCTCATACTACATCTACTAATTACACAAATATATCCAATCCATTGGACCAATTCAACTACGAAATGAATAACCTAAGATTACCCTCCCTTAATATAACTTTACAAAACCATATAGCCATTCACGCCCGACTTAAATTTAACATTTAAATACGTTCGCACAAATGAATTTTATAAAATTTGTTTTAAAATGTTGAGTACAGATCAGATGCACAGATTCCACGGTCAAAAACATTCCAAATTAAACACAACCGATCAAAATACAAAGTCATCGATAAACGTCACTTGCATAGGGAATATACAAATCCCATTAGCATTCATCGTAAGATGCTTGCAGTGATATCGTTGACATATATTCTAATCGAATGTGAAAACCACAACATTATCAACCGCTAACGAATCTATGCAACGTCTATACCCAACCTTAAATTTCCTCATTTAAAATTTAAACCATAAATATTAGTACAAATAAATAATAAATGGAAATGATTTTTTTATCAAATGCAAACATATATAAAATTACACATTATCAATTGAGTTGACACATAAGTCAGAGAAAAGTTCTTTTTATAAAATTTAAATTAATTTATCAATCTTTAAAGTTCTTAATTAATATTATGATTTTAACAATTGTTCAGTTCTATTGCTTAGGGTAGAAGAGTCCCTGTTCCCGTTGGCAATTCCCACGGAGACTTTCCTGGAAGACCGGTCTGATATTTTGGAGGTAGAATTAGCTGGTTCTGTTCTGGTATCACAGTCTTTGCATTTTTAAAATAAGTGAGTGAGGACGACAAGGGTGTCTTGTCGCCAGACTCACCAAAATCAAGTTGGAAAAAACTGACTGGAACTCAATATTTTTTCTTTTTATAGTCCTCCTATGGATTCCATGAACAAAAACATCACTGTTCTGTTTTTTCGTTATGGTCCGGGCCTTTATTTGCTTCCATTGGTCAAGCTAAAATCTCTTTCTTCTCTTATCTAACTTTTCATCTGACTTTTTAATTACACAGCTTTTAGATAATTAATAAACAATCATTTCCATTTACAGATTACAGGAATTAATTAATACCTGTTTTTTATTTTAACTTACGTTATTTTTTTATTAAAATATTTTTATATTTCAATCTTGTATTTTTTTTATTTAAAAAAATACGTTCAAATACTTTTTTTTTTTTGTTTATGAAAAAAATATTTTTAAAGTTTAGCATCTGTGCGAATATATATATATATATGTTTAACAAACATTTTAATTTTAGCGTTTAGTTTTTTCCTTTTATTTGCGAACTTTTAAGTTTTTATTTTAAATTAATGTAAAGACATATTTATATATCGTTACAATATATATATATATATATATTAATGAAATTGGATATAAATTAATTAATACGGAAAAGATTTGTAATTTTTTCCAATCACAACTACTACTCAGATTGTAAATTTCTCTTATATTTTATTTTCATAAAATTCAAGATTTAAAATTGTTATGCATATAATTAAAAAATAGAAAATTGATTGCTCAAACACACAATTCCATTGTAATATATACAGTAGAAAAACAAGTAATGAGTTGGGAGGCATGCTAAGTGTCTAAAAACAATAAAATAACAATTGGAAAAGCACTTTGACAGAATATAAAAAAAAAAACTGTATTGGATTTTAAAGAAATAACATTTCATTCTGCAATTGGCTGGTTACTACTTATTCCTAGTTCATAGTTAAGATGTATAACTGAAAGCTCATAACTTTGCTTTATTACTTTGTATTGACTAATTATGATATTGGGATTATGTATTTATGTAAATACATTTCCATCCTTTAATTAGTTTTTAAAATCTAAATAAGGTATTGACAAGTAAATAAACAAACAAATAGAATAAAACAAGAAAAATAAGGAAAACACAGATTCTTATTATGAAGGATTGTCAGAGGGAAAATAAAATTACAGATTTCAGTATGAATTTAGCAATAACAATATTTTTCTGTTGATTATCTATATTAAAGCAACAGTGACATAGGATGGTTTGAATAGTAGTTTATCATAGTCATGTTAATATTAGTAATAAGAGAAAACATTTATAAACTACATCTATATAGTTTAATAAAAATTTTAAGCAAAACATTTACTCATATGATCTTCAAGAATCGACAATGATTTGTCAGTGAGCAGTAATTGATTGTAGATAAATATCTAAAAAAAAGTACAAGCTATTTGGAGAAAAAAAATCATGTTATCTAAAAAAAAATTGTACCAAATGGCTCTTCGTATAGAGAAATGAGCATATATTTATAGCCAGAGAAAGATATTCACATTCACACAAATCTATCTATAAATGTATCCGTCCCATATAAATATTCTATGTCCTTTTAAATTTATATAAAAGATAGAAATAATCAGAGACAAATGCATTCACATATAGAGAGATACATAACAAATGATAGATAAATATACACCTCTTTAGTTTATATACAAATGAATACAAATCTTATTTAAAGGCATCTAAAAAACATTTTCAACCATTTTTCAGTTATTGAAAATAAAAATAAAAAATGATGATTATTTTGAATTTATTGACGCAGGGCATTAATGAAATTCCTACTGTGTGAAACAGCTTCATTTTTTATTTATATCAAATTTATTCAGTTTGTAAATAAGATTGTTTTAAATGAATAGCATTTTCTCTTAAAAATTTCTATAAGTAGTCAAGTGAAAAGTGGATTTCTCATTTCATAAAAAATGGCTTTCTTGTCATTTAAATTAAAATCAAAGTAAAAAGAAATGTATGGATTTGACAGATACAAAGTTGTTAATATATTTTACTTCCAATGTATGTATTAGATTCAATTATTTGCCTCAAGGCAAATTATAGAACTAAACAACAAAGAATAACAACACCTGATATAACTTGATCAACAACTGCGGCAATGTGCCGATGCCTATTTTTTACCTCAATTTATTCAAACAATATTTAGAGTTAGTGTATAAGTTCTTTCTGCTATTAAGATGTATATAGTCAAATCCAAAAAATTTTATCTTAAGACAATATGGTTTTCAAATAATCAAACGAATTATATATAGAAGCTCACAAAATTTTTTTTAAAAAAATGTATAAATAGTTATAAAAATAATAGTGTATCATATTTGTTGAACACGCAGTTAATTATTCCTAAATTATGCTAAAAAATTATTTAAAGTAATATGAATAACATAAAACAAATACATTTTTCTGTAAAATATCATACTGACAACAGTTGAAAATTGTTGATTGTTATTAATATTGAGATTGTCTAATGATTGACTGACTTTTAATGATATGTTAAATTATATGTATGTGAAAGAATGCATATACAGAGAGAAAGAAATCAAATATAAATATCACTAAACTAAAGATTATTCAAAGAAATTACTTATTACAAATGTTTACAAAGTCAATCCTCATGCCATCTTATATCAAATTTTACTATGAACAGAGGAAAATTTAAATTCCACTTAACATGAAATTGCAATAATATATCACTTGATTTAAATTTCACACATGTTCCTATGGTTTATTTATGTATCTATCTAACAATTTAAATGGCAGAAAAAAATAAATTTATTTTTTCATCTGTTCATAATAAATTTTGATATCAGATACTGTGAAGACTAAGTTGATTTGTAAACATTACAAAATGCATCTGCCAGTGTAGTGAGTAATTTGTTTTTTTATCTCTAAGTTTAAGATCAAGAAACATTATGGCCTTTCTTCTCAGTTATCTGATAGTTCTCAACTGAATCATCAATTGAGGTTTTCTAAAGTTAGGAACAATGTGTGTATAAATGATTTTTTATTTGATATTTACAAGCATGCCAAAAAAAAAAAACTACATTATAATCCTTATTCCCAGGATGATGTAAAGTAATCAGCTATAGCAACTGCTAGAAAATAAAAGCAAAAGCTATTAAAAACTTCCTAATTGAAGATCCAGATTGTCTTTGAATGATAACATTTTATTTAAATATTTATAATTATAGATCACTTTCAAGTGACAGAACATTACTATAAGAAGTGTAATAGTAAATGGGACATTGTTGGACTTTGTGAAATTAGAATAAAAGCAAAAGACTGAGCAGAGACTCTCAACCAAGCTCCTAGTTTAACCCCTATCTAGGCTTCCTGGTCTCAGCTATATAATTAAGATCTTTGATGTCACACATCTTCCCTTCTTCATACAGCATGATGTAACTCAGGATTCAAATATGGATTCTTTTCTCAGGGTTCTTCATTAACTTGTGACCTTACCATACACTAGCACTTGTTAAGGCCCTACATTAATATATTTACCGTATGTTTATTGACATGATTTTAAAATTTGATTGTTTCTATAATGCTATAAAGTGAAATACTATATGAGTCATGTACAAAACCATTGATGTGTTTGTTTTGGCAGTTGAATAACTTTACTGAATTATATAACTTTACTGAATTATATATAATAATTATCTAATAGTGCTGACTCACAATAATGACATAAGTTTAATTAATAATGATAATACAAATTTTATTACAGAAATAAAAACAATGAATAGTGTAACTTACAAATTATTGAAGTAAGATAATCTACTGGCTTTTACATAGTATTATGGAAGGAGGCAACAGATTATAGCAATAATGTGTGCCCTATTTAATCTGTACTGGAGGTATGGGAAGCTATCGGCCTATTATAGGTTTGAATCTAACAATCTATTACATATTTGTAAATACTACAGAGATAAACATTACTTAGACATTGCAGTACTATCCTATGTGAGTGGCTTCAATGGTAAACAAAGTTAAGGATGGTCATCTTAGGGATATGATGGCATGGTTTACAACTAAAAATGGATGTCCCAGTCAGCAAGAGTGCTCGGCTTCTGAGGACACATACTAATGAAGATGATGTGCTAAATCTAGAATTCGGGATAGCAATAAGTCTTGAGTTCCATTGCACAACCTATACCAGTGCTAATACTTGATTAGGAACTTAGGCATGCAAGAAGAACTATAACCTGCAACTAACTTGTTGCAGTGACTATATGAAGGTTAGTGAACCATGTGGTGAGCAGAGGTAATGAATTCAATAATAATATGACCACTGCAACACATATGAAAGAGTAGGAATGCAATATACAGAAAGATAAACAATAAATTATGAAACCTTCCACCTATACTAATAATAAACATTATGAAACATTTTTTATGACAAATAAGCATCTCTAGTTAACAATGTATGATTATCTTATAACAAGAATCTGATTGCAATAACTATTTTAATCATCTTAAACAGGGAAATCTAATAATATAACATTTAAAGTACAGGACCCAAATATAAACTGATAGCACAATCCATAACTTCTTACAATCCCTGTACATGAATTGCAGTTTAATTTACATATATATTCTACTGCATTGATAAGCAATGCAATACATACATCTCAATAACTTTATTAATATTATTTTAATGTAATAGAATCTTGAATTATAAACATGGCAGCCTTAATATTAGTTTTCATTACATAGGATCATTTTAACAAAATAGAATTATTAATTTTAGTGGCACATGAAGTAAAACTTAAACAGAATTAATATATTGTTTTTATTACAGATATCTTCAATTATAAATTCATTTCTAATGCCTGGATTGGTTATATATGTAGAGCAGCATGATAAACAAAAAATGATTTATATAACTAATTTGAATGGGAATACACTTGCCATCCTTCACTAATTCTTTACATAATTCTAAAAAATTGAGAAACAACCTCACTTGACATGATGGAGGGGGGGGGGGACTAAGAGCAAGAAAAAAAAGCAAAAAAAAAGAAATCAATTTAGATGTGTATTGTTATTACTTTAAAATTTTACAGGTTTAAATTTAGTATCTTCTCGACTCATTCCATCTCTTGGGGGCACTGAGAGCAGGGAAGTGTAAACACAATTAATGATTTAAATTTTAACACCCTCCATAATTCAAGTAACATCAATAAAAATGCAAAGTAGAATTCTAATTTGCTAAATAATTAAGACCAGTATATTTAATATCGATGATAAATACGATATACAATTTACTAAGTTATGACTAGTTGAAAAAAATATGTTAAAAAAATTGAGTTACTGTTAAAAATCTTTGAATAAAATTAAAGCATTTTTACAGCAAGATGATAATGACTTTCAGGACTTCTTCTGCACAGATGGATATATGGTTTCATGGTCTTCAGACTTGCATGGAAATGGTAAGATAAAGGTGGATCTTAATCATGTTGATGGAACTTTCTGGATGCCAAACTTCACCAATGACCACAAAGAAGCCAATGCCTGTTTACTCGCTCATAACAGAAGGTACTTTTAACATTTTCTTTTTCTTCTTCATGAATAACAGAAGTGTAAAAAGCAGAATCTTAAGCAGGTTAACTAATTAGAAACTTATGCCAAATCTATAAAATCTTGTGCAAAATATTAGCCAAATATAAATATGATCTTGTGCCAAATATATGATTCTCTTCTATACAATACCCCTTTCCATGCTTATATACCTAATTTTATGCCTCATCTCTAAATTCTTAATGGATTTAGACCTGCTTTTGCTTTTAATTGACATTCCATTAGTTTTCTATTTCCTAATGCCTTAGGTGTGTTTGAATTTGTTTCCTTGCCATTGTTTTTTACTTTTCATTTAACACCTTAAAACATGTATAGACTCTAAAGGTGCTGATTGTATCTAAAGATAGGGAATATGGCGCTTACATTCCCTCCAGTAATGGCTTCCTACTTTTCTCCATTGTATGCAATGTATTAACATTTTTTTATTTAACTGATTATGCTTTTTAATAAGATACTATTTTTTTTAAATTAATATAGCATGACTTAAAACAATTATCTTTTAACTCTAAACTATATAATTGTACTCAAACACATGCACATATTACTAATGTGTGTGGATATTAAAAAATAAATTATATATGATGGGAAATAGGCTATAATTTAATAAAACATAAAGCAAGCATATATGCATGCAGATATGCAATGCTTCAATATTTTGCTATAAAGACATAAATATTGAGAGTACAAAAGGATGGAGGATTCATTATAAATAAAAAGTGAAGAACAAGATTGTGGACATTGATAATATGTGAGACAAAGTAGCAAGATTAGTTACTCAATCTAATAAAAAATATCAAAAGCAAAAAAATTCAGATTGATACCCCAATGAATTCTTATTATGATGTAGAGGATTTTTACATGGATATGTAAAATGTTTTGATGGTATCAAATAACACTTTAAAATGGACATGGAAAATTTTAAGCAAGAATTAATTTCTTAAGTAAAAAAATAAAAGTACTTGGAGATTATTTAAATCATCTAGATTTTTTCAGATGTTTGTTTTTACAATTAATGCTTCAGAGCTTCAGGAATGAAAGTAAGAATAAAGATAATGTACAATGGATCTTCTCAGAAGAAGAAAATAAAAATCAATAATCATGAATTTAAAAAAAAAATAATAGCTACAAATACATTAGTTATATTCTTGATGCAGATAGAAACATAATAGATTATACTATTCATAAAATTAAATTTCAATAAAATGTTTTGGGAATAAATAATTTAATATTATGAATTATGCATAGGTGTTAAGGAAACCTTTTTAAGAGAAACATTTTATAGTTTTTATGTATGGACCTCAGAATTAGACATTTAACAAAAAACCAATTCAATATCTTCAGATTATTCTATTAAGTAGAGAAAAATGTATGTTGGTGGTAGCAAAAAGAAGTCTAAAGCAAAGTTGTTGGCTAAGAAAAAAAATAGCTATCATTGACATCATTGAAAAAATAAAAAATTAAAATGAAACTGGGTTAGACATATTGCTAGAAAAAATGATAATAGATGGACAGTTTAAGTATTAACTGAATGAGGAAGTCTGTTACTATTATGTGGAGAACAGAAATTATGAACCAGAAAAATTGAATTAAACTTGAAGAGACTTTCATCCTGCAATGAATTGATAATTGACATCATCATCATCATCATCATCATCATCATCATCATAATAATAATAATAATAATAATAATAATAATAATAATAATAATAATAATAATAATAATAATAATAATAATAATAATAATAATAATAATAATAATAATAATATATACTGAGAGGGTACAGCTTAGTCTGACTCGATTATATATATATATATTCAACTAAAAGCTGCCAATAAGTTTTAAATATAAATTTTAATATTTTTTGAGAGAATCCTAAATTAAGATATAAAGTCTTTTTCCTACAGTCCTAAAAGTGATAAGCAATAATATTTGTCCAAAATCAAACACACAGAGGCAAAATATTAAATATTTAGGCTATTAATATAAGATTACTTTAAAAGATATGAATACATATTTTAGATTATTTGCATTAATGCTACTAATAATTTTCATAATTATACATCTATGTGTGTGAGAGTGCATGTTCACTTCACCTTTAAAAACATTCCATTTTGCTTTATTGCAAAATAACATTTAAAATTCATTTACTTAAAATATATTAAAATGTTTCATTTAGTTAGAATAGTTTATGCTAAAATATAATCTTCTCTAAAAAGTATGAATGATTAAAAAAAGTGTGTGTACATTAAACAGACATATAATATGCATACTGAGGTGCTGACATAAAAGTTCAAAAAAAATGTATAGAAATATAAACTTACTATTATATCTTTATCTCCAAGGTATTTATGAAATCAATTTTAATTTGCTATTGATATATTTTTGTTTATAACAAAGGAAATAAAATATTTTTTATAAAATGCTTTCATTTGCTTCCTTGCTTGTTTATTCAGCTCAAATCTTTGAACTGAGTTTTTGATATACTTCTACTGAATGTAGTTTCTTCAAATTTTGTGCACATGATAGGTAGTCACAACAATGAAATATGATACTACAATATTTCTAAATTATCCAGTCAGTTTTCCACTTGAATAATTTTTCAGTGAGGTACAATCAATGGCAGTATATATTTTAAAAATAGTTTCTTTTTATTTCATTTCATGATTAGATTAATTCACTATAAAACATTTACAGTTAATTAAAATAAAATATAAAAAAGAATAAAATCATAATTGTTTTTCATTGTTTAAGTAAATTTTGCTTTATTAAAAATGATTTTTTTATACATAAAAAAATATTGTAAATGATTTTTAATGTATGCTAATTTCATTTCAAATATGATAAATACTGCAACATTGTTTTAAAAATATCTGAATACTAAAAATAAAAAATAATATTTATAAAAACAATACATAAAAATACTTTTGTTTAAAAAAACAAAAAAAAATATTTTTTTCTTTAAATACAATTAGGTCAATGATTGAATTAATTAATTTATGGATGAATTCATGCTATTATTTTTAATTAAATATAACAATCAAAATTATGGTTGAAGAAAAATAATATTTGTTTTGATTTTGAATGCATTATAACTCATCAATTTAAAAAAAAAGAAGTTATTATTTTAAAAATTTATGTATATTATTAAGGATTAAAATAAAGAAATATTTTCCTTTTATTACCTAAAAAGTATAAAATATAAATATTATACTGATCCAAAGATAGTTATACAATAAAAATATTAAAATTATTTCAAAAATTTTCTTCTAAGGTTTTAAATAATTTTGTTTCAATAAACTATGATTTTTTTTATTTCTAATAAAATAAAAAAATATTTATTTACCATGGCTCAAATTTATTCAGTGAAAAGAAATTAATTTATGAAGTTAAAAAGAAAAAACTTCACTTATTTACCTATTTAATACTAAAACCTTGAATAGCAAATAAAAATTTTCTCTTTGAAATTTTTTTTTTGTTCTCAAAATTGTTATCCATTTAAAGTTTTGTTTTTAAACATTATTTAAAACATTAAAGAAATGTATTTATTTAGGTTATATTTTGTAATCAATTTTTAAAATACTTCTATCAAATGTATCTCCTTCAAATTTTGTATACATGTTAGAAATTGAAAAAAGTGTACTTTGACAATTAAATATTTCAGGATTGTCAAATCATTTGTCCAATATAATGATGTTGGTAGACTGAACTTACACTAAAAAACACTTATGCTAAATTAAAATAAAAATAATAAAAAATCTTAATTTCTCTTAATTATAAAAGCTTCTTTTTTAATAATGGATACAAAATGCTTGATTCCTAAACAAACAATGTTGGAATCAATTTTTACTATATGTGAATTTCTTTTCAAATATTATTACAGACTGCTACATTGTTTTTATTCTCTAATAATAAAAACATCCAAGTACTAAGGCATTAAAAATAATATATATATATATATATATATATATATATATATATATATATATATATATATATATATGTATATATATATATATATATATATATATATATATTATGAATAATAATTTTATTTAATGTGCATTAAAAGTCAATTTTTAAATTTGAATATAAATAATAAAAATGTCCATATACTAAAAAGTTAAAAATAATATATGATTATGATATTATAACCAAGATATCAAAAGTACTTATCTAGTTTTAATGTATGTCTACACCATGATTTTTGTTATTTAGCATTCTTAGTACTTAAAATTTAATTATAATATTTTATAATAAAAAGTCAAAAATATTATTTTTTAAACCATAATTGAGATTTTTATATTTAATTGAAATAAAAGTGTGGAATATCCAGAAATTAATTAAGTCAATCATTTCTTTCAAAAATAGCATTGAATTATTTAATTTCTTAGTGCCCAAGCTTTTATTTCAAGCTAAATATAAAAACTTCAACTTAAATTTTAAAAAAAAATTATTTTTGTCTTTTTATTGGACAATAGATAGTTAATTACTACAGTTTCTCAGTATCAAATGCATTTCCTCACAACTTTGTCACAAATTACTTAATGAAAGTATATTAATAATTTTTATTAGTCATACGTTAGACTAGAAATTATCTAATAATGAATAATATTTTTGTAGTGTAACTTTGATTATACCATTCTCACACAAGATAGTAATTAGTTTTTATCCAAAATTAATTAATTCATTTATTAATGTATATATTTTATTATTCTTTTATTAATAAAATTATATTCTTATCAATTAAAGCAGACTTCTACTTATTCATAATTTATTGATTACATTATATTTTAATAAAAATTTAAAGAGTCTGTATATATTTCATTTTCATATTAAATATTCAGCTAACCAAAATATTAAATAAACATTTTTATATTTTAATATTTTAGTATATTATTTTATTAATTTTGTCATTTACATTTTATTTATTGAAATAAATAAATAATTATTAAAGGTTAAGCTAGTATACTAATAAACATTGGTTAAGTTACTATATTTATTTATTCTAAACTGATGATATTTAAATACAAGTATGATATATATATATATATATATATATATATCATACTTGTATTTAAATTTAATTTATATATATATATATATATATATATATATATATATATTAAACTTAATATAATAAAGGAGATTTGAACCCAGACTTTCAAGCTTAAAAGTTTGGTTCAAACCTCCTCTAATGACATCCAAACTGATAAATAGATGTTCAGCATTATTCCTATTTTTATAATTTACATTATTTAATTAATAGTTTATAAATATTTCATGCTGTTACAATTTGGTATATCAATTAGAGTATAAAAAAATGGTTAATTAAATCATATATCTATTTTGTACTGTTACAAAATTAGTTTCCAAACTTAAGAGGCTATTTACCTAATAATATTTGAAAAATCAATTATTTTATCCCTTTTTTATTCCATTACAGATATGGCTTGCCCAATTTGTGGCCTGGTGATAAATAAAACTATATCATTATAGCATTAAAGATTTTTAAAATCCAAAGTTATGGCCATTTGATCAATTATTTATTTTAATATTTTTATTCCATTCTAGATTTGGTGGCAAATATGATGTGCTATTTCTTTACTAATAGTTGGTGATTTATTTATTTTAATTAATATTTGTATTCTATTACCAATATCTATATACATTGCAAAGAAATAGAAGCATTAAAAAGTGATTAGCCAGCAATGCATAGTTGATATAATAAACATATATTGAAATATAAAAATTATTTAAAATTCTTTTAAAATTAACAATAATTGATCGAAAGGTAAAGGCAATGATTTAATAGTATTTTTTGAATGTGCATGTACATGTGTGCATAGGTAAAATATATAAATGCATCTTACTTGGATTAAATAAACAAATATAAATATAAATACAATTTATAACATTTATTAAAATAAATTTTAATAGATGAATTTAATTCATGTAAGGGTGTTTAAGTTGAAGCAAAAGAACTTGAAATATATATATATTAAAAAAAGTTAATTTGTTAAAATCTGGTATGTGACAGTAATGAAAAGATAAAAAAAAATAATTGATTAATTTATTATATATTTTAATTATTAATCTATTGTGTATTTTTAATTAAAAAGCAAAAATATTAAAAAAAGGCTTCAGAAGGGGATATATTTTTTCTTTAGTGTTGGACTGGATGATTTTAAAAAAAAATCAGTATAGCTCTAAAGGCTCTAATTATTGAAAAGAGGAGAAACTTTTTCCTTTGTGATCTATAACTATGGTTGATATATACATTACTGTGTTAGAACAAAATGATTTATTAAATATAAATGATCATTAACTGATACAGAAACTATTCATTTATGAATAATAATAATAATAATAATAATAATAATAATAATAATAATAATAATAATAATAATAATAATAATAATAATAATAATAATAATAATAATAATAATAATAATAATAATAATAATAATAATAATAATAATAATAATAATAATAATAATAATAATAATAATAATAATAATAATAATAATAATAATAATAATAATAATAATAATAATAATAATAATAATAATAATAATAATAATAATAAAAAAAAAAAAAAAAAAAAAATAATAATAATAATAATAATAATCTTGCGTTCTTAGCCGAGAGGTATCGCAGCCATGCAAGCAAGTAGTTGGTTGCAGACGGTTGTGGATTCACGTCCCGGCTGATGCTATGACATATGAAAAGTAATAATAATAATAATAATATGAAAAGTAATAATAATAATAATATTATTATTATTATTATTATTATTATTATTATTATTTATTAATACAGCCACAGAAAAGTCATTTCTGATTAATTTAAAGTATACCAGCTTACCATAATTATGTAATTATCTGCTGACAATTGCCCAAGCTTGGTTTTAATGTCATAATGCTGGATTAATTACAGTGTTTATGAAGAATGTGTACCAATATCATTTTGGAAATGAAACATTTAAATAGAACAAATTGGAAAAAGAAACATCACAAGTTTTTACCCTATGCTAATCAGTAATGGATATTATAAAACATATACCAGGATAAACTATTCCTTTTAAAAACATTAACAAAACAAAATAGAAAAGGCTTTAATAAGTGAGTATAATCTATGTACTATATTTTACTTTATTTGTTTTATATTAGTAATTAATTTACTTTTATTTAATTATTTTGATATATGCTTATTCATTGTATCAATTTATTCTAAAATAATTAGTTGTTTTTTTTTCTTGGTTTGTAGGTGTATGAGTTAGTTATATCTTATAAATAAATTATTAGTTTATAAAATGCAAGTTGTCGGTGCCATTTTATAACATATTTCATTTCAAATGTTCATACTAGCACTTATCAGTTCCATATTTATTTTTAAAAAGATTGTATTAAAAAGAATGTTTAACCATTGAGCAAACCTAATATTATCGAAATTGGTGTATTCGGCATTGTTTTCTTTTCACAAATGATGTCTTAGTAAAGACTGAAAGTGCACACCTTTTTACTTAAAACAAATTATTTCTACATGGTAATGCCTATTCAAATATCTAGTATCAATTTTTTGAAGATTATTGGGAAATATAACCCATTTTTAAGTTATCAATACAATATATACTTCATGTTTCATTAAAATAAAATGTTAATATTTACCAATAAAGTCTTTGAATAAAATATATTGTCACACGGAACTTAGCATATTTTGTTGTCCTCTCTGCAGTGACTAAAGCAAAATCTAATTTGCAGTACTTGTAAACAACTGATGGCATACTAATGTTCTATAAAATACCATTAAAGCTTCCACAAAAAATCATTCTTCTATTCGTCTATAGTAAATTCTAGTACACATACTCTTGTGCACATATTCTCATAAAGATTTTTTTTTAAAAGATAAATCTCATTTGAAATATAAAGATTAAGACTTTTCTTTAGCTTCGATTTTTTTTTTTTTCATGTAAGTATTTTTTATAATTATACATACATTCGCATACAAAATTTTATTAATATTTTTATATTAACTTAAATTAAAAATTATAAGCCAAAACTTTATGATTAATAAAGTTTTTTTAGTAAAATAAAATTTTAAAATGGCTAGAATTTTAAAAAAATTGAGTAATTTATCAAAATATTTTATCCAAAAAATAGATAATATCTTATTAATAATCAATAAAATTTGAGAATAAAAGTTTTAATCCCTACTTTTCAAAATCTTTCACAGCTAAATAAAAAAGAAAATTTTAAATAGTACTAAAATAAGATTAATATAAATCAATAAGATTTATTTTTAAAAGCTATTTCAAGTTTATGAAGTATCTCTAAATATTAAATGCTAAAATAAATTATGATGGTGACAAGCAAAGAGAAAATTACTACTCATAATAGTCAGGTGTTGTGTCAATTGAGTTATAATTTTATTGCCTAGTTATACAATCTCTTTTGGGAAGACAGCATAACAATAACAATAAAAACAATCTATTTTTCACATTAAAAATACGATATATATATATCATAGTGACATTTAAATTTAATATTTACAAAAGTGATTGAAACGTTTTAAAATAACTGTGTAAAAGAAAATGGTGAAAAATAAGTAGATGTTAGAAATATAAAGATATGAAGAGTGGGTGTGAAAAATAAAATACTTATGAAGAATTGAACTGAAAATGATGTTTAAAGCAGAGAAATAATGAGAAATATTGTAGAAAAAAGTGTAAATAAGTGAAAAAAAAAATTTTTTAAAGATTTAAAAAAATCGCTTTAAGTAACATAGAACATCTGTCCTTACATAAAATTTTATATTAATTTTAAATTTAATTTAAAATACTTTGCTATATTTTCTATATGAATTGGTGCATATGTAAAATAATATTTGTATCCTTACATTTATTTATATCAAATAAATAAAAAAAAACCATTATATTGATAAATGTAGATAATAATAAATATAATATTATTTTAAAAATAGCATTAGATATTACTGAAAGATTTATTACATGGATTTTGACTAATTTTATTATGAGTCAAATTGTCCTCCAGTTAAATACTATTAAAAATTTATATAAAATAAAAAGTAAAACTATTTTGGCTTTATATATTATACAATCTAATTATCAATTTAAAATATTAACTGCAATCAGACATTATATCGTCATTATTATATCTGCTTTTAATAATTCTAACATCTAATTACTAAAACTGTTTATCATATATACTATTGAAATTAACAAATATTTAAATAACTTTTATGGCCATTTACTAAATAATCTCTGTACATTAATACAATATCTTATAAATATTAATTTTAAAAAGTTAAATATTATATATTTTTCATAAAGCAATTAAAATCTACTAAATTATAATTTTAGCACCTATATATGTAAAACAAAATGTATCCACATAAAGACACCATCATCTCTATTCTTTGACCTTTCTACTATTTTTTTGTTCATTTAATCAAATTCCAATAAAATTTCCTACTTAACTTCACTACCAAGTATAAGAACTATCCAATTTCTGTTTCTTACCCTATTTTGTCAACAGCAAAACTATAATCATACCAATATTTTATTATTCAACATTTTCCTATACATCAGTCACATCAGATGAGGGGTGAATGTGGTTAGAACAAAATGCAATTAAGCATGTATTAACATCAGTACATAACCCTCAATCAACTGAATCCTAGAAAGAGAGTTATGCATGAGTTCAATTGATTTTTCAGAACTAATTAAGACATCAAGAACCAACAATGGGTAAAATAAATAAATATTGTGATAACTTATATGAATTAGACTATTCATGCATCCACATGTTTGCTTCAGCACTTTCTTTTATCTCAGAGGTTATAAAAAAAATTGAAATAAAGCTAGAAGTATTATGAAAAAATGGGTGAACAGTGATAGTCTCAGAGAAATAATAAATCTTGTCAATTCAATGTTGGTGACCATGTAATGATAATGACACCAAGGGCCAGTAAGCCACAGATAAATGAATACAATAAACTTTTTTCTTATATAATAACTTATTTGAAATACTAGAAAAACAATATTTTCATATTGGATAGAGAGAAAAAGGTACAGAGAAGAAAATTCAAAGAAGCTACTCACATAGCAATGGTGAATAATACCATAAATCAAACTAGTGTGATTATTCATGATGTGTGGAAATGACTACTCAACTTTGGCTCTTAGAAAAAAGTGGAAAAATCAGGAGGAATCTCATAGAAAAGTATATCAAATTTCTACAGACTGTTGCCTTTGACAGGATGACTCAGTTGTTTAGAGTGTTACCTTAAAATTCAATATTCAAAAATCTAAGAGTCCAGTTTCGATTATCAAGCTAGTACTGTCTCCGATTAGGATAGCAACACACAAAGAAGAGAGGAGAATAATACCTCTTAAAACATTGTATGCCTGCTAACCTGTGGTTTATTATTAAAGATAAATGTAATTGGAAAATTCAATACTTAATATTAGATTATGGTAAGGACCCAATATATAAATACAACTATTATTCATCCATATTCCATTAAGTTAAACTTCATTTACTTTTACAGATATTTTAAAGCCTATTTAAATATGACTTTATTTTTTACTCCAAAAACTTTATTTTTAATAATTACAACACAATTTCATTATAATTGCTTTTAAAAACAATATTGTTCATAAAAGTATAGTACAAAAAAAGTACCTTTTGTTTCTCTAGAAATTTTTATTCTGTATGTAAAATTATTTTAAATAGATGAATAAAAAGAGAGATGATATCATGAAATGTATGGAAAATTCTACAAAGAACTATATCTTAAAAATCAAAATATTTCCTGAAATAGCTCTTTAAAACTCCCAAGTATTTAATATATATATATATATTGTGCCCTTTTCTATAGGTCAGTGATGGTTATAAGTGGTCAATTACTAAAAAAATTTTAAATTAATATTATATAGTATTTAAAATTATAAACTATAGTTAAACAGTAAAAGATTAATGTGATATATTTAATAATAAGTATTGTGATGGTGAGGATTGCATCTAGTTCTATATTTTTCTAAATTATTTTTCAAAATTTTATATAATCATTTTAAATAATATAAGTAGCCAATTTATTAAGACAGATAAAACTAGACTAAACACCGGAAATGTCTACGTGACTGTCTGGAATATTTTATGTATAAGCACTAGTTTAAATTAATACTAACAATTAAAATATTTAAATAGTATATTATAGAGCTGGATGGAATTGTCACACATCATAATAAAAAATAAGTATTATACATCTTTATTAATTATTGTTTCAAAATTATTTTAAAGGTAGTTAAATTGTAATAGATAATAATTAATTTAAAAATAATAATAGGTTAATATTTAAGTCTATTACGTCACGATTTTAAAACTTTAGAAATTGTTTATAAACCAAAGAAGGGAGTGACCAATAAAAAGATAGATCTTGGAAGACAACAAAAATCGCGCCAATTAATTGTAAAAACTAGGAGAACAAAAATGTATTGACTCCAGAGCAGAGGTAAAATTTTAAGCTCTTTAAAATTTCTTTCTTTCTTCAATTTATTAGTCAATTTTATTATAACTTTAATAATATCTTTGAAAGAAACCAACTGACAATTTAAAATTTTCCGAAGAGAATCTAAGAATAAATTTTTGAAAAAGTTCTCATAATAATGTTTCACTAACTCCACAGTAACCTGCCAGTGGATTCTATCAAAATATAATCTGAATTTTCAATAAAAAATGGATAGATTCTTAAAACCAAGTTATAAATTTTATAATATTCCAAAAATGTTAATGTCGTTCGTTGATCTAGTTGATATAGTGTATTACTATGAAAACTGCTTTCGTGAGTATAAAATTAATGAAAGGACATTGTGCGCAAAGTTAATGAATATAATGGAAAATAAAAATAAATATTATTCGTATAAGAATAAATGGAAAAAAAGAATTGTTATTATTGAAATAATTTGAATTGCTTTCTTTAAGATGACCTGAGCAAATACTCTAGAAATAGTTAAAGATTGAAAATGTTGTGTATAAAATAATAATGAATGAAAGTGAAATTTACCAGGGAAAACACTTGCCTAAAGAAGAAAAAAATATTTTACAGAGAAATAAATATAAAATATTGGATCCATGGAAAACACAAGTGGTACCGTAATTATTAGATAATTGTAGTTCAACTAGAAATAAAGATGCATCAACGCTGCCGAGGTAATATTCGCCGAACATTAAAAACTTCGTGGGATAATGAAATAAAATGTTTTCTAATAATTTTGAATTAAACACTGAAACTAAAGATCGTCTAAACAGTTTATTAAATGAACTAATTTATTTAAAACTTTAATAAGCAGAAAGAAGAACATTCGGACAAAGAAGAAATAATAAATATTATGGGACTAACCAAGATTTACCGCCAGAAAAATATGTGATTATGGTTTAAATTATTTTCTTTATTAATCTAAGTTAAACATTAAGTTTTAGATAGTGATAGGGAAACAAATACATTAATTCGCAATATAACATTATATAAAATAATATGTTGTGATTTTGAATGTTCAAATAAAATTGTATGTGTGTGGAAATTTTGTATGTTTGCGATGCTCGAGGAGAAAGAAGCTCTCCGATCTCTAAGAGCTCTAATAGGAAGGTAAAGATTATTTTGGTAACATTTTATGGTTATTAATGATATAATGTATGTTTTATTTATTTAGATCAGCTGTGAATCGAATGAATGTAATGCAAAAGTTTTATTGTTATAATTATTGTAAAACGCATTTTGAAAAACAACACTCTAAACACTTTGAGATGTGATTAGATTTTTTAAAAATATGCATATGATAATCATTTTATGTGTTATTAATATAGTTCAATATAACCAATGGTTATGTCGTATTTTCTGTTAATTTTTCCGATTAGGATATTTAAGTGTTATTTTAATAAAACGTAGATGTCGAACCTACAGTGTAATAAAGCAAGACAAATTGTTCTTATGGAATAGGGAAATGTTTTATATTAGTGAATTTTGTTTATTGTTTTAAAAGGTAGTTAGTTTTATCGATGTTGGATACAGTAAAAATCTTGAGAGATAGTTTGGGTAGTGACTTGGTAGTACGTGGAGATTCGGAAACCAAGAGGATGTATTTAAAACTAGGATGCTACAGGGAATGAAATAATAAGTAGTTTTAGATGGTAATCAGCGTAGTTAACAAAGCCCTACGACTGTTACACATGTTGTCATGGACAGTGTTATTTTTATCTTTCTTGTGAATCTTATTAGATGTTTGGTAAAGCTGAATAAATAGCTACCACATCATGCTTACCACCAGGGTTATTAGACAATGAATGTCAGACCTATTCACACTGTTCCATACATTTTGAAGTATATATTTTGATAAGTTATCTATCTATCTTCCCAATATCCTATACATCTTTCGCTATCTTTATCTGTATTTCTTGCAACTACATTGTTATTTGATAAGTCTATTGAAAAAGAAACAATAGATATTTTAGAATGTATGTCATGTTGTTATTTGAAATAAGAATAGTTAAGTATTAACAAATAGTAGATTATTATTATTGAAAGAGAGATGCAGATATCCTAAGAAAGGAAGGAGTCAGAGAATTATTTTAATTTTTAAGAAATGAACTATAATTTTATAAAAATATATCCAAATAGAAATATACAAAATATTAAAAATGATTTAACGTTTTCTTATTGTTGATTATATTTAAAAATATAAGTATTGCATATTTAAAGAATGTAATAACATTCGATAATTATAATATATGTGAAACTAAAACAGGTGATAATTAAACCCGTGTTATGGCATTATACATGAGTATGGCTTATGGAATGAATGTATTAGAGTTTACGAGCATTAGAGAACAAACGTTATAGGTAATCATAATATTTGAACAATATGCAGAGTGACTTATATAAAGTTACAAGAAAATGTAAATTTTTTTTTAAGAGGAAAAACCATATTGATTGTAAATTTATAATGTTTATAAATGATGTTTATCCACATATATAATTTATAATACTGTAACTTTAATATTAAAAGATAAAGAATAGTATTACCCATAAAATAGTTAAAATAAGGAATATAATAAACCTAATGAGAAATAAATAAATAACTTATAAAAGGTATAATAATTTTAATTAACTATAAAAGAAATCTAAAAATGTATAATTCAACTATTGTAGCGTAAAGAAGAATGAGGATATCCCTTGTAAATAAATGTAAATAGATTTGTTTGTTTTATCTTAATTTTCATTGTTGTTAATAAAATTCTAAAATTTGTTTATTAAAACTTGTGTCTGAGTTTTGTTTTCTCTACATCATTGCATGAATTCACAGGGTATGTTTACCGTCATTAAACTAAGTATATAATTGTTTGCACAAAATATAAATAGAGAAGTATATTTAATCTTAAATATTTATTGATGTTTTTTTTTTTGGTGTAATTGAATAATTATAAAATTGCATTGCGTTATTGGTCATAAATCCATTGTCATAATAATTTGCTAAATTGTATGCTATTAGTTGCCACTTGCTTCATTTATCAGATTATCTAAATACCGCCACTTACTAATTTATTTTATTACTTAAAGATAAAAAAAGAGAATATTAGATTATTAACTAATTTATTACGGTTATAAATTTGCGATAAAAGAAAAGTTGTACTAGTTAGATTAAACAATGAAGATTGTGATTATTATTATTATTGTTTTATTATTAATCTAATTTCAGAGTAGTAAATTATGACACAAAATCCCTTATCATATTTTGCTACCTTATTTTAATTTAACCTTGAATAAATTTAAGAACCTGAGATTATTTCATTTGAGCTAGATAATTACTATTATTGTTATTATCGATAAAAGATTGATACTTTAATTGTTAAATGAGTCTTAGTGATTAGAAGTTGCAGAAGTCATAAGAACACTATGTTGTTATTATATGTAATAGTAGTAAAAGGGGGGATAGTGTTCTTATGCCATTGAGGTGGTATCCGATGGGATATTATCTCAATGTAATCTACTTTGTCACCCTTATTTCCACTTCTAGTCTCATGAATTATAGAATAGTTATTTGAGTTAGTCTAAAACAGAACCTAAGTTAATAAATTAAGAAACCTGAGCTAGTAAAGCATTTAATTGAATATCTCATTAATTATTAGAGCTAGAACCCGGTTAGGCAATTTTCACTATGTTATATTTATTTATTTTGGGGGAAGTGGAGTACACATATACACGTAATTATATGTAGGGTGAAAGGGTAGATTGTGGCATAACGTGGTGGGCTCGAGGTGTACGTAGTTACACAACACAGAGAGAGAGGTCAGAATATATATATATACTGTATAGAAATATGAATACATAGATAATAAATAAAGATATTTAAAATACACATAAATTCTTTTTTAATTTAGAGAGATGAAATATTTTCAAAATTTTGGTTTTTTTTCTTTCATTAAACTAATGGTTTCTTTACATTATTTTCTCTATGCAATCCAATGCTTATATAAACCCAGATCTTTAATCTTACAAACAAAAACTTTGAAAATAAGTACATATATCATACAAAAAATATTTTGCTTTTATTTTTATAAAGGAAATAAAAAAAATAGTTATAAGTAGGGCCTGATTATAAATTGAAATGTTTTACAACAAAATATTTGCATATAACTGCCTTTTCATATATATGTAAATTATTAATAATAAATATTAATAAAAAAACTGCCTATTATTAAATGAGAAGAACTTAATAAAATCAAAAGAAAATGTGAAGAGAATTGATTTTAAAAATAAGTTTTCTATTTAAAAGAGTTAAAACAGGCAAAACTCACTATACATATTGCCACACACAGCAAGCTAGAGTAATCAATGGATGCCAGAAGGCTTGTGCATAAAATTCCCATCTAGTGCCTACTCATCCAATATCCCCAGACTAGTTTCTGGCTTGTGGCCTTCATCAGTGAGGAGCCTTGGATCTGAGAGCACTGCACTTAGATCTTAGGATCTACTGCAACCCTCCAGCAGCCACCTTTTATCTCCACTTAACTACAAAACTACGAGTCTTAAACTGAAAACACCTTAATGTTTTCAATCCAAGCCCATTAGCTTATATAGCTATATGGGTCTGAACTCAGTTCAGTACCCATACTTTTTGGTGTCTTTGGTTCTTTAATAACCATAGCCACCACTATCTTATTAGGCAGGACCATATGATTATATAAGCTATGGTTATATAAAGCATAAGAAGTGGTGGTCATGTGATGTTTATTGGCTATTTAAAAGAGTATATAAAAGTAAAGATTCCATATTAAGTGCAGATTATTCTTAACAGTTGAGTGGCTTTCATAGTATAGGTGTTGCATGTTAATTGGGTATTATTAATAACAGTAAAATGTATTTATAAAAGTATTCCATAAAAAGTAAGTGTTCAATATTGAGTGTGTTATTAATTGAGCAAAATTATCCATCTTCTAATAATGGGTATCTTCTAAAATTCTGTATTTGCATTGATTCCTAATAGAATACATTCTAAACATAGTAAGGCTATCTTTGTTTCAAATGATCTTGTAAAATAAACATCTTCTATTGAAGTTAATTCAATTAATATTGCAATCATCAATTTGAATAGATCATTTTTATGTATACAATATTTAAAATCACCCAACACAAAATGGGTCTATTCTTTCCCAGATTTTCTTATATCTATATATAAAGACCATTTCAATCCTCATAGTAAACTTTGGGATATGTAAATGGATTCAAGCAGTTGTTAACTTTTACAATGGAAGGATTTAAACAACATGCACTTTACTTTATAACTCCTGATTTATGTTTTGACAAAAAATAATTCACCATTATCTGCTGATCAACTGATAGTAGATCATTTCTCCTGTAGACAACATAAACCAAGTTTTATTAACAATTTTCTAAAGAAAGTCATCCGCTAAACATAGGTGCTATTTCTTTTAACAGGATGCCGTAAAACAAATAATAAAATGATTGCCTACACACTAGCAAAAATAACCATTATTGATACAAACATTTGGGTAACCTATTAATGATAGTCATTTAAAATAAGATTATTTCAGTATATGACTAGTTTGTTTTTAACATATTTTTAGGCTAAGCTACTTTATTAAATAATCATTTAATAAAACTTTCAAATTATAATAAAGCAAAACTAAATTTAAGATACACTTTTTTTGTCCAGTGATAACTCACAATAATGTACCGACAGCATTTAAGACACATTAAAGATTAAAAAACTTTACTCAGGACTAACAGATGGCTGAATTTCTACCAGCAAAGCATTATGATACTGTTAATTATCATATAAAATATAAATAAGACAATTACTGTCTGGCATTATCTGCTTAATAATAAAAATATGAGAACATGCATCAGAAGCCATGCACCCAACATACTATTGCCTATGTCCACATAATAATATATTTAACATTAAAATGTCTTAAAATCCATCAGTGAACTACTTCTGAATGGTGCTAACGATGATATAGCATATGTGTATCTCTTATCATGCTATGCACAAAATAAGCATTAAAATCACTAATATATTTGTTAGATTGCTTATGAACTGCTGGCAAGGCATAACAGCACAATACATACATTAGTTCTCGCAATAAAACACTATAAATAGAAAAGTGTCCCTGAAGCAACTAGATACTTCAAAAATCTACTTTATCATTGCCATACCAATCTTAAAAGAGTCAAATAACTTCACCTTGCATAGTGCAAAATAACTAATATCATCATGAAGGATAAAACAAGAAAGAAAGGCTCCTCAGAGCTAACTAGACAACTGGAAAAATACAATGGTAATTCCAATACCTTTATCATAGGTAAATGTATATGTGGACAAGGTTACAATACATAGAAATGGAATATATACCAGAAAAATGATCTGCTCTAGGGACCAAGCTACACTAGCTAAACATGAAAATAATCATAAATATTGAAATACAATTCTCTCATGAAAAATAACTATGAAGCATTGGGAAGAAAAAATTCAAAATCCTCCAATGACAACACAAGTAAAACACAACTTATAATAAAGCCACATGCATCCCATACATATCTAAAATGGGATTAAGCATATATCATAGGCAAAAACAATGACAAGACAAAACAATTATCACTTAAAAGCTAGAGAAATCAATCTTCACACTCTAAAAATACATACATTAAATAATGTATGAAACCAACAAATTACTATAAATCAAATAACAATAAAATATTTTAAATAGCATATGTGAACATAAATAACATAGACAAATATTACTAAATATAAAACTAATAGCTACCTTTTCATATAAACACTTCATAATGAAATTATTATATCATAATAAGTAATATATATTAAGGCTATCACCTTAAGACTATGCGCCTGGATGTGACAGTAGGAACCTCTACAAATCTTAACACAAGATTAATGACTAAAAGACAAAAATGGCCCCTCTTATTTTGGACTTACTTTTTAATTATTTAGGTGAGTATGTGCTTAACAAATTATTAATTATAACTTTATATCATAATAATTAAAAGAAAACTACTATGAGTGTCTGATAAATCATACTGGCTGTTTACCCTTAAATAAAGTATTAATATGCATTGTTCAAAAATGTAAAAAATATATCTTTATCTAGACACCTAATATGTCATAACTGACTTTAAACCAACAATAAAAAATATATAAAATGTTTATCTTCTCTATCATAAGAGCAATTGTATAATTATATCATAAATTATAGAAAAATACCTTGGAATAATATTAAAAATAATATAAGATTATAACAAAAAAAAATAATAAAGTATTATTATCCTTTTTTAAAATCAGTAATAATTCTTCATTCAAGTCCTTCCAATGGTGAGCAATCTGACATGGGTAAATGATGTCATATTTCTAGTGAATTATTTCAAAGAGGGACACATCTGTACTTGTTATATTTTTTTAGGAAAATAAAAGCAAGTATGACCTTCTAGAACAAACAACACATAATAGAAATGATTAAAAATAGTTTCAGCAAAGCTTTGTATCCATTCTTTACAGGTTTGTAAAAGAAAATCAGCTAGCTTGTTTTCAATATTCCAATTTTAGCAGCAAATATTATTAGGAGGATTTTCATTCAATTTTGTCTGCAGTTGTATACTGGAAAAATGAACAGCTTCATCGTTTATAAAACATTTTAAATATTCTTTTTTAAATTACATTATTTTCTCTCAAGCAGTTAACTATAGTAACTTTAAAAAAAATTACTATCTACTTTAAAAGTGCACAATTTAAACAGTTCAATTTCATCATGTATAATATTATCATACATTAAAGTTATGTCTCTTTTTTAATAAAGCTTCACACAAAAAATGTTCTTTTGCAAACACTAATAAAATAAACATACAACAAAGTTCAGCTTTTATCAATTAGGCACGTCAATATTTAAAGGGTCTTTATCAAAAGAATACTTTTAAATAATTCACGTAAAAAGTCATGAATTGTGCATTTTAAAATTACAAATGTTAATATCCATTGAAGCAAAAATTTTTTATCTTTATATTCAATTTCAAAAAGTCTTTCCACAGCTAATTTGAATCTTATTTTACTAAACTTGAAACACATAAAGTAAAAATAATCTAGTAAAATGTCTAATATAGTTTTACAAAACAATATATAACCTATTACCTTTTTCTTCCTTAAATTCTGTTTTAAGCATGGCTGAATACACTAAATTAGTAAAAAGCATTTTTCCCAAGCATTTTGTTAATTATTTAGATGTTTCTGAATAAAGTTAGATATAAGAAACAAATCACCTTATTATCTTTTTCTAGCCATGCATTGCTAACTTAAAAAAACAATAAAAGTTTTAGAAAATTAACACTTTAAATAAAAAAATTATAATAAATATTGTTTTCTTGAGCACTACATATGCACAAGGAATCAACAGCAGATGAGAAAATAGCACACACATGTATTGACAATTCTCATCTTTTATACCCTAATTTTGATAAGCATCTTAATCAGACACACCTATCAAAATTCTGACATCTATCAAAAAAATTCAAACTACTACATGGAACTAATAAAAACAATTACATAATTTTGTTCTATTTTTAATACCACATGATAATTTAAAACTTCTAATTGACCTTTTCTTCTAAAGTAATTATTTAATTAATAAAAAAATAATAGAATAAATAAGATTTATTATTTTAAATTATCACTTTTTAATTTATCAGAAATGCCTAAACTTGTTTATTTTGAACATTTTTAATGTTAAACTAATTATTCATTTATTTTTTGATAAAATAACAAACTAAAATTAACTTTTTAAAAATTATAAATACTATTCTTAATAAACCACCGTGCATTCATATATATTATACATACAGACAGGAAATTATTTCACATTCTTTTAAAATTTACTCTGTTTAATAATTAACTGACTTTTTAAAACTAACTTGATATTATTTAAAATAAACTATTCAGCTTTATTCAGATATTTTTAAAATCTATTAAATAAAAACAATTCAACTACATTATTATTCACTTTGAAATGAATTTAATAATTATATTATAACACAAATAAACTCACAAACTATCATACACATTTGAAGCAATAAAATTAACTTTATTCAGTCCAATAATATCTCTAATTCTATTTACTTTTCACTTTTTATAAAATTATACATAAACTAAGCATTAATTTTTTAACTTGAGAAAATATACCTATAGAAAATATTAGAGTTACAACTTTATAATAACTTTTAAGCCATTATACATTATATGTTCTGTACCTATAATTATTTGACTGGAATAAATTATATCAATGAAATAAAAATTTAGATAGCATAATTTACCCATTTTATTTGCACAATAAATTTTATCATCTTCTCTTCTTTTATTTTTTTCTTAAAGTAGCATGAATTTATGAAGTTAAGACAATCACCTAAGATAATGTGCAATAGCACAGAGTCACAATATATAATCACAAATCCTACAAACACAATAAAATTTGATCTTAAAAATTTATTATAAAAAACTACAATCAACAAATAAAATTATTTAAATTTATTTACTAGTGAAAATGTAACAGAAGTAACTTTATTTTGTTTTTAAATAAATTAAATATTTTCTAAATATATCACAGGTTTATATGTAAATCATTCTATTTATTTCAAGCTTATGAAAATCTTTTTTAAAAAAAAAATAATTAATTTTTATTTATTTTTTGTACAATTTTTAAGATTTATTAAATTTTATGATTATTTTCTTATTCTCAAAAATAAATTAAAAAAATTATTTTCATGATTTTATTTTATAATATGAATAAAATATATTATGGCTTACAAAATATGCCTACTTACTTAAGACACTATTTAATATTAGACTATCCAAGTGGTAGTTGTAATTGATCAAACAGACATTTTTATATAAATTGAAAATAACCAACATCTCAAAAACCATAACAGCTTATAAATAAGGTTTCATGGGTTAAAAATATAAAAGTGCATCTTTTTTTTTCAGTCACAGGAATTGTTACAATGAAATAATACTCATGTTTATCATTATAAATCACTTTTAAAAAAAAAATTTTTTTTTTTTTTAGAAGCTTCATTAATTTGTTTATGAGTATTTCCAATTTTAAAGGAGATTCTTTATTGAATAATGATAATGACTATAGTAATAGTAATATTTCAACATCTTAAATAACTTTTCTTAAATAAATCAATAAGAATAGACTTCTTGATGGCTCTCCATTCAGTAAAATTCTACAATTTAAAATCAACATCATAAATAAGAAAGCATTTTACTTTATTGTTTTATTGTTGTAACATATATATAATTAATTTTGCCATATACATTTATCTGTGCATATAAAATATCTATATAATCTTTTATTTATTAAAATTTATTAAAGCTTTTAAATTTGAAATTTCTTCATGATTTTTAACATTACCTACATCAAGTATATATAAGAAAGCATATATATATATAGCTTCAATATGTATAAGATCTTGATGTATTTCTTTAATCTCTGGGGCACAAATAAGGATATCGCAATACATTACATGTATAACAGTGATAGTATTTGATTAAACTATTTAGGTAAAACCTTTTCTTCAAATATATTTGCTACAATACTTAATATTATGCCATTCATAGAAAGACTCATAGACCACCCCTTTTCATTAGATAAAGCAACAATATCTTCATGGATTTAATTCAGGCACATGATAATAAATTCAGTTTTTTTGCACATTTTACATAGCTTTAACCAGTGCCTCTTTAATAATTTGATTGCATAATTTTTGTGGAGTGAAACTATATAGCTCTCAATGATGTGAGACAATCTTGCATATTCCTTCATATTTTTAATTTTTTAATGTATTCAAAAAATTTGACAGTAAATCTGCCAAAACCAAATTGTTCAGCAAGCTATTGGCTAATTTTCATAGCTTTGTAATAATAGGTTCCCCCAAAATCAATCATCAAACACGAGTGTTATAATATTTGCATTTAGTGAATGTCTTATTACAAAACTTTTCAAGGAGTGCTTATGTAAATTTGTCATTACTTCTTTTTTAAATAATACAAATCCATTGATTTAAATTTTAAATTATTTATTTGTGTTCATTTTTATGAAAAACTTCTGTTTGACAGTAATACAAACAGAGTTCCCTTACTTTCTTTAACACAAATAATATCTTTTTCATGAAAATATTGCTTAGTGGACTCAATGTCTTTAAATCATTCCTCGTTTTGCATCTTGATTTGTTTAAAGACTATGGTCTGTCATATTTGGTCAATAATCTTTTTTATTTGCTGATTGCCATTGTATAATGATTTAAATATCCACAGCAACTCTTCTTTTGGGGTGTTTTAATATTTCACTGATAGATCATAGTTCATAATCTAGAATTTTCTTTATGTTATTAAATTGATAAAATTACATGTAAAAGCAGGAGCTAATCTTAATCCTTGTCTTTTTGTGAAAAAGCTTATTTTCCTAGTATATTTGGCTAGTATGTTAAGAGATAACCTGGTAGTAAACTAATTTTCCATTTACATTACTTTTTTTCAATGCCATCTTAAAACCTTTAATGTTTTTTCAGTAAAAAGAAATTTTAATAGAATGGTGATTTTATCTTAGTTATGAATAGCTGGATAAGTAAATTTGGCAGCAATTTGGAAAGATTTTTTGAACTAAAAAATGTTTCAAGTAACTTAATTAATTCTTTTAAAACACAAGTTGATTTACAAAATTCGAGTATCATTTTATGCTTTTAATGGATATATATTTTGTTATAATGTAACTTCAAAATTTTAATAAACTTTTCTTGGAAAATGTAATTCAATATATATATTCTGCCCTCCTCCTCCTCCGTCCACGTCCTCTCCATAAAATTTATATAGTGTTTAAATATTTATTCCGGGTTCTAGCTCAGTTTCACAATTAAATAAATGCAATCTCCAGCGTTAATTAAAATGATTACTAGCTCTAATTTTTAAAATATAAATACAGTTATATTTGTAAATGAATTAATAAATATTTATTATTTTCATGAGACATGGAGTGACGACACGGGGAACGAGACAGACTACATTGAGATATTATCCACATGATACTATCTCAATGGCATAAGAACACTATTCCCCCTTTTACTATACTAAATAACTAACTTATAGTATTCTTATGACTTTCTAAGCTCTTTTCACTACGATTAAAATAATAATCATGTTTTAATATTCTTTGTAATAATAATCTAGCTCAATTAAATAAGATTAAGTAAATAAATAGAATAAATAAAATAAAATAAAATCTCAGGTTCATAAATTGTATTCTAACTGATTTAAATTTATGGTAGTAAACTATGAAAAGGGAATTTTATGTCATAAATTCACTACGCAGTAACTAACAATAATAAATAATAATAATAATAATAATAATAATAGTATAATATAATCTTATTACTTCCTAAATGAAATAAATAATTACGTACGTGGCAGTATTTTAATAATCCGACAACAAAATACGTGTGGTAACATTAGCATATAATTTATTTTAATATTGTGGCAACCAACTTATGACCAATAAATGATATAATTATGATCTTCTAATTTTATCATACAAATAAAAATTTCAAAATTATTATAACACTTTTATGTTTACCTATTTTGTGCAAAACTATATGTCTGTTTCAATTATAAATGTGTATTGTGATATCATGCATCCATGTGGAGAAATAATAATAACGAAGACACAAAGCTTTATAATAAATTTACAACAAAGTTTATTAATAACATAAACAAATAACACTATTTTACATTATGTACATTGGATATCCTTACTCTCCTATCACAAAATTATTTTACTAGTTTATACAATAAAACCAAACTTCTACTTATTTTACTAGTTAATTCTTATCGTTTAAATACTTAAGAAAGTACAGTATTATTATTATTGGATTTCTTATTATGGTTAGCTTGTTACAAAAATGAATTTCTTATCGGATTATCATTAACACTTTGTATCCCTACTATTATTAAAATTATATTTTTAATTTTACAAAATTACCTTCGTATTAAACATTCTACAAAAACAATAAAATTCTAGTTTTATATTGGTTGTATGGAATCCTACAAATTCAAAAACATTCTTATACATTCGGTATTACGTTTTATTGTTCATTATCCGATGTTTATTAATCCTAATATATTCATTTAAGCCTTACTTCGGATGATAATTACAACTATTAACATACCATGCACAAATATATGTTTATTACACATTATTGACTTATTTTCTTAATAAATATGCAATATTTATTTTCTAAAATATTATTTAAAACATTCAAATTTTATTATCACTTTTAAAAAAAAACTTTGTTTAGATTTCTCTTTAAAAATCTTATATTCATTTCCGAATTAATTTTAAACTGTATTATATGATTCTTTCTCTCTTTATGATATTTTGTACTTTCACTTTTAAAATTACACAATTCTATACATTCCAGTAAATAACTATTCTCACATAAACGATAACATATCTTCAATTCTATTTTATTCATTATTTCTTTGAAATTATCTTTCTGACGATGCAGATTCACGAAACAAGGATAGCGAAAATAGATGCATAGGATCAAAAATATAACTAGAATATTAACCGTCATAAACCTTGACTATAATGGCACAGTGAATTAAAAACACTATAGAGGAGTGACCTTTGTCTGTCTACCTACCTCTATTATAGGAGTGATGCTAAAGCTATTTCTTCAGCTTTATATAACATCAAAGAGTTTAAAAGATACGTAAAGACACTGTCCAAAATATATATGTGTTCAGTGATAGGGCTTAGTTAGCTATACTGAAATCACACAAACTAACTATGATCCAAATACTTTATTTTTCTTATTTCTTAGCAAAACATCATCTTGGTTTCCTCTACACTAGTACTACCAAGTCACTATCCGATCTTATTTCTCTAGATTTTTCTATACAGTACATCGACAAATTCTTATCTACATTTCTAACAATAATAAAATTCATTTTATTTCAAAACTATACAGCTAGATCTCTAAGAAAATCTTTTACTACTTTTCTCGTATATTTATCATATACAAACTATTTTAAAATATCTAATACTTTGTTACATGAAAGTTCAAAAGAATCACACAATTGTTTTGACAACTTATACTATTAATTATACTTGAAATAACTTATTGCATGCATATTTTAAAATTATTCTTATCTCAGAATATGTTTTAATGTTGTATAAAATGTGTACTTATAAATTTAAAACTTTCACACATCATTCTCAATCAATAGATGATCTAAAAAAAAAATACATTATGCATTATGAATAAATACCAAAATTACCAAAACGATCTTGATCTTCTCGATCATGTTCTGTAGGCTTCACCATTCCATTAATTCTTGTAGATATAAAAAATTCCATACATACTTTTTATTTTTAAAACAATATTTCTATCATTCTATTAAGCTATTATATTTAAATCTCATTATTATTAAATTTATGTTTATATGTTTTCCCTAATCTAATATAGCATTTTATATTTTAAATACAATCAATAAAAAATTTAAATTATATTTACGATACTTCTTCACCAGACTTTCTTGAACTGTTCATATTTAAGCTAAAAAAAAATATATTTTATTTCTTCTTCAGTCACTTAATGTTCTATTTTAAAGTAAAACAATAGCTCTGTTTAATAAATCTTCATAGACGACAATCCTTGGTTTTTCACAATATTGTATATAATTATTAATTCATGGCATTCTCTTTTACTATTGTCTGCTAATATTTTCCCGCGCGACTTTTCCCCGATGCATCTTGTACGTACTTTTATTTAAATCTTCAATAAAATTTTCTGTCTTCATGGATCCATTTTCATTAAGTCATTTAATTTTTATATTTCTTTTAAACTCAAGCATTTTTTCCATTGAATTCTTTATAATATTTTTATCATTTCTCTTAGATAAAGTTTTTCTGTTCTTTTCCCTAAGACACATAATAGCACTTTCATATTCTTCTTTACTTTTCTTTATTTCAAAATTCTTGTACTATATTTTTAATAATGTTTTCCTTTAAAAGATAAACACTCTTTCTTCATCATTATTTTCTTTATAATAAAACGCATATTAAAATTTTTTCATAGAGAAGAATATAACATAACTTCAAAGTAGCCTTATAAATTTTGCGTCATAATTTTTTCCTGACGGCATGTAACTTCTCTTTTAGGTTTTCATGTAGCGTCCCATTTATATTTTTCTGAGTTATAACAATCAGTTTCTGGTTGAGCATAAATAAAGTTGCATTAAGACAATTTCCAAATATTTTTCCTTCGGTAATAAATTTAGGTATTTTCCCTTGTACTTCCATCTCTACTGTAGGTTTTTGGTTAAATTCGAATAAATTTCCCTGGTAAGATAACTTTTAAAATTAGCAATTCATATCGATACAGTCAAAATATATTATATGTTACAGAAGAACTTTTTTAAAATAAATACAAAATTTTAAATTTATATCACTTTTCCAGCTACGGTGTTATCAGCTACAAAAATGTGTTACTTTCTCTTTCACTTACACATTCCTTCTCCCCGCTCTGTATAATTCCTATATTTTTGTCTGCTAATTTACCTCCGTTGATTGGTTAATAACTTTATTTTAGCGCGAACAAATTTATCCATTTTAGTTTTATAACAGAATAGACGTTTAAAATAAAGAATTGATGACGTAATGTCTCAAATATTATTTAGACTAGTACTTTTTAAATTCAATTATACTTTTATAAAAATTATTTAAGCTTTTAAAATAATTATTAAAACAATATTTAATATTTTAGCTTTTACTTTAATGATCGATGGCAATTATATCTAGTTTCAAATTCACAAACTTTATTATTATTTTAACAAGCGTGTGTGTGAAGGTATATAATATACAGTCACGTGTTTACTAACTTTATCAAATGATTTTTTATTTACGTCTCGGTCTAAATTACCAAAACTGATATATTTTATAAAAATTTGGAAAATAATTTTAAATTTGTAGAACTAAATATAATTCTCACCATCCCAAAGTTTATTTTAAACTATACTCTATTAAATTTGACTATTAAATATAATTATACACTACAGATAGTATTTATTTAATTTATTAGTTTTAAAAATATTATATTCAAATTATTAATATACTTTTAACTATTTATAGCTGTATTATTTTATATGGCCAGCTTTTACAACCATAAGCAATGATATATTTAAGCTTTATTTAACTGTTTTCTTTTAAAATAATCTATTACATTTTTATATACCAGGTATTTTCAGCTTAAAATTGTACTATAAAATTTAATTATCCTACTATTATTTATATATCATACAAATATAACTTAAAATTTAAAATTTTTTAATAATTGACCTATCTACCTTATTATGACCTACAGACAAGGGCACAATATATATATATATATAAAGAAAAGTTTTACTTAATCCTAACAACATGGTATACTTAGCATTTTTTCCACTATCTGGTAGTCAAATTCATAGCATTAAAATTTCAAAGTTAAATTATTACTTGTAAATAAACAATATTTAATTTTTGAATAGATATAAATATATTTAATTTAAATTTTATTTATTAAACTTGACTTTGTATTTTTTATTTAAATAAAATTGTATTTATTTACTTAAAATGTATTTGGTCACACACACAAGTATATATAGAATTCAGAAACATATTTTATTTAGATATTAATTCATGTGGAGATATAATGAAAATGGATAACTTTATTTAGCCATAGTACCCAAATAAAAATCATAATTTACATTTAACATGCATATATATTAAGAAGATGCACATTATATATATTTTTTATATATATATATATATATATATATATATATATATATATATATATATATATATATATATATAATTACATGGGATATAAAATATATTTAACATTTACTCTATAGGGCTAAATTTGAATCAAGTCATCACAAACCTAATGACTATTTATTTAAAATAAATATAGTTTGGATGCAATAAAATCGATCCTTTGACTCCATGCTGCATCACTGATTGTGATCACTGCATATGCACATACTCTAAACCCTCAATGTGTAACTACTGTGATCTTAAAATTTCATACACATACACTCACATATTTTGCAAAAAAATAGTTATCAAAATAATTTTCATGGTATTTGCCTAATTTGAATACAGGTGTTTACAATATTATAATATATATCTGTTTGTAATAAAAAAATAATAATCAGAACCAAAATTAAAAAAGCACAACACACACAAAAAAAACTTAAGTATTTAAAACAGTATCAATAGTTGTAATTTTAGATGCTTGTAAATAGAGTCAAGCTAAAATTTAAAGATAGAAAAAAATTGACATTCTAACTTTAATGCACAACATTTTAACAATTTATTTTATCTAAAGTTAAAAAATGCTTATTTGTAATAAAGTTGTGTGAATGCATGCATTCATAAGCATTGAAATTATTTGTAATAACCCAATAAAGTCATAATTGAAAATGTGATAAATTAAATTTCAATTTAAAATCATTAAATTCTAATTACTACATAAATAAAGGTAAATTTTCAATGCTGATCATAAAAGTAGAGTAATTATTAATAAAACAAAAATTTTAAAGTATTTATTCTATATATTGCTATTATTATTATTTTCGTACTTTAAAATGGAATGTCTAAGTTAGCATATTATTAATACTGAAATTAGCTTCTTGAGAAATATATAAAAAAATAAAACAATAATGGGTCTTTTCATTAAAAAAACACTTTTAAAACAATATTTTGAAGTTAAAATTTTTCTTCAATTTATGCAACATTGCTTATTCTAATTACAAAATATCAATAGATAATTAAAACAATTATCCAAACTATGTCAAGCTAAATTTCATGGTTGAGATAAGTTTAGGCTGTTATTATGTGATCATAAAACTTATAATAAATAAATCATGGATCCTATAAAAATAATTTGCTTGATCAGTCAGTCAAAATGTGTATTTATTTATTGTGTTCTAAAACAAAGATATGGATTTATCAAATCATAATATAAAATTATTACTATAGCCATTTATATTAAAATGGTAAGCAAAATCTTGTTTAATTTTCTAGAGAATGCTAAAGGTAAATGTTTTATTGAATACCCATACTGATTCTAAGTAAAAGGAAATACACATTTTCCCATACTTTCTTCATGCCAATTAAAAAAATAAACTACTTAAAAGTAAATGTAGAAATTTTATAAGCACTTTAAAATAAAATATATATATTTATATATAAACTATATTTCTTACTGACATTTAAATTTCCTATATTTACAGTTTGCTTTTTTTGTTAAAGTAATATGACCAGCAGGTATATATATATATATATATATATATATATATATATATATATATATATATATATATATATATATATATATATATATATATATATATATAAGTATAATAAAATAATCCACTAGAATAAAACTACAAAATTTTTAAAAATGCCTATATAAAATTGAAGATTAATATCCCTTGCTATAGCCAGCTTCAGTGTATTCTGCCATATTAAGTAGCAATACGTTAATATTTAAATCTTATTAAATTGTCACACCAGTAATGCTCCCACGTGAATTACCTACTTTCCATAAATTGTGTATACTAACACAATTACACTGTTTATTCAATACATTATCTGTACTATTTATAAAATATGACTCCTTAATTTTCCTTTTCTTCAAATCATTTTCCACATGGAAAACAAAAATACTATCAAAGCAGAATTCTCCATTACAAATCACTGCATGTTCTGCAAAAACAGATTTAAACCTATCTGCAGAATACCGCAACTTGTATAATATAATTCATGCTCCCTAATCCTCTTTTTCAATGCACACTTAGTCTCCCCAGTGTAATTATATCCACAATGACATACCATTTTATATATAATATTACATTTGTTGCTTTTATCAATAAAATCTTTACCATTAATAACCAATCTTCCAGTATTTGCACCCACCTTAAATGCAACATTAAAATCAGCAGAAGTAGGTAATTCATGTGGAAATATTACTGGTGTGAGTTTAATAATATTTAAATATTAACATATTGCTACTTAAGATGGCGGAATACACCGAAGCTGGCTATAGCAAAGGATATTAGTCTTCAATTTTATATAGGCATTTTTTAAAATTTTGTAGTTTTATTCTAGTGGGTTATTTTATATATATATATAATTAAGTTCCAACCAGTAACCACCTAAACATTCACAGTAAAACATAGTAATCAATATTTCTCACTGCTGTCAAGGCAACCTTCACACCTTTTAATATATATATATATGCGTGTGTGTTACTTTTCTACTTTCATTGTTTGTAAATGATTAACAGAGAAAACATATCCCAAATAAAATGTATTAAATAAAGTGGAAATTATGTTTCTAAACTATTATGAAGCAATAAACATTCATCTTGAAATGGCATATGCTTAAGTGAGATTCATTTTTCTTCAGTGTAATAGTTTATTGTTGAAGTTGCCAAACTAAGAAAGAAATAATATTAAAGTTAGAAATGCTAAAATTAAAATCATAATTTGAAATTTTTATAAAGTATTAAATCATTAAATGTAATTAAGCAAGTTAGCCACTTACTTCCAAATATGTACACACACCTGATTAGGTATGTGTGTGTTTATAATAAAGTATGATAGATGAATTATTCATTGAAAATAAATAAATAAAAAAGTTTGTTTATACCTATACATTCTCACCGCTCTAAAATAAATAATCTAAATACTGTACTATACAAAATGATTCTATAAAGAATATTATTGAAACTTATAAATAAAGAAAATTTTATTTATACCAAATAATTGTAAATGTCTAATCAAAAGTAGGACATTTGGTATTTGATATAAATTTATTGGAAAAAAAATGACTACAAAAGTCTCATGAATAGAGTTTTAGTATACACTTTTTCTTATGACTGTTATATCTAACTGTTGCATTAGTGACTTAAAAAAGTTTTCATATAGACAATCATTTGTAAGCAAGTTAATTTTGTTTTTTGTTTCAGGTAAGCTGATAGTCATTCAATTATTTATTAGCAAATAATATACTAAACACTAAAATAAAATTTAAAAAATTTTCTCCAACTGGCAAATAACTCATTTTGTAAGAATATCTTATCCTTTATTGTTCCTCTTTAAAAAAAATGCTGACGAAATCTTTTTTTAGTTCATAATTTTTATTTTGATTGGATTTTTTTTTAAAAAAAAGTTGAAACAAAAAACACTCTCATGGCATATATTTTCTATTATATCATCATTATTTTTCTCTGTGCAGTAAGCAGTCCTAAAATCTATTCTAATGCTATCACTTCCAGCACTCAAACTTATGAACTCTCAAACAGTAAAGCCATTTGAATATTTTATTTTCAATCATTGTTGATCAACTGCAGGATCAGTCCAGTCAATTTTTTTATCACATGTACTCATCCATCTCACATACGGTCTCTTTCTAGATATTAAATAATCTCTTTGGATTTAGATAAGATTCCAACTGGCCATTAATATAATCTCTTCTAACAACATATTATCTTATTTCCATTCCAGTCTCTCCCATTTCTATATTTCATTTTTGATCCCTCCTCATCTCTCCCTATTTTGCTGTGCAATCTGAAATCTCTGCACTTTTTTATAAAGCATCTAATATTTAGATCTATATGTAAGAATTGCAAAAATGTATTTATTTAAAAGTAATCTTTTCAAAGACATAGTCGTAATTTCATTTAATATTTTCATTTTTCCAAAAGTATTCACTCCAGTATAATTCTATGATTAAATTATTCCATTAGATTTCCATCCACATAAATAATCTAATAAAAAAAAATTGCATTTTCTAATTCATTGTTATCAATCTTAATTTTTGCTTTTTTTGAAATGCCATTGACCATTACTTTAATTCTTTTAACAATTACTTTTAGTTCTATTTTCTTAATTCATCTGATAGCACTTGACTCGGATGCATAACTTTCAAAAACAACTACATCATCTTCAAAATCCATTTATTTTCATTCCCTTAATATCTATATTTACAAAATCCTTTCGACAAAAATGCTGCAAAATGTTGTAGAAATATATGTAATCACTCAATTGAACGATCATATAAATATTACTCTTTTTAGTGTATTAAATGGCTTATCAATATTGCTACATTTTAATAAATACTCTTAAGAAAATGACAAGTTTTGATATTCCAAAGTTCTGCTGCCTACAAAATTGTTTTGGAGTCAAATATATCAACAAATCTAATTCATATTTATTAGGCTTTCAATATTTCTATTATTACTTGATAGCATCTGTCTCCACTTTTAAATCCATCTTGTTCTTTACTAAGCTCTTCTTTTAAAATATTAGGCATTTCAAAAATGTTATTATAAATTCTTTATTATTATATAACTTTTCCAGAACTCTTCCATTTATTTCATGATCTTTAAAGTATAAAGTTATAGTTTTGAATGTTTTGTTCTCTTCTACAGCTTTCCTGGCCAATTCAGAGATATATTTTCTTATATCATTATTATTATTTTGTACTGTATTACAAACTTTCAGGCATTTAATTTTTTAAATATTTTCACAATCTCTTTTTCATATCTTCTACACTTTCACATAAAAATATACTGATGAATTGCTTCTTCAAGTCTGAAATATTAATGAAATCTATTTATGCTTTTTTTCCCATGTGTCATAGCATTGACCGGGAAGCGAATCCATGGCAACTGCTTGTAAAGCGGCTGTGCTGAACTCTTGACCACCAACGACAGATCCATTTATATTTTTTAAATGTTTTGTAATTTCAATGGAGTATTTCTATAAAATAAAAAATTAACTGTTAATACTGTCTTTCTTAATTTTTTTGTCTCTCTACTTTTTCATTATCACATATATCTAATAAATTGATGGTCATTATGTGGATTGAATTTATTATTAAGTATACTATATATATATATATATATATATATATATATGTGGGGGGGATGTGGGTGGGTGTGTGTGTAATAATAATAATAATAATATATATATATATTACAGTCTTGAAATGTCAATTTTTGTTAGACGTAATATAATCTAATTCTGCTTTATCTTGAATACTTTTATAGCCATTTCTATTTTGAATTTTTCTCAGAAAAATTATTCATCGTATACAGATTTTATTTTTATGTAAATTTTTATGTAATCAAAAATAAACATTAAAAATATACAATAATAAGATGTAAATATAATAAATAGAGAATGTACCCAACCTTATTTTTATTAAATATCCTGCTACTAAAGACATAGACCTTGGATACTGAAGGCAAAAAAAGTTTTCGATCTTGAATAGAAAAAAATTTCAACATATATATATATCAATAGATGGAGCTTTACCAAAACCTCCAAACAAGTGTATTTTTGTTTACATAAACGTCAGAATCAGAATTCACTGTCTCTTTCATTGGTTCCACCTTCAGATCAGCTGATTTCAAGGTGATTTGCTATCATCAGTTAAGGGTAGGAGTTAGAAACTAGACCTAAACACTAACTCCAAGCATTTATGCAACAAGTTCCTATCAGTTTGCAAGCATGAATTTTTTAGACACATAAATGTCTTCAAACCCAGCCTAACAAGCTAGATAGATATATGGGTCTGATATCAGTTCAGTTTCACCACATAGTCAAAGCTTCTGCAATATATATCATTGCAAGAAACTTCAAAGGTACATTTATGAAAAACAAAAAACAAGTTATAAAAACATAAACTTACTATCGCTTGTATTTATGATCAATAGATGGAGCTTTACCAAAACCTCCAAACAAGCATATTTTTGTTTACATAAACATCAGAGTCAGAATTCACTGTCTCTTTCGTTATTTTTATAATTTGTTTTTTGTTTTTCATATATATATATGTTTGTGTGTGTGTTATATAATGAACTTCCAAATAGTTCTTAACAAATTTTTCAGATTATCCCCAACCTCAGACTAGTTTCTGCTACTGGCTTCCTTAGTGAGATACTAGGATATTCAAGCATTAGATTTAAAATACCAGGCTGAGCCCAGCACTTTTATCTAATGGATAACTATTAAGTAGAAAATCTAAAATATTCAGACATCCATATGTTTTGCAATCCAGCTATCTAACTTAAATCTAATGCTTGAATAACCTAGCACCTCACTGCAAAAGCCAATAGCAGAAACCAGTCTGAGGATAGAGATATTCTGAAAATCTTGTTAAGAGCTATTTGCAAGCTCATTATATAACATTTGTAATACAAGCTTGTTAAAGTAGGTCATGTGACATATGACTTCATTTCTTTGAAATTTTATTTTTTGCTATTAAGGCTTTGGTGATTTTATATTGGTAAAGCTATTAATATATAGTGTATCTGAACTTTGATTCAGTCTCATATGGTTATTTAAGTTAGATAGCTAGATTAGAAGACATATGGATGTCTGAAAATTTCAATTTTCTACTTAATAACTATCCATTAGATAATGTGCTGGGCTTGGCCTGGCATTTTAAATCTCATGCTTGAATATTCTAGCACCTCACTGAGAAAGTCAGTAGCAGCAAGAGGTCTGAGGTTGTCTATATTCTGAAAATCTTGTTAAGAGCTACTTGCAAGCTCATTATATAATATTTGTAATACAATTCAATTATGTGACATATGACTTGATTTCTTTGTAATGTATATATATGATAATCAAAACAAGTTATAAATTTCAGAAATTGCTTTAAGCTTGCATTTTATGATCACTAGATGGAGCTTTGGCAATAGCTCCTAACAAATATTAGTTTTTCAGAAAATGAACTAAATGAGGTAGAGAAGAAATTGAAAAGTGGGAAGGCAAGAGGTTTAGATGGATGGGCAGAGAGAGAGGAATTATTTTAGATATAAAGGAAAAAAAAATATTTTTTTTTTTTAAAATAAAAAAAAAAGATTTTTCCCAAATAGATTGATTAAAACAAGAGTAATTTTTTTATTTAAAGGAGAGGGGAAAGATAACATAAAGATTAAATATAATATACCGCAAATTATCAATTGTTTTTTATAATTTTTTTGTATGGGCTATTGTAATTTTGAAAGAAAGATGGAAGGAAAAGTGTGGAGTGAATGAAAGGAGGGTTTAGATTAGATAGGAAGTAGTAGATATATTTTTTTAATTGTTATAATTAATGAGAATAGGAGGAAAGATGAAAAAATTTTATTTTTTTTTATTATAAAAAAAGAAGAAAATAAAGAAAGAAGAAATAGAATATGGTTAAGTTAATAAATAAGGAATGGGGGAAATTTATAATTATTATTAATTATTTTAATTAAATATTATATAAATATTTATTAAATAAAAAATATAGAAAAAAATATAAATATAAAATGAGAAAAAAGGGTGGAAGTAGGTATCCCTATTTTTTTTTTTTTGTTTTGAGTTAAAAAGGAAAATAGAAAGAGAAAGAGAAAGAAAAGGAAGAGGGAGAAAGATATAAAATAGGAAGTAGGGAGTATTTTTTTTTTTTTTTTTTATGATTATATAATTATATATGGAGAAAAAAGAAAAGGAAAGGAGATATATTTGGGAGAAGGGAAAGGGAGGAAAGAGAGGGAGGAAGAAAAAATTAAGAAAAGAATAAAAAATAATGATAAGAAATAAAGAGAGGGAAGAAGATGATGAGGTTTTTTTAGGGGGAGATTGGTATATGGGAATAGATAGATATTATTGATTTTATATATATTTAATATAAAAAAAAAAAAAAGAGAAAAATGAAAGAAAAAAAAAAAAAAAGAAAAAAAAAAAAAAAAAAAAAATAAAAAAATAATAAATTATAAATATATAAATAAAATAAGTAAAATGATGGAGAAGTAGGAATAAAAATATGATATGTATAAATTATTAATTATATAAATAATAATAAAAAAAAAAAAAAAGAAAAAGAAAAAAAAAAAGAAATAGAAGAAAAAAAAAAGAAAAAAAGAAAAAATAGGAAGGAAAAAATATAAATAAGAGAGATAAAATAAAAAGAAAATAAAAAGAGAAATGAAAAAGAATAAAAAATAAAATAATTAAAAAAAAGTAAGAAATAGTAAGTAAAAGAAAAGAAAAAAGAAAAATGAAAAGAAATTTAAAAATATATAAAAAAATATATAAAATAATAGAGAAAATGTTAGAAGGTTTTTGAGAAGGAGAAGAGGAGAGAAAAGGAGAAAAGAAAGAATAAAAAATAAAGGATAGAGAGATAAAGAGAAAGAAAAAAAGGAAAGAAAAATAAAAAGAAAAAATAAAAAAAAAATAAAAAATAAAGAAAATAAAAAAATAAAAAGGGATGGTAATTAATGATGGATTGATAAATTTTTAATAAAAAAAAAAAAATAAATAAAAAAAAAAATATGTAATAGAATTAAAAATTGATGAAATTGGAAAATAAGAAAAATTGAAAAAAAAAAAATGATTTTTTTTATATTTAAAAAAAAATATAATAAAAAAAAAATAAAATAAAAAAGAAATAATGATAAAAATAAAAAGTAAAAGTGTTGATGTTAGGATTGTGTGGTGGGTTTTGAGAGGGGGGGGGTTGGGAAAGGGGGGGATGGGGAAAAGGATAGTATGGTTATAAAGAGGGGGGGGGGGGAGGGGGAGGGGGGAGAGTGGGGGTTGGTTGGAAGGGGGGGGGGAAGGTGTTGTGGTGTTGGGTTTGTTGGGTTTTTTTTTTTTTTTTTTTCAAACTTTGTTTACATAAATGCCAAAAGAGATAAAATTCAAAGACATTATGTGTCTGATAAATTCATGTTTTCAAACTCATAGAAATGTGTTTGATAAGTGCTGACTTTAGAGTTGGTATTTAGATCTAGTTTCTAGTCTCCCAACCCTTCACTGACATGAGCCAATAAGCTCAAAACCAGCTGATCTGAAGGAAAGTCACAATGATAGAGATTTTGAATTCTATCTCTTTTGGCATTTATGTAAACAAAGCTTGTTAGGAGCTGTTGGTAAAGCTCCATCTAGTGATCATAAAATGCTAGCTTAAAGCAAGTTACAAAAATTATAATTTGTTTTGATTATCACAAATGTACCTTTGAAAGTTTTTGTAATGCTATATATTGCAGAGGCTTTTACTATATGGTGAAACTGAACTGATTTCAGATCCATATAGCTATCTAGTTTGTTAAGCTGGGTTTAAAAACATTATAAGTCTGATAAATTCATGCTTTCAAACTGATAGAAATGTGTTTGATAAGTGCTGACTTTAGAGTTGGTATTTAGATCTAGTTTCTAGTCTCCCAACCCTTCACTGACATGAGCCAATAAGCTTGAA